>OZ018333.1:74985815-75440734 GCA_963969495.1 Ceratothoa steindachneri
GCTAGGTCCGCATGCTACGGATAAACCCCAAAGAAAAAGAAAAGAAAGCGAAAGAAACAGGAAGAAGAGAAAGTTGAAACAGAAGATAAAGTAGAAGCTGAAAAAGAGAAAGTGGAAGCAGAGGAAGAAAAGATAAAAACAAAGGAAGATAGCGCGGAAAAGATGAATAAGAAAAAGAAGAAGAAAAATAAGATGGAGAAGAAAGCGGGAACCGAGAGTTCGCTTCCGCAAGGAAAGCATCAAACCTCTGCTGCACGGAAATGCCCGAGGGTTACCCTTGTGGGCGATTCCCAAGCACAAGGTTTGCGGCCCCTGCTAGCGGCCCGCCTTCGCACTAGTGTGGAGGTATGTTGCCAGCCAGGACGGGGAAACCACCACATCAGGGTAGAGGCTGAGAAATCTCAGATCTCCGAGAATTCAGTCGTTGCCCTGATGGTGAGTGGGAATGACCTCTACCTCCGAGGAGGCAAAGTAGGCCCCAGCGAGAAAATTCTCAACACGGTCATGGGAGCCGTGGACGACTGTGGATTGAGAACTCGCAAACGGGTCGTTGTAGGGATGCTCCCAAGAAGAGGTCCTAGCCGGACAGCTCACTCTAGGAACGTGACCCTGAACCAGCGCCTGTCCGACCTCTGTACGGCGGAAGGGGTCTTCTTTCTGGACCCTTACCGCACCTTTTACGGTCGAAACGACCTTTACCAAAGGGACGGAGTGCACCTTTCATTCAAGGGAAAGGCTGTACTCTGTAACCTAATCCAGGATGTCGTAGAGCGGACGCAGAGGAGCGTCCGACCCAGAGTGAAGGCGGACATAAGAGAGTATGCCCGTGTCACTCCTGGAACTACGTTCTTAGATGTGGCAAAGAGGGGTACTACCACACAAAAGAAGCCGGGAAACGGAAGAGCGTAGGGAGTCCTACACTGGGGGACTCCCTAAAAGTTCTTCTGTTCAACGCGAGGTCAATCAGGAATAAGTTTCTTGAGCTCCGTGGCCTCGTAGCAACAGAGGAACCTGAGATGGTGGCCATAACGGAGACGTGGATTAAAACCTCAAGCCGAGATTTTGAAGGCGAATTCACGATTCCCGGTTACCAGCTCTTCCAGAAAGATAGGCCAGACAGAGAGGGTGGCGGTGTGATGTTGTATGTCAAGGATACTCTCAACTCGACGGATTGCAACATCGTATCCGACCATGAACTACTAGGTGTTGACCTAGAGATAGGTGCTGCCAAATACAGGACCCTGGTGCTTTATAGACCTCCTGCCCAACTCGTTGAAAAGGACAGAGATCTGTACCAGCTACTAGGAGAACTTGTCGAAGACAGAGTGTGTATCGTCATGGGTGATTTCAACACACAAGTTGACTGGGAAACCAGAGAACCCTGTGGCGAGAACGCACCACTCCTGGAGTTCACGAACAACGAGTTCCTCACTCAATGGGTGAGAGAGCCAACGAGAGGAGACAATATCCTCGACTTGGTTTTCACCTCTGAGGATGACATCGTTGAGGACCTCTCTGTTGGCGAAGAGCTCGGTGGCAGTGACCACCGACTAATTAGATTCGTAGTCAAAGTCCCCAAGGCAGAGTCTGCAACTAGTAAATCAAGGAAACTGGATTTGAGAAGAGCAGACTTTGCAGGTCTACGCGCGGGACTGACTGACGCGAGGCTAGAAGAGTGCGAGGCTGTTGAAGACTCTTGGAACAGTTTCAAAACCACATTCATGAGTCTTCAATCGCGTTTCATCCCTCTGAAATGCCCCCGTCGGTCGTCTGTTCAACCAAAGTGGTTTAATCGAGAAATCGGCCAACTGCTTAGGGAGAAGAGAAATGTGTACCGGCAATCGAAGATCTCGGGTGACTTTGACGAATACCGGAGGCTAGCCAGGAGAGTGAAGTCCAGCATAAGGGCGGCTAAGCGGTCTGAGGAACTCCGAGTGGCGAGACTCTGTAAAGAGAATCCCAAGGAGTTTTTTGGATATGTGAACAGCCGTAAACCAATCCGTCGAACGATTGGCCCTTTGAGGAATGAGGAAGGGACATTAAAGCATTCAGATGCAGAAAATGCTAACCTCCTCAACGACTACTTCTCTTCGGTGTTTACTGAAGAGTGTGGTCCCATTCCCCAGCCGACGGATTCCTACTCGGGGGAAAAGCTGGAGGCAATGGACTTCACCGAAGGAGAAATAAAGAAAAAGATCGCTGACCTAAAGACGAATAAGTCCCCTGGACCGGACGGGTTTCTACCCAAGGTGTTGAAGGAAGTGTGCGATGAAGTATCACGACATCTGTGCGCTATCTTTAACATGTCAATCCGGACCGGATGCGTTCCTAGAGACTGGCGTGAGGCGGAGGTGACTCCGATCTTCAAGAAAGGAGACCGTAACCAACCGTCGAACTACCGACCTATCAGTCTCACTTCGATAGTCGGTAAACTCATGGAAAGCATGATGGTGGACAAAGTGACGTCGTATTTAGAGTCAAACCTGCTACTGAGGAGTTCCCAGCACGGCTTCCGAAGGCAACGGTCATGCCTGACGAACCTTGTAGAATTCTTCCACTTCGTTTTCAGCGAGCACGATCGGGACAAGGCGGTGGATGTGGTCTACCTAGACTTTCAGAAAGCCTTTGATAAGGTACCACACCGCCGCCTTCTCCGGAAAGTGCGAGCGCTTGGCATAGACGGAAAGGTAGCCGGCTGGATCGAGAACTGGCTAAGTGGCAGACGGCAACGGGTGGTGGTGAATGGACAGTCTTCTGAGTGGGTGCCCGTTACTAGCGGGGTGCCTCAAGGTTCTGTCCTGGGACCACTACTATTCATCATCTACGTCAACGACATGGACGGTGACATGGTTGCGAAGATTTCCAAATTTGCCGACGATACCAAGCTTGGTATGAACGTTGCAAAGGATGGAAATACTGCCCGCCTGCAGGAAGATCTTGGGAAGATTGGGGAGTGGTCGGACACGTGGCAAATGCCTTTTAACGTGGGCAAATGCAAAGTGATGCATATCGGCCACAGAAACCCCCAATCTCAGTATATCCTTAAGGGCACTGCTCTTGAATCGAGTGACACTGAGAAGGACTTGGGTGTAACAATCACTAGTGACCTCAAGTTCTCGAAACAGTGCATTGAGGCGGAGAAAAAGGCCCAAAGGATGCTAGGCTATATTAAGCGCCAGTTTGGTTATCGGAACCAGGAGATTGTACTGTGCCTGTACAACTCACTTGTCCGACCGCACCTGGAGTATGCCGTACAATTTTGGAGTCCTTCATTGCGAAAGGACATCGCGAGATTGGAACGCGTACAAGCCAGGGCAACCAAGCTGATTCCCTCTATCCGACATAAAAGTTATGAGGATAGACTAAGGGAGTTAGATCTGTTCTCACTGGAAACCCGTAGACTGCGCGGTTAGCTCATCGAAGTTTTCAAAATACTTCGAGGGTTTGACAATGTTGACTACCGGGATATTTTCACACTGAGTGAGAACAGAACGCGCAATCACGGCTTCAAACCTGAACTGAAGCGTTACAACCGCAATCTGTGTGGAAATTTTTTCACCTACAGTATCTGCGGTAAGTGGAACGCACTTCCAGTGGAAGTTGTTAACAGTGAATCTGTTGACCAGTTCAAGTCAAGACTAGACAAAGTCTTGAAAAGTGGCCGTTTAGGGACGCAAAACAATTGAGCAGCCTTGTGCCCGCTCGATTGCTAGTCCAAAGGTACCCTCTTTGAATGGACCGTAAGGTCTCCTAGGGTACTTACTTTCCTTGTTACTCCTTGTTACTCTCTCTCTCTCTCTCTCTCTCTCTCTCTCTCTCTCTCTCTCTCTCTCTCTCTCTCTCTCTCCCTCTCCCTCTCCCTCTCCCTCTCCCTCTCTCTCTCTCTCTCTCTCTCTCTCTCTCTCTCTCTCTCTCTCAATTGCTAGTCCAAAGGTACCCTCTTTGAATGGACCGTAAGGTCTCCGCATAGAGCTCGAGCCCCTGGGGACTTAGAAGGGTGAGGAGGGACTTCCCTCCCTTGCTGGTGCTCCGTTGACAGCCCACACCTTCTCCATTTCGGAAAAACTTCTTGCTGGGCTGGTCCATCCAGCCTAGGGTCTCATTCCGGCGGTAGAGAGAAGCAGGTTCATTCCCCACCTTCTGCTCCTCTAAAGAAAAGAAGTAAGAAACTAAGAGCACTAAAGGTTCCTCTCACACTGCTGTGGCTCTGGGGACAGACGTGTCCGCTGCCTTTTGTGCAAGTGCACTTACTGGAACCTCGATTACGTCGGGACCTCTCATTGAGACTAAATGGCGTTTCCGAGCCCGTTTGTTTCAAACGCTAACTGGTTATTTGCTCTACAGATAGCATCATGTTGGACAAGAACAACATGATCCATCAGAGGAGAGCGTTAGCTAGCTCTCATCCAGTTTCTCTCGGACGGGGGCCTTCTGGCGAATCCGTCGGATCCCTCTTTGGAGGCCATGATTAGTGCCCCTTTGGACACTTAATGGCTCACTGGTGAGTATTACGCCGCATTCTACCATGAACTTCGTGAAAAGCGTTCTTTGCGTGAAGGAACTCGTGGACTACTCGATAGATGATATCCCCTTAGAGCTGGCTTAACATGGAGGGGCCATACACGATTAGTCCCTATCATATATGGCCCAGTGTGTCAACTATAGAGAGCCGCACCTCTCTTCTTCGAAGCATTATGGTGCATATCTCTTGGAAAAGGAAATCCTGGCCATTCTTGTTACGGATTCACTCTCATTTCGCAAGGCTAAGGGCTTGTACCTGGTGCGCCCTGCGCTGCCTGCGACGTCATATACCTCAATTTTAATAAAAGCACCCCCTGCTCCTGGTCCCTGCAATTTTACGAGCATGGCCATTTCCGCACCCATTCAGAACCCTTCTTTGGGTTCTACTCATCTCAGGCGCTTACTTGGTAGAGCAAGCAGTACAAAGAAGGGGGATTAAAAGGAATGACCCCTGTCTCCGAAGCCGCCTTGTTCACCTTAGGCTTCGAGATGTAGGGAAGAAAAGACTCTTCTAGCGATCCCAACCTGCCCCGATAAGTCCTCAAAGGTGACCACGCCCGTAGTTCTGCCCCCAAGAAGCTGCAGTTCATTCTCGTCATGTTCTTTATTCGAAGATGGCCCCGCTTCTCCTCCCAGGCTGGCCTGGAAGGCATATTCATTCAATGGATTCGCCGCCGACTCCGGGTCAACTAGGAGGAGATGCGGAGCCTCGTCTTTTCCCATTTTCCTTTAGCTATGTCTTTGCCAGAGACCATGCTGGGTGCATGACCCCTGCCCACCCTCCCGTGATATAAGGGTGTTGGGACCCCACCACCAATGTATGGGGGTTAGGTAGGAGGATACACTATTTACACCCGTCATGACGTCTCCATTCTTTTCTTTGCATTAAATGCTTTCCCTCAGGGAGTAGCAGTGCAGCTCCATCTGGATAAGAAGTATACTGTTATTTCTGTTTAAATTCAACCGTCAGTCGACTTTGATGCCGGGGTTCTTCCGTTGCATCCTGGCACAGTTGCCGACGCCCGGTTCCGGATGAATCCAACCTTGTGTAAACAGATTAACCGAAACTGAGCTCTGTCGATTTATCATAGAACCCTTCCTCAGGACAAGCATGCTGCATTGTCTCTTTGTAAGTCTACTTCTCCTCGCCTTCACGGCAGCCATTATGTTACGATTCAGCATCTTCGTCCACACTGTCCGGTTCTTACTTGACTTAGAGTATACATTATATAGGTGAAGGGTCCTTATCCATCATCATGCCTCGTTGGAATTGGCATCTTCTTTGTCAAACCAGACAGGCACAGATTGGACTTACCCATGGCCATCTTGTTTTGGCTGGTCCTTGATTTCTCCCCCTTCCTGTAAGGGGCACAGCGATTTGCTTCCTGGCCGCCGTGCCGACGGGACTCGACGCCCCGTCCGCCCCCAGCTTAGCCTCTTCTCCTTTCTGACATCCTGTTATCTTACCCTGCCTCCTCACTTTCCAACTCTGCCACAATTTTCTCTGGTCAGCCTCTAATTTCATAGAGTAGACACCGACATAGCCATAGGAGGTGAGGTTTATTTTAGGGGGCAACACCAAATTTGCCCGAATTTCAGAAACCCCCAGTTTTTTTTTTAAATTGCCATATATTTGTGTAATAAACACCAAACAGCTGTTAAATTATGTACAGCAGGTACGAATTTAAAGAAGTTTAGCAAAACCATGTAGCTACTATTCTCTTCTTCATTCAGAGTGTTCATGCATGCATCATCTTATGTGTTTTAAAAGTACCAAAACTCTCTCAAATACAATAAAATGCAGGGGCAACTTTTAAAATCTTACACAACTTATAACGGAACATACGAGGGGCAGTCAATAAGTTTGCGAATCAGTAGGGCAAAACAGAGGAAGGGAGATGGCTGTTTGTGGGGGTGTTAGGAAAAATTATGACAAGTCAGGACCTGCAGCCGCACGCTCTTATTATTTAAGAATAAGTAGCTGATCGCAGATCGTCAGTCACAAATTTTTCAACAATGGAGAAGGTTGAGCACTGCGCAGTGATCAAACTCTTGACCAAGGAAGGCAAGAATGCAAAAAGATCCATGAACGCATGGTTGCAGTGTACAGCGACACCATCCCTTCCTATGCAACCATTGCCTCGCTGGAATAGGGAGTTCCGCCATGGTCGTGAGTGCCTTGAAGATGATCCCCGTCCAGGAGGCCCGTCAGACGTTAACAACGAGGACAATGTGGCCCGTGTGGAGAGGATGATCCTCGAAAATGGACGGGTTAAGGTCGAAGAAATCGAGCGAGAACTTGGAATATCACATGGAAGTGTTATCAACATCATCCACAACAATTTGGCCATGACCAAGGTCTCTGCTCGTTGGGTCACTAGAAACCGCACGCCCCACGAGAGACTTCAACGTCATCAAAGTTCGGAGGAGCTGCTGCTCTGTACAACCAAGACCCGGTGGGATTTGAGTCACGCATAGTGACAGGTGATGAAACGTGGGTCCATCACTGGGATCCCGAGACCAAGCTCGAATGCATGGCCTGGAAGCACAGGGGCTCTCCGACCCCCATCAATTTCCGGACCCACCCTCAGCCGGGAAGATCATGGCCACCATCTTCTGAGATTCTGAAGGAGTGTTGATGGTGGACTATGCGCCTCGTGGAAGGACCATCACAGGCCAATATTACGCTGAGGAACTGGCTGGATTGAAGAAGTGCATCCGTCAGAAGCGGCGCGGCAAGTTGACACGCGGTGTCCTGGTCCTCCACAACAATGCCCCTGTCCACAAGGCCAGAGTTGCACAAGCTGCCCTGCGGGAGTGCGAATTCGAGGAGCTCAACCATCCCACCTACAGTCCAGATCTGGCCCCTAGCGTCTACTTTTTATTCCGCCAGCTCAAGGCTGCACTGCGTGGACGCCGGTTTGGGGACGATGAAGATTTCCAGCTCGCCGTCCAGGAGTGGATTGAACAGCAGCCGAGAGATTTCTGGTTGTCGGGAATTCGAAGCCTCAAGGACAAGTGGCACAAGTGCATTGCAGTCGAGGGTAGTTATATTGCAAAATAATAAAACACTTTTCCTCATATCTTGTTTCCTTATATCCGAATTGCAAAACTTATTGACCGCCCCTCGTAGTATTAACACAGATTATTTTTACATTATTTCCATGATATATGGCATGAATAACAGATCACCAACTACATGTAGAAAAGATATACAAATACAGATGCAAATCTGTATTACACTGGTACATGTTATAGCGTATTTGGGGATAAATTAGAAGAACATTTTGTCCCTTCCCTTTCGTCTGCCAAATACCTCTACAATAGTGTTAATGTCACCCTCTTGGCATGACCTCTTTCAATGCAGAGAATTCCTAACGCTGAGAGCTTATCCTGGCCCATAGTAGATCTAAGGTAGGTTTTGAGTCTTCTCAAGCACGAGAATGACCTCTCTGCTTAACAAGATGTTGCAGTTTCAGCCATTAGGATGTCTTGTTCCACATTGTACAATTCAAATACTGCCTTGAAACTATCCTCTTTGCCTAGTACTAGGTCTACCAGGGATGTCAGGATATGTGTATCCCTGCTTGCAAATCTCTCTCTCATTTCAGTGAGAACTCTGTCCAGAGCATCATAATATACAATCCGGGCTCTCTGATGGTCTGTAAAGGAGATAGGTTCTTCAGGAGTCTCTCCTGAGAGTGCTTGCAGCCTCTTGGAGGGTTTCTTTTGGCATTTTGTAGTTTCCACCTCCTCAATATCTGGTGCAATTTCACTGATGTTTGTAGCAGTTTTTTTTTTTTTTTTGCTTTTTCCCAGATAAGAGAAAACATCTTCATCCTTGCACTTATTGAGAGTTCCCATTGTAGCATCACAAGTGACCTTTACAGCCATCGCATCAACCTTATGACCCTGTAGGTAGCTAGCCAGGGCATTTGTGTTGGAGAAGATCACTTTTAAAGTGTGCAAGCCAAGGATGAACTGGAACTCGAGCATAGTTTTGACAAGACCCTTAGCATCCACAAACGTTTTGGCGTCTTTATCCTTGGACAGCTCTATTAGAGCAAGTAGAATTATCTCAGGCTGTTGCTCCACAGCTTTCACAGCCTCCCATTTGCAGGCCCAGTGTCTCTCACCCAGAAACTTCAACTTGACGTTATGGACTGTACAGTACCGACTCGATATTTGGCATGTGTACAGAACGAAGTACATTTTCTCGCTTTGGTGTATTAAAGAAGTTGTGGATGGACTGGACAACCCCTAGCACATTCCTCATTTTAGTATTTTCATGCAATGTATCTTATAGTGCAAGGTTGAGTATGTGCCCATAACAGTGGACATAGATTGCCTTAGGTGCGACCTCCTGTACTCTTGTAGCCACACCCTTCTCTTTGCCAGTCATATTAGATGCCCATTCATAGCACTGGCCAACTACATCCTCAATTCTCAGCTCCATGTTATGAAGTACATCCAGTATCAGTTTGAAGAGTATCTCTTCCTTTGCAGACTTTACTTCATGGAAGCCAACGAAAGTTTCTGTTGGCTGACCATTGTGTATATAGTGCAAACACAGACACTTGCTCCATGTTGCTGACATCTGCTATTTCATCCATTAAGATGCTGAACTTCCCAGCTTCTTCCTCAACTTAGCTATGTCCTTCAGCACAAGGTTAGATAAATATTCTGAATCTCTGGTGACAACCACTGGTGATATGCAGTCAGCTGTGAAGTTAATCTCTGGGCAAACCATGGGACGTCTCTACATCGAAGAGGCAGAAGTTTTATCAAGTTTCCGCGATTTACATCTGATTGCTGTCCAATGTTGGACCTGTTTTCTGAATGCCCTCTTTGGGGAATGTTTTATTGTGCAGTGTAAAGGATGAAATCTACAATCACTTTGAGATAAGCTTTGTTCTTTTTGACCATGTCTCAGTGAACACCATCAAGTTGGACCAAAACTTATGTTTCTTGTCTTTTGTTTATCTTCAATACGATCCATTTTGATATGGCTACACTGTGACCGTTGTTCTGAACATGTTTTGCCAGCCTTTCAGGCTTTTTCCAGTTGCAGAATGTGAAGGAATGGTCACAGAGAAACTTCTCACAGGGAAAGCACACAATTGACTTTTTTGACTTGTGGAAGCTGGTCCAGGGGTATTTTTTGACTAGGTCTGGGTTGAAGTCTTGTTCCCTTTCGATTAGGAAGTTGTTTCCTGTGATATTCATTCAGAATAGGTTGATTTGGACCATCTAATATTTCAGTATCTCTCACTGCAGATTTTTCCTCTGAGCATTCTTCAGTTTCATGGACAGGAGCTTCTCTCTCCTGTGCCTTCCTGACAGGTGTGTCCACATCTGGCACAGCAGGCACTGGGACTTGGATCTCATCTTGTTTATATTCAATATCAACATGAATATCTTTAACATCAGTGGCTTCTGTTTACTCCCTTTTTTCACTGTTATTTGTACTAGTTAACACTCCAAATGAAAGTTTCCTTGTTTTGGATCAATCACGGGATGGAACTTTACTTGTTGATCATTTTCATGAACTCTTTTCAAGTGATCACATTTATAATCGCCATCAACTTCCTTTCTGCATTTTGAATATTTAACTTTGCTCCTGTACAGCCTCTTTCTCGACTTCTCCATACCCGAAATCTAAAAGTGAATACCGGTATTTTAGTCTAGCATATTTACAAATATAGTGAATAAAGCATGAATGAATATGAGCATATATATTTATTAATATTTATGCTGAAGTAGGTGTAGTTGTGTACAAAAATCCCACTGAATGACTGAAGTGATATAATCTAGTTACATGGAGTCACATGGTTTAATGGTTAAATACATCTGGGCCTCTGAAAAATAACATTTGTACCAATCATATACAAATATTCACCTTATAGCTAAAACATAATTAATGGATAATTAATTATGCAAAAAACTTAACCATACATTGGCAAATTGCAGAAAATTACCTAACTTGATTCCCATGAGCGTAAAGATGATGTCTCTGATAGAACTATTACTTGTCTAAATGAAGGCCTATGTTCTATTATCTTTTGTATAAATACATCATTACACCCTGAATCCCCTAAAACAAGCGCAAGACAAGTTTCCTGCCATACAAAAGATAATAAACAAAAGTGGCTCAGTTCCTTTAACTTTTTTTTACCTCGATCGTAAACATGTTTGAACTTTACAGGTGCACCATAAATAAAAACTTGGGCACTAAACCATTAATCTTTAATTAACGAAGTTAATATTTTTTAACAATTTAACTTTTAAGTTAACTTTGGAAATCATTATCGATCTAATTAACTTCTATAACATTTAACTTCCATTAACTCAAGTCCTCTAAGCCCCAAAATTCATAAAAACCGGTAAACGTTTAAAAGTTTCTATTATTTTTAGATTTTAAATTCAGATGTAGAGTCTTAGCATATTTAATAATGTATGCATCATTCTTTCAACCCCGATATAACGCCACTTATTTTTATAAATAACTTTTCAATCAAACTTCAAATTGTGAGTTCAAAATGATATTTTATGTATTTGATATTTAAGCAATTATTTTCTATTAATAAATCATATAAAGTTTCTTTAATAAACAAATAAGATATTGCACCATAATACACAATACAGCGCGGTATATTTAAAAGGTATTGCACCATAGCACGCAACACAGCGCTATAAATAAAAGGAAGTACCAGTAGAAAGAGGCTTCACTTCACTCTGGAGAGCTATTACGGTTACAAAATAGTATCTGTTATTATAGCGATACCATTAGTGTTAATTGAAAGAAAATAAATAAGTCAAGTTTCATTATTATAATATATTAAACATTTGCATACATTCATTTGATATTCTAGTATTTGCATAGCTAAATTATATTTTATATATTGTAAAATCCGGTTTGTTAATTAATAATTACGAATTAGCCACATGTTATATAATAGTTTCAAATATTTATATTGTTCAAGATTTTATACTTTTGTTGATGATATAGCTTAATATCCATATAAAATGCATGTTGATTAATGATTCAATAGAATATATATTGGCCGAAGTATACCTTTAAAATTAAAATACAGTGCTTATCTATATTATTATTAATTTATTATTATTATTATGTATTGCACAACAAATATTATATTGCTACTATTGTCCGCAGGCTGGTTATGGTCTCCTGCACTTGTTCACTTTTCTACTCCGATGTTTTGTAGGTCCAAATTCATTTAATAAACCTCTTTCCATATATAGTTAATTTAAGTTCTTATAAATAACTAACTAAAATGGAAAACCATTACAAAACCTATCACTTAATCTTTCACAGACCTTGGGTGATTTTGAATTTTATAAGTCATCATGGCATCTCACGAACTTGAATCTGTTGAGTCAACAGATGTTGAATCTGTTGATGTCAACAGTGTTGACATTATTTAGGTTGAAACTACCAGTGCCCAGAACCCCTGGCCCCACCTGTTTGACTACTTCTTAATCAAGTCAAGGGAAGGAGTCAAGTTGACTTTTGACTGCAAGCTGTGCCTGCCCAGGACTGTGCCAATCAAGGGGCACATGACAAGCCTCAACAGCCTCAAGCAGCACATCAAGAGGACCCCACTCAGCCAAGTTCATGCAGTTTGAGGAGAAGGTCAAAGCCGGTTCAACTCATGGAAAAGCCAAGAAGATTTTTTTTTCTAGTTTCAACAGGTGCAGCAGCACTTGGGAATTATAGAGTCTGTTTTCACCTCCTTCTGGCAAGAAACTACGCCAGCAAACCAATGCTGAGTCCTTTGGCGTCGCTGCTACTGTCAGTGTCATGCCTCAGGCTGCTGTAGATCAAAGGATTGTGGACCTGTCCATAGCCAACATGCTGCCACTCCACGTAGTAGAGGCTGATCAAGATCCATGTCTATGAGGAAACTGGGCAGGCAAATCGTTGATTTGCATACTGACTTGAAGCATTACTTGATCAGGTAATTGACATAATTTTATCTTTTTTATACTTAAGTTAATTTATATTCCCAATATTTAAATTTTAACTTAAAAACTTAAATTTCTAACATATTTTTTCAAATTTCATAGTTCTTGGCGATGTTAAGTAGGTGGCCACCACAGCTGACTACTGGTCGGCCCATAAGAAAGGCTACCAGGTCATGACTGTCCACTGGTTTGACCCTACCACCAGATAGAGGCCAGAAAGCAGTGCTCACGTTATCAGGCTGAGTGGCCATCAGACCTATGATGTGCTTGCACAGCCCATGGTCAACGTCCACTATGAATTCCATATTGAGAAAAAAGTCACCAGGTTAGATAGTTGATAGTATATTAATATTACTTATTAGACTATTAATCTAATAATTCTATTAAAATTTGTATCAGAAATTTTTTTCACATATATTGTAGATTATTTTTATTTATAAACTCAATTAAATTATAATAATTAATGACTGTAATTTAATAAAAAACTTAGACAGTCTTTCTATTCCAGGACTACCATAGGCAATGATAGCAACTTTGTAAAGGCCTTTGTCCAGTTTGGGGCAGAGGATGACATATGGCCAAACCTGCCAGTGGTTCATAATATGGACACTGACCCTGATGATGCTGCCAAGGCTACCCTATTGGCTGGATCCGTGGATAAGCAGGAATTGGAGTATGTCTCCCTGGAAGACTCCCTGGCTGTGCCTGATGATGTCGACGCTGTTGTTGGCAATCCCATCAACCTGACAGCACACACCTTCAACCTAGTAGCCAGCATGGATGCAGATGCTGCACTGCAGAATGCACTGTTCAAGAAGCCCTACAGGGCTGCCATTGCCAAGGCACGTGCACCCTGGAACCACCAGGATTTCAGCACTGTGGCAGTAGACAGCATCTACGCTGAGGTGAGGAAGAGGCTAGTTGTCCCCAACACGACGAGGTGCAACTCCACCTATGACTCTGTGGTGATCCTCAACACCATCCGGGAGACTAATAGGCCTGTTCTCCACAGAGTCATGACCCAGTTGAAAGTCAACATTTTCAACAACCAGGATGACAACTTAAAGAAGAATGCCAAGTTAATAAATAAATAATATTATTATTTTTTGAATTTCTAAAATTTACTAATTATTTATTGTTTTATTTCCAGATCATGTCACCCATGGTCAAAGCGCTCAACAAGATCCCGGTGGAGGAACAAGCATACATTGGGACTCTGCTGCCAACAGTTGCTGCGACAATCTTCAGGCTCAAGCACTTGAAGTCCAAAGGCCTCGTCTACTGCAGCCCCTTGAGCGACGCACTTTTGGCAGGCATCGACAAAAGGTTTAGGACCCTCCTGGAGGATGAGGAATGCCAGTTGGCTGTTGCCTTCCACCCCAGGTTTGTCCTCATCTGGTTAGATAACTATGACAACACCAAGGTGAGGGAAAGAATGGAGGGTAAGGTCGAGGAGGCCATGAGGCAGCACTCTTACAAACTGAGCAGCAACAACGAGAAGGAAGAGGAGGAGAATGATTTTTTTAGAGTCTTTAGAGGTGTAACCCAGCCAAAAGAGAGCAGCAGGAGCTACAGATCACTCAAAAACAAGGCCCAGAACTTGGTCAAGATCTGGTTGGAGACCAACTCCAAGGTCTTGCTGACAGATGCTGCCTTCTTGTGTGAGCAAGTGTTGCTGGACTTGTTCATCAAGTTCAACATAGCCCTGCCATCCAGGGGAGCGTTTGTTCTCTATGGGCAAGGACATCTTAAGGGCCAAGAGATCAACCCTGTCTGATATAACCTTTGACATGCTAATTTTCATGAAGGGCAACATGCATCTCGTGAACAAAATGGAGAACGAGAAGAAGAGTAAGAATTAAATTATGTATATATTGGGTTTTCCAAGAAAGAATTTTTTTCGGCCACTTTATCAATGTTTTTTTAGTTTGTTATTAATATTGTTTCATTTAATTTTTTTTTACCCTTTTCTGGCTCTAAAAGCCTTTAAAAACTTAAAAAAAGGTCCAAAACTATGAAATCAGCCTTTTTTTAACTCTAAAGCAAAAAACTATAGTTTGAGGGTTTTAAAGCGCCTAAAAAGACTCTAAAAGGCTGATTTTATAGTTTCGGCACTTTTTAAAGGTATTTTTAGATAATTTTAGAGCAAGAACTGATATTTTGTTTTTTCCTAAAATAAAGATTAATGTTAATGATAACTTCCGTTACATTTTTAAAGAATTAACTGTTTAACGGTTATCGAAGTTAATTTTTTGGTTAATGGATTTACAGTTAACGAAGTTAACTTTTTTATTAACAGTACCCACCTATGCATAAATATAAGGCTAAAATAACAATTTTTCTTAAATTATCTTCCTATTTCTACATACCAAACACAAATGATTATTCAGTATGCTAAATGAATTGTTGAAATGTTAGAAATTTGTATAAATAACCGATAAATAGCCCCTGGATGCGGAGCTTCAAACAATACATGTGTAGAAGCAGAGATTGTGGGAGATTTATTTACAGTTGGAGTTTCCATCCACCATCACCATTATGAGGAAACAGAGTCTTGTATTCATAGTAAAAGAATTTAGTAGGATGAATTTTGTAATCGAATGGGGATACTCTAAATGATAATCATAATTATTCATATCGATTATTTATTACCTGTTTATAAATACAAGTTTATCATTATTTTTTTTCTTGTTCTTGTAATTTTTTAAATTATACATTTTTTTTCTTCTCCCGAATGCCTGAATATCCCAACCCATTTGCCAGAACTTTAGCAGATACCTGAATCCAGGGGGGACAGTTTCCCCCCCCCCATCCTCCACCTAAGCCCATGGACACCGATCACCTTCCTCTCACCCAACTATCCCAGATCAGAGGTGAGGGGAATTTGTCCCCTTCCCCCTGAGCTCTAATTTTTATTGGGGCGGGAGGGTAACAAATTGCTTCACCCCCACCCAGACATTGCTCACATTTCTTTTCTCACTCCTTTCACAGTCTATCAATTTTATACACACCCCAAGGTGGAGTTTCCATGCCAAAGGGCTGCCTGGCCAATAGGTAGGAGGTGTGCTCCTAAATGGCGGCAGTCTGTTTTTACCCCTGTGTTCACCCTTCGGAAAGCGGGCTAGTGCGTGGGTTGATTAGCGTTTGCGTCCCGTGTCTCTAATAAGGTCACCTGTCAGATGATGGGAATAAAAAACAAAACAATATCCACTTCCTCTTCACCACCGTCGGAGCCACCCTCGGCTACTTCCACAGTAGAAAAAGGAGGTCCCCCATTGTACCTTCTTAGAGCACCCTCCAAACTTCTTTATTCCTCTTCCATGACTACGGGTGCAGGGACTCTGCCCTCAACCCCGGTTTCCTCCCTCTTACTAGCAGTAGTGTCCTCTTTACAATCCCATGGGGACTGCCAAGAAAGCCCGTCAGCTGCCCATTAAGAGAGCCAGGGATGACAAGAGCCGTTGGCCTGTGCCTTCTAAAGTCCTGTTAGCGTGCATAGCAAGTTAACAGGGGGGGGGGGTCACTGTACGTCCCCCCCTCTTCAAAGTACGTGCCCCCTCTCTCCTTCCCGACAGGTGCCAGCTCGCCTACCCAAGAAGACCAGACAAAAGGTTCTTCGAATGGGATCCGTGAATGGGTAGCTGACAACATAGAGCCCCTCCCCCCATGAGATGGACATGGTCCTTGAGGTGACCCAGCCCCAGACGGTAGGATCTTCCATGGGGTCGAACCCGGGCTTGGTGCCACGCACAGAACCCGAGTCCGCCCCTGTGCAAGCTTCTCAGACGGCTCGGGTCCCCGAGGATCCACAAGGAGAGGAGGGATCTCCTCCCGCGGCTGGTACCCCTGTGACAGCCAAGACCTTTTCTACTTCAGAGATAGATCTTGCATTCCCTACCCACCTCTCCTAAAAAGAAAAGAAAACGTAAGACAAAAAAGACTAATGGCTCCTCTCTCTCCGCGGGAGCCACTGGGACAGAAGGGTCCGCTGCCGTTTTGGTAAGCTACCAAGCCAAGATCGGCACGTCCTTCCCCGTTGCTCGCCCGGGTGGGTATTACCTGACTAGGACGAAATTGAAAGTGTGCAGAGTGAAGCCTCAATTACGTCAGGGCTCCTCATTCAGAGGTTACCTGGCGTTTTCGAGCCCGCTGGCTTCTAACATTTTTTGGTTATTCGCTCCACTGATGGCCGCATGTTGGCCAAGGGCAACATGTTCCATCAGAGAAGAGCACTAGCTAGCCTCATTGGTAGAGAGCCGAAGGTGAGCCGTTTTTCGGACGGGAGCGTTCTGGGGAATGTGTCAGCAGATCCCTCCATGGCAGCCAAGATTAGTGATCTTCGGACACTTGATTGCACCCTGGTAAGTGTGACGCCGCGCCGCACTCTACCACGAATTTATAAAAAGAGTTTATGCGAGGGAACTCGTGGACTACTCTAGATGACGATCACATCAGAGCTCGCCGACAAAGCAGCGGTAAAGGTCCAATTTGTGATAAGAAAACCGGGAGGTACCTCGAGACCCAACCCTACACTTTGCCTCGTTCCACTGTGACAGGCTCTCTGAGTTGTGCGTGCTGGTGTGTGTTGCTACCGCATGAAGGCATTCGTGCCACTGCCGCGGAAGTGCTACTATTGCCACCGCTTCAGCCTCATGAATTTCTCCTGTGGACGTGCAAAGTCTAGGTTACCCGAAGTCTGTGTAAGTTGCTCCAAGTTCACACATGATAAGTCCATATCGTGTGTGGCCACCCTGTGATTTGCAGAGAGCCTAATCCCGAATCTTCGAAGAAATGCAGTACGTATCTCCTTGAGAAGGAAATCTTGGCCGTCCTGGTCTGGATCGTCTCCCATTTCGCGATGCTAAGGACTTGGTTCTGGCGCGCCCCGCGCTGCCTGGGATGCCTTAAGCCTCAATGTTAAGAGATACACCCTTTACTCCTGGCCTCTCTAGGCCTACGGGTACGGTCGTTTTCGCGCCGATTCGGAACCATTCTACGGGCTCTACTCACCTTGGGCGCTCCCCTGGTATAGCTGGTGGCAAAAAGGGTTCGCACCCATTCTCCACTAAAATCAGAGCCCCTGCCCCCTGCCCCCTTCCCCCAGCGTCACCGTTTCCCCTAAAGCGAAACCTCGAACCTCCACCGAGTCGTTAAACTCATAGGAGGCAACACCCATGAAGAAGGTGGATCCTCGAAAAAGAGGTATCCCCACCTCCGAAGCAGCCCAACCCCCATAATGTTTCCAGGCGGAGGGGAGAAAAAAGTCGCATGGTGAGCCCAACCTACCCCGATAAATTCTCAAAGGCGACAGTGCCTTCAGCGCATTGTCCGGCCAACAGCGCCCAGAGTTCTGTCTCCGGGAAGGATACGGCCATTACCGTGAAGGTTTTCTCTTCGAAGAGGGCCCTTGCATTTCCTCCGAGGTAGGCCTGGAGGACATATTCCTTGAATGGAATTGCCGCGTACTCCACGCCAACTGAGAGGAGCTGCGTAGGCTCGTCTCCTCTCGTTTTTCCCTTAGCTATCTTTTTGCAGGATACCATGCTGGGCGCGTGCCTCCTGCCCACCCTCCCGGGGTATAAGGATTTTGCGACCCCACCACCAGGAGATGGGGATGCGCCATTTACATCCGGCATGATGTCTCCATTTTTCTCTTTGCTTTAGATACCTCCTTTCAGGCAGTAGCTGTGTAGCTGCACCTGGACCGACTTCGACGTGGCGGACTTCCGCCGCGTTGTGGCACGGTTGTGAAAGTACTTTCTTTGCTAGTGGATCTAAACGGTAGACATTCCCTCTGGGGAGACCACTCGATCAATCCCAGGGGTCAGGTCCTTGCCGAACTAATCGACGAGCTGGAGAGGTGTCCTAAACGTGGAATAATTTACGCATCACTGCCCGAGAACCGCTTCATTTTCCTGCCTCGATGTATCTTAATGCTTTCCGGATGCGCAGCCTAATTTAGGTAGGGCGTGGTCGATGATCTCCATGGTAGTGATCACTTTCCCATTCAGAAATCATATTCTGGGCCGCTACCGCCTGAGACCCCGCCCTACTGGTGCTTGGTGCGGTGGTCTGCATTTTAGGAAATGACTGATTTCTCTATCTCTATCGAGGAATTTATGTCGGTAGATGAGGCCGTTGAGTTCTTATCCGGCAACCTCATCGCCGTGGGCCTAACCACTATTACTAGAACGTCTGGCCGTTTTGCACGCTGACCCCTGCTGTGGTGATCAGCCGATTGTGAGACGGCCCTCAAACAGAATTGTTATGCCTACATGCGCTATAAGCGCCGCCCAAATGAATTCACTGTCGGTGAATTTAGTCGCGCTATACCGCACTACACCACGGTGTTTTTCGATCTCGTGAAGGCATATGATACCGCCTGACGATACGGGATTATAGAGACTACATACGATGGAGGCAAGGGGACGCCTCCCAATCTTTATATCTGAATTTTTGCGAGATCGTCGATTCCGCGTACGGGTGGGGTGAGCCTTCTCTGGGCCAATGGAGCAGAACCAGGGCGTCGCGAGGCAAGTGTCCTCAGTGTCATAATCTTTTCCTTGAGTATTAATGGCATCACCTCGCTACTGCCTGAAAATGTTCTCGCTACACTCTACTTGGACGACTTTCTGATCTCTTTTGGCGCGGCCCAGATGCCAACTCTGGAGCGTCGACTCCAACAGACATTGAACTGCGTCTTGCTATGCCGACAGGCTTCTTTTTTCTTGGCCAAGACTAAGGTGGTACATTTCTGTCGTCATCCATGGCTCCACCCTGACCCAGACATTTTCTAAATGGGTTTCGCCTGGAAGTAATGGATTCACACTGGTTCACTAGTCTTGTATTTGACGACGCCTCACCTGGGAGGCTTATATTTGGAGCCTTTAGGTTTCGTGTACCCGCGCCATGGATATTCTTTGTTCCGTGGCGTTCAGCGGCTAGGGCGCTGATAGGGCTACTTCCTTACTTTTTTATCGATCCTTTATTCGTTCAAAGCTCGACCGGATGCAAGTTTCATGCATCTGCAGCCGGGCGTGTATTGTAGAGGGTGGACTCGATCCACCACACCAGCCTTCATCTGGCGACCGGTGCCTTCCGCACGTCCCCCATTGAGGGCCTTCTTGTCGATGCTGGGAGATGCCACTCGCTCTGCGCCGTGCATAGTTCATTATTCGCCTGTACGCGCGAGCCCGGCGCCGCCCTCAGTCGCCGCCCTCAGTCGCCAACAGCTCTCACTCCATCCGCAGCTGATCTCGACACTGCCTATGCCGCCGAGAGACACCACTCATAACCTAAGCTCGTTGGGTTAGGGCTAGGAAACGCCTTCGAGAGCTCGGTATAGCTCTAGGGCCGATGGAGCCCCTGTTTCTTCCCAGGACGCCACCCTGGAGGGTACCACCTTTAACTATTTGTCGCCACACCTCTGCTCTCAAAGCTTCTACAGAGCCTGGAGTATTGCGCTCGTCCATTTTAGAGCACAATTCGTGTCACGCTGGAACCGTGCCAGTGTATACAGGTGGCTCCAAGTCCGAAGAAAGGATCGGTTTCCACGCCTATCCTCTTTGTGTGAAGTTAGCGGTGCTCTGCTAGGCGCTACCTCTGTCTTCACGGACGAGCTCGTTGCAATAAGCCAGTGGGTCCGGGAGATAACGCGACCTGCCCGGTTCGGAGACCGGATTGTGATTTATAGCGACTCACAAAGCTCCCCGATTGCTCTCGGGCTTTTGGAATCTCCGCATCCCCTGGTTCGCGATATCCGTAACGCCACACTTTTGGCGAGGGGAGCGGATGTCGAGATTATCTTGTGCTGGGCTCCTGGACATATAGGAACTGCGGGGGGAATGAGCGCGCCAAAGAGTCCGCAATTTCTCTGTGATCAAACCATTGTTTTGCTCTTCTTTACTCTGATTACATGGCATGAATACAGGCAGCTCTCCTGGCTGCATTGCAAAGAAGATGGGAGACGGTTGCGTGCCATTGTGCCATGATGTTGTCATTGATACCCCCCGCCCCCCTCACTACTGCGACGACTATAGGTTGCTTTCTTTCTTCGGAATTGGACACACTCGCGGAACGCATTGCCATTTGATGGAGCGCTCGCCTGCTCCTTATTGTGACGACTGCTTTGTCCCCCAGAATGTTCCGCACGTTCATGTTGAATGTCCTAGTCTGGGTGATCTACGCGCACGTTACCTGTCCCGGAACCGAGACAAGCGGGGTCTCTACCACTTGTCCCCTGTACGCATGACTTGTTCCTGCACACAGATTTGCGAACTGTAGGACTTTTTGGAAGAGGCTGGCCTCCACTTTATTTGACTTTTTGTTGAAGTTGCTTGTTCTTGCGCCGGGGGAAGGGGGCCTACCCCCGACGCCGGAGCGCGCTTCCTTGAAGCCTTTTTCCTTTTTTTTATTGTTTTTTTCGTTTTTTAGTCTTTGTCCCTTTTTATCATTGTTATCTGTTTTACATATCGTTCTTTATTTTTTTAATATAACCTAGTTGTAGGCTGTGGTGAGTATGGCGACTTTTGCCCTTATAGGCAGTCGTCAGATGGGCTCCCGAAATTAAAAAAAAATATATAACTTGAATCCCCACTTGCTGCCATGTTTGTGGTGGCGACCATTCCTCTATTGAAGCTGGAGGTGCTCAGCCGGGCACTGCATCCTCTTCACAGCTGAGTTGGGTGCAATTCACTGCTCGCTATTTGAGGTTAGGCATTGTACCTGCTTCAGAAACAAATTAGTGATTTTTATTGACTCACAGAGAGCCCGTTGTGCTCTCGAGGCATTAGAATCTCGGCACTCCCTGGTTCTCAGTATCTGTGACAGAATGGCTGTCACTTATCTGAGAAGTTGAGATTATCTTCTGTTGGGTTCCTGAACATGTAGTGTTGTAGGAAATGAGGGAACTTAAGGGTCTGCAAGGATTTGATATACATACCACCATTTCACTCCTCTGTACACTAATTAAATAACAGGAATCATCCCTTAGACCTACCTGGTAAAGAAGCTCAAAAACTGGCAACCAAAACCTAAAGTTGCATCTCTGTCCTTGCGATAGCTCTCATGGACCTACCCCACACTAGCCCACTAGCTTCAATTAACTTTTTAATTTCCGAAGCAGTTGCCAGGATGGCCTCTCTTAGGAAAAGCAAAAGTGATATCTGGACCAGACACACTCATGGTGCACACCCCCATTTGATGGAGTGCTGCTCTCCTGCACCTTAAAGTACTGACTGAATGGTCCCCAAAACTGTCCAGCACATTCTTTCTGAATGTCTCAGGACGAGCGTGGTGGTGACTGCTTGTCCGTTGTACTTATGGTGTATTTGTTCACACACAACTTCATCATTTTTTAACATCTGGAGGAAACAGGCCTCCCCCAGTGTATATAGTCTGGGAATGTTGGCCGTATGCACATATGGTGGAGGAAAGCAGCCCTCGGCCTTTTGAAGTTTTATTTCATTTTTTGTATTATGAAATAGGCTAAGTATAATTATGGCAACTACTCCTGGTTGCTGTTTTCAAGTGCACTCATCACCTACGACTAGCATCAATCAAGAATGGCATCTTACCACTTTCTACAAAATGTAGACTGGAGGTGTGCATACATTATCTCTTCAACAGCTAACTAGTGCCTATTTGCAACTCCCTCAGCATCACCCTCTGATAGGTTACCCTCCATGCCCAAAACCCTAGGACACAGAATGGGTGACCATATCTCCTGTTTGGGTGTCCCTTTTGTGCTTCCTAGTCCATTAATATGTCTACCCTATTGGGCCTCTCCTTTAGCATATGTAAAGGCATGTGGTATTTTAAAAAAATGATCCCTTGACCCCACTCTACTCCGCTCTTTGTTTCTGAAACATGTCTCAGTGATCATGCCTTCAGTGGCAACCGCCAACATAGCACTCTTGAATTAAAAAACCGATCCCATGCTCTTAACTGTTGAATTATCACATATTCTTTTAAATTTCTGCCTTATTTTTACTTTTCACAATTTTATTATTCATTCATATTGATTCTAGAACTTTTGGAATCCCTTGTTCTTTTCAGCTATTTTTATCCCCCTGTCTTATGTGGAATGCCTAAAGATATAAGATCACTTTTTGTTGATCATAATCAAGTGTGAGTCGTAAAGAATGAATTTGGGTGGTGGGGTCCGTAACCTTTCTTCCTATTGCAGTAATGCTCTCTTGTACACCAGATAAATCGTGAACGAGAGATTATAAAGTAACTTTCTTTTTCAGGAAATGAAATTGCGTTCGTCCAGTAACCTTAAGGTTATTCCACAAGTTAGAGGTATATCATCCCCAACTCGAGCCATTGAATATGACCCAAATTGTACTACTGGAGTATATTCAAGATCTGAAAGCCCTGGCAAATGCACCGAAAACAACTCCATACCTTCCCAGACGACACATACAAATTCACGTGCGCCGCATCATTCAAGAATGAATAAGAAAATCTATAAATGCTGCTCGTGTTCTTATCAGACTGCACAGAGGGGAACTTTAAGTATACATTTAAGAACTCACACTGGCGATAAGCCATTTAAATGCAGCATCTGCTCCTATCAGGCTGCAACGAAAGGTCAGCTTAAAATCCATTCATATACTCACACTGGTGAGAAGCCTTTCAAATGCAGCCTTTGCCCCTATCAGGCTGCAACGAAAGATCATCTTAAAAGCCATTCATATACTCACACGGGTGAGAAGCCTTTCAAATGCAGCTTTTGCCCTTATCAGGCTGCAACAAAAATAAACGTTAAAAGACACGCACTTACACACACAGGTGAGAAGCCTTTCAAATGCAGTTTATGCCCTTATCAGGCTGTAACGAAAAAAGATGTTAGAAGACATTCAACAACCCACACTGATAAAAAGCCTTTCAACTGCGACCTTTGCCCTTATAAGGCTGCCAGAAAGGAAGATATTAAGAAACATTCATATAATCACACTGACGAGAAGCCTTTCAAATGCAGTTTATGCCCTTATCAGGCTGTATCTGGAAAAGATGTTAGAAGACATTCAACGACTCACACTGGTAATAAACCTTTCAAATGCGACCTTTGCCCTTATCAGGCTGCAAGGAAAGATCATCTTAAAAGCCATTCATATAAGCACACTGGCGAGAAGCCTTTCAAATGCAGCCTTTGTCCTTATCAGGCTACAACGAAAGATCATATTAAAACCCATTCATATACTCATACAGGTGAGAAGCCTTTCAAATGCAGCCTTTGCCCTTATCAAGCTGCAACGAAAGATAATCTTAAATGCCATTCATATACTCACACAGGTGAGAAACCTTTTAAATGCAAACTTTGCCCTTATCAGTCTGCAACGAAAGGACAAGTTAAGAGGCATTCACTTACTCACACAGGTGAGAAGCCTTTCAAATGCAGCCTTTGTCCTTATCAAGCTGCGAGGAAAGGTCAGCTTAGAAGCCACTTATGTACTCACACAGGCGAGCAGTCTTTCAAATGCAGCCTTTGCTCTTATCAGGATCAGAGAAAGGACAATCTTGTGGCGCATTTAAGAACCCACACTGGAGATAAATAAACATTAACGAGAAGCAAAATGTCAATGCGCTATAATCGCTGCCTGAACTATTGCATGGTGGGTGAATTCTTTGAGCTCTTCCGTATTGGTCATCCGAGTGACGGTCAGCAAACAGAAGGATGCTTCCTAACTCCATTTTATTAGACTTTTTGGTGTTGGTCGCATTCGAAAAGAAGCAGAGTTGACCAAATAGGACACTATAAGGGGCTCTAAAAATTTGGAATTAACCCTGAAACACAAAGGATGACAAGATGTACACAAGCATGTCATTGAAACCACTTTCCCAAATGATTGTGCTGGTGCTTATCATCGATACTACCGGCATGAATCATGGTGTCCGCGGCATCCCTGCTCATTACCGTCATTGCGTATATCGCTCTCAGAAGCGAAAATTATGGTGCTCGGCTTCCCAAGCAAGTGACCCTTATCTGGATTTAGCCGCCTTTTACGACACTCGCCCGAAGACGTTATGGGTAGTCTTCGTAGCCCACCTACAAGGAAAGAAAAATATACCTTACTAAATCTCTCTCTCAAACAACAAACCTGATAATAGATAAACTCGACGGGATCCACTTTAAATATTATGCCATAATTTTCTTTTCCTGTCACCGTACGCCCTCAGTCTCCATACCCCAGGGTTATATACCATATCTTCCAACTCTATAAACGCGCTGACTTTCCTTCAGCGATTGTTCCCTCGACACCCTGTAGCCATAGAGATACTAGAAAATATACACCTCTTGACAGGACTCTCTTGCTCCCTATCGTTAGTTGACTGCCCGGACACTCAAACATTAAGGAAAATGAAACGACAGACCTAGAAGCTAAGAAGGCCGCCCTCCATACCTGAACCGCACATTATCCTCGAAACTACATCCCTCTCATCCGTAAATTAGTTAGAGGAGAATAGGAACGATCGTGGAACTCACATGGACACCCTCACCTACCATTCGAAAGAAGTACTTTGGTCCTCACCCCAGATTTTCTTCTATTCTCGGAGATTCTTTCCATGTTATGCCCAACTTAGTACGATTCCTGGAAGATGCTAGCCTTTCCTCCGAAATCGAATACCCTAGTCACCTCTTCACTGCCCTATATTTGAATCATATTTTACTCTCCTTAGTTTTATCCGAACCTTGTCCAGTCCTATTTTTACATGACGGACTTTACTTAATTGCATGTTAGTGCTCTTTTATTTGTTTTTTAATCTTTGAACGGAACTGATATGTCAATATTATTTGACTATTTTTATCTTTTGTTTTTAATACTAACTTAAGCCCGCTGAGCCTTTAGGGCAAAAAGAAGCTATGAATCCTTAAAATAGAATAAAATAAATGAAGACAAATTTCATAAAATCTGGACTTTTTAACCCGTATTATATTATTATAGACAAAATTATCGGTTTCCTTTTGCTTAATAGAGCATTATATCAGGTGGTAGGTGAGTGGGAGAAGATTTAGTGTCATCAAGAGCACCTATTCCTCTACGCTCATCGTGTTTCCAGAGGCTCACCGCGAGAATGCCCCTGCCTTGTCGTTGGAGAGAGGACTGCGAAGTGGAGTTTTACTATACTCCTCTCCTGCCTCCTTGACCTTTATTTATGTTTTCATTGTTATGTTATTGATGGTCTCCTTGTGACTCCTCTATTTCCTTCCCTTTTTTTCCTGCCCTTCTCTCCCCCTTCTTCTTTGTGACATTTTCTATCTTCAAGGGTTGGTCGCAGAGAGGCTCTGGCTTTCTCGTGGTTAGGGGTCCCTTGGTGCTGCGAACCAGACTTGTAATATACCCCTTCCTCCTCTTTCTCCTATCTAGTGGCTAAAGGTTACTGACCTATGCTTAGGGTTTTTTTTCGGACTGATTCTGAATTGTTCTTTTATGAAGATCGGGAGGTTTGGCATCTCCACTGCCTTTGTTTGCCGATGCCCAAGGAGAAACTCGTCTTTGGCCCCTTTTCTCCGCGCGTAGTAGAACTCGTGCAGCCCCTTCGGCCTATAAAGATGGTGTGGTGGATCCTTATCCATTCTCCAACAGGACATAACGGACGCTACCGATTCGAGAGTTGCCGTAGCACCGGGTCCTTGTAGGCTTCCGTGGTGGAGAGCCCCAAGGGAGAATGTGAAGTCATTTCTGTTTGCAATAGCTACCCATAAACCTAAAACTTCCCCTTCTCGTAAGGGTTCTCGAGCCAAACTTTCTTCAGTTTCCCTTTTAGCCGTCATTTGCTCGTTGGATGCCTATGCCAACGATGTGGACCCAGATTTAGATTATTCCTGCTTTCTAATCTTGAGTTCCACATGTGAAAATCAACTTGCCAAAGTGGAGTGTTTGACGTTAATGAATTATTTGAGTCCCGCTGTGGTGAACCCTGCCCGGTGTGGTCAAGAGGCACTGGTGTTATCGGGGTTGAGTGGTCATCTGGCTCAACAATCTTGCTCAAAATCTGGCTTCGATTTCCAAAGCTCTAGCATCCTTTTATTTTGTCAATGGTGTCATCTGTTTAAACGAACTCGAACTACGACCTCACTCCTCTCTAGACCAAGCTTAGTACCTAAAGTATCACACATGTCCACAAAGTGAATAAAGGGTGTAATCGCTGCTAGAGTACCAACTGCCACATTGATTTTAATGTTCGAGCGTCAGGAACTGCCCATGTTTATTAAGGCTGGGTACCTTCGTGCCCCGGTAAGCCCCACCGTCGAACTACCCAGAGATTGCTTTAATTGTAGTCATTTTTGACATGGTCGTGACCATATGAATTGTAATTCTGATTACCATGGCCCTAGATGCGCCAACTGCGGTTATGGCCACAGTGCTGCGTTGCAAATTGCGCAATATTCTTATGAAAAGGTCATCGTTTGCGCGACTCTGCTTCTGGACGTGAGAGAGGCTCACCAACGTGCTCGAGCACAAACCTCTCGTCCTGGACGTCATTTCTAAGATGTTTTGCGTGAACGTTGCACGAAAGCGACTATCACGTTCGAGTTCCAACACAGCTGAAGCATCTTATCGCACATCTACCGTTAGTGTCAGAAGTATTCACGATATACCGTCGAGGCATCTATCTCACCGAGATACCTAATGTCCCTCCCCTCCCCCCTCCTCTCAGGCAGCTATAGCCAGGAGTGGCGCTCAGGGCTAGACACTTGACGACATTAGACCTTATCGGAATCTTCTATATCTACCATGTATGGTTCTTCTACCCAGACGCAAAACTAGTGGTAAGAGGAAGGACTCACCTGGGTCATCGATCACCAATAAGCTGGCAGCCTCTAGGACTGACTGGCTGAGCCTCGAGATTCTTCAATGGACTTCTACTCTTGCTTAATATTCTCTGCTTTCGAGTCCATCCCGCCGTTCACTGGACGTTGGCCCTTACCGATCCAAACGGTAGCAGAAATCCACCCAGTTCCTCGTACTTTGCCCAGATCGACTGCTCTACCCACTCACTCTCCTACTCATGATCCGATGGAAGCCTACGATATTCCAACATTGCCAGTCCCGGTTTTTGGATCAACCACTCAGATATCGAATGTGCCCTCGGCCCATGATTCCCGATCTAGCCTCCGAAATTCTCTTGACCGCCCTTTTCCGGTGGGCTGTGTGCCCAAGTTATAGGCACGAGCTTCGGCCGGATCCTCGAAAGCCTCGTAAATATCTCCTTCTAAGATATCTTTCCCTGCTGTAGCAGGCGATTCGAAATCTGGTATTCGTCCCCGAAGTTCTTTGGGAAGCTCTTCAAACTAAACTTCAGCCACAAAGGAGAAAAAGATATCTACAGTGGTATTTAGCCGTCCCACATAATATCCTCCATTTAACAATGCAAATGGTCAAGCCGTTCTTCCCAAGTGGGAAGAACTCAAAGTTTATTTGACCACTTCCTATTGTCTTGTCGGCTGTTCATTCTAGCCCTCATACAACCATGCCTTCTAAGTGGGACTTTTGCCATGTCGATATGGAAAGCTGCCGAGAGGTATCTTTCACAGATGCATACTTGAGGACATTCAATGGTGTATACGCGGTAGTGGCGTACTTCACATCGATTCTCGACAACAAGGCCTACAGACGATTCGCCGAAGGCGACCCGTATCTGGTTGCTCAATCATGCCCTGTGGACCTCTGAGAGAGGACAGCCGTCAAAAACTACGAGTTATGTAGCTGATGCCGATTCCGACGAAACCCAACCTTTTGTAATAAAGTTAACCGAAGTCCGACGCTTCGCCAAAGAACTCTTCGTCAGACTCGACGAACTTCATGGCTTCGCTACTTCTCATTAATTTTCCTTTATGGCTCCTACCCACAGGTGGGCACCGTTAATAAAAAAGTTAATTTTGTTTACCGTAAATCCGTTAAACAAAAATTAAGTTCGATAACCGTTAATCAGTTAACTTTAAAAATGTAACGGAAGTTATCGATAAATCGTTAACGTTAATTTTTATTATAGAAAAAAAATCAATTCTTGCTCTAAAACAACCAAAAACACCTTTAAAAAGTGCCAAAACTATAAAATAGGTCTTTTGGGGGTCTTTTTAAGGGCTTTAGAACCCCAGATTATAGTTTTGTTGCTTTAGAGTTAAAAAAAAATGCATGATTTCATAGTTTTGGACCTTTTTTAAGTTTTTAAAGGCTCTTAGAGCCAGAAAAGGGTAAGAAAATTAAATATAACCTTTATATTAGTAATAAACTAAAAATTACTGATAAAGTTGCTGAAAAAAAAACGTGACATATACATAATTTAATTTTTACTCTTCTCATCATTCTCCATTTTGTTCATGAGAGGCATGTTGCCCTTCATGAAAATTAGCATGTCAAAGTTTATATCAGACTGGGTTGATCTCTTGGCCCTCAAGATGTCCTTGCCCATAGAGAACAAACGCTCCCCTGGATGGCAGAGCTGCGTTGAACTTGGTGAACAAGTCCAGCAACACTTGCTCACACAAGAAGGCAGCATCTGTCAGCAAGACCTTGGAGTTGGTCTCCAACCAGATCTTGACCAAGTTCTGGGCCTTGTTTTTGAGTGATCTGTAGCTCCTGCTGCTCTCTTTTGGCTGGGTTACACCTCTAAAGACTCTAAAAAAATCATTCTCCTCCTCTTCCTTCTCGTTGTTGCTGCTCAGTTTGTAAGAGTGCTGCCTCATGGCCTCCTCAACCTTACCCTCCATTCTTTCCCTCACCTTGGTGTTGTCATAGTTATCTAACCAGATGAGGACAAACCTGGGGTGGAAGGCAACAGCCAACTGGCATTCCTCATCCTCCAGGAGGGTCCTAAACCTTTTGTCGATGCCTGCCAAAAGTGCGTCGCTCAAGGGGCTGCAGTAGACGAGGCCTTTGGACTTCAAGTGCTTGAGCCTTAAGATTGTCGCAGCAACTGTTGGCAGCAGAGTCCCAATGTATGCTTGTTCCTCCACCGGGATCTTGTTGAGCGCTTTGACCATGGGGGACATGATCTGGAAATAAAACAATAAATAATTAGTAAATTTTAGAAATTCAAAAAATAATAATATTATTTATTTATTAACTTGGCATTCTTCTTTAAGTTGTCATCCTGGTTGTTGAAAATGTTGACTTTCAACTGGGTTATAACTCTGTGGAGAACAGGCCTATTAGTCTCCAGGTTAGTGTTGAGGATCACCACAGGGTCATAGGTGGAGTTGCACCTCGTCGTGTTATGGACAACCAGATTCCTCCCCCACCTCAGCGTAGATGCCGTCTGCTGCCACAGTTCGGCGATCTGGTGGTTCGAGAGGGCACGTGGCTTGGTAATGGCAGCCCTGTAGGACCTATTGAACACTGCACTCTGCACCCTTGCTGGCCACTAGGTTGAAGGTGTCGGAAGCACTCCTCATGTAGACTGGCGACATCGTCAGGCACAGCCAGGGAGTCTTCCAGGGAGACATACTCCAACCCCTGCTCTTCTACGGATCCAGCCAACAGGGTAACCTCAGCAGTATCATCAGGGTCAATGTCCACATTCTGAAACACGGGCAGGTCTGGCAGTGTGTCATCCTCTGCCCCCAACTGGACAAAGGCCTTTACAAAGTTGCTACCATTGTCTGTGGTAGTCCTGGAAAAGAAAGAAATTTCCAATTTTTTTTTATTAAATTAGTCATTAAATATTACAGTTGAATCGAGTTTATAAATAAAAATAATCTACAATTTATGCTATAGATTGTTAATAGAACTAATAATAAACTAATATTCTAATAAGTAATATTAATATACTATCAACTATCTAACATGGTGACTTTTTTCTCAATGTGAAATTCATAGTTGACATTGACTATGGTCTGTGCAAGCACATCATGGGCATGCTGGCCTATCAGCCGTATGCACGCGAGCACTGCTTTCTGGCTCTGCATCGTGGTGGGGTCCAACCAGTGGACAGTCATGCCCAAGTAGCCTTTTTGTGGGAAGACCAGCATTCAACTGTGGTGGCCACCCACTTAACATCGCCAAAAACTCTTAAATTTGAAAAAATATAACTTGAATTTTAAGTTTTTAAATTAAAATTTAAATATTGGGAATATTTTATTAATTCAAGTATAAAAAAGATAGAATTATCTCAATTAGTCAACTACCTGATCAAGTACTGCTTCAATTCAGTATGCAAATCAACGATTCGCCTGTTCAGTGTCCTCGACATGGAGCTCTTGCTGGGGTTCAGCGTCTTGATCAGCCTCTTGAACGTGTCAGACTCTACAACGTGGAATGACAGAATATTGGCTATGGACAGGTCCACAATCCTTAGATCCACAGCAGCCTGGAGTATCCCACTGACAGTAGAAGCTATGACAAAGAACTTGGCAATAGCTTGCTGGCGTGCTTTCTTGCCAGAGGTAGGTGAAAACAGACTCTATAATTCTGAAGTGCTGCTCCCTGCTATTAGAACGAGAAGAAAACATCTTCTCTGTTTTTCCACGAGATGAACCTGCTTTTACCTTCTCCTTAAACTGCATGAACTTAGCTGGGTGGGTCCTCTTGATGTGCTGCCTGAGGTTGATGAGGCTTGACATTTACCCCTTGATTGCCACAGTCATGGGCAGGCACAGCTTGCAGTCGAAAATCAACTTGTCTCCTTCCCTTGACTTGATCAAGAAATAGTCCTCTAGGTGGGGTCAGGGGTTCTGGGCACTGGCAGTTTAAACCTCGACGATGTCAACACTGTTGACATCAACAGATCCAACATCTGTTGACTCAACAGATGCCATGATGACTTATAAAATTCAAAATCACACTAGTGTCTGAATTGCAAATCTGAAAACAATAGAAAATTCAAAATCACACAAGTGTCAGTGAAAGATTAAGTGATAGGTTTTGTAATTGTTTTCCGTTTATCGTATTTATTTATAAGAACTTAAATTAACTATATATGTAAAGAGGTTAATTAAATGAATTTTAACCTACAAAACATCGGAGTAGAAAAGTAAATAAGTGCAGGGAACCATAGCCAGCCTGCGGACAATAGTAGCAATATAATATTTGTTGTGCAATACATAATAATAATAATAAATTAATAATAATAATATAGATAAGCACTATATTTTAATTTTAAAGGTATATCCAGGCCAATATATATGCTATTGAATCATTAATCAACATGCATTTTATTTGGATATTAAGCTATATCATCAACTAAAGGATAAAATCTTAAACAATATAAATATTTGAAACAATTATATAACATGTGCCAAATGAGGTAATTATTAATTAACAAACCGGATCTTACAATATAGAAAATAAAATTTGGCTATGCAAATACTAGAATATCAAATGAATGTATGCAAATGTTTAATATATTATAATAATGAAACTTGACATATTTATTTTCTTTCAATTAACACTAGTGGTATAACTATAATAACAGATACCATAATAGCTATCCAGAGTGAAGTGAAGCATCTTTCTACCGGTACTTCCTTTTATTTATAGCGCTGCGTTACGTGCTATGGTGCAATACCCTTTATATAGAGCGCTGCGTTGCGTGCTATAGTGCAATATCTTAGTTGTTTAATAAATAATACTTTATATGATATATTAATAGAAAATAATTTCTTAAATATTGATTACATAAAATATCATTTTGAACTTACAATTCGAAGTTTGATTGAAAAGTTATTCATAATAATAAGTGGAGTTATATCGGGGTTGAAAGAATGACGCATACATCATTAAATATGCTAAGACTCTACATCTGTATTTAAAATCTGAAAATAATAGAAACTTTTATACGTTTAGCGGTTTTTATGAATTTGGGGGTTTAGCGGATTTGAGTTAACGGAAGTTAATTAGTTCGATAATGATTTCCAAAGTTAACTTAAAATTTAAATCGTTAACAAAAATTTCAACCTTGTTAATTAATGATTAATAGTTTAGTGCCCAGGTTTGCTCCTACCACAAAGATCTGGAAAAGGATTAACAAGCTCCGGGCTTTTTAAGCCGGCCATAATAACCCAACGCAATTTATAGAGATCTTTAGTGAATGACAGTCTGCTGGTCAGCAACATCTTGGCACACCATTTCCGCGCTGTCAGCAGTTACAATAAGGTTATATTATCCTTTAAATCAAAGAAGAGTCTCATCATCAAAATTTTACGACCAACTCCAACCTTCGGTAAACTGCCCTGTTCTCCATCCACGAATTGTCGCTGCATTGTCCCTCTGTGGCTCGAATTCTCCTGGCCTTGAAGGGATCCTTTTTGATACGATTCGTTCCGTCTGTCATTTTCTTACTTAACTAGTACAACTTTTTATGGGTGAAGGTTTTTTACCTATCATCATGGCGTATTGGGATTGTCTTTCCCTTTGTCAAACCGGGTAGGGACGGGTTGGACGCAGATCACTACCGCCCTATAGCTCTTTCTCAGTTTTCTGAGCAAGTTGCTTGAGAAGATGGTGTTGATGCGCCTGAACTTGTTCCTACAAAAACAATCACTTACCGTCTTCATTTCAGTGCAGTTTTCGCAATGGCCATAGTGCCCTTGTCCTCCTACTCCGTTTCGAACGCAGCGTTTTGCCATCCTGGCCGCAGTGCTGACGGGATTCAGCACCCCGTCAGACCCCAGGTTAGACTCTTCTCCTTCCTTCTCCCCCCCCTCCCCCCGGTTTCCTCGCTTTTTATACAACTATACAACCTCTCCCACAACTTTCTCTGGTCAGCTTCTAATTTCATAGGGTAGATGCTGACCTTTTTCTCAGCCAGCCGTCCAGGATCGGGGCTGAGGGGGGAGGGGACAACGTTCACTAGGCCCTGAGCTCCGGTCTGGAGTAGTGGGTTTTTAAGAACCTGCTTCACATCAATCTATACCTTCCCGGCATCCCCTATCCTTCTGAATTCACGATCAATTTCTATTTACGCCGTGTCCAAGGTGGAGCCGCCATGCCGAGGGACTGACAGGCCATCGGGCAGGAGGGGTGGTCCTGAATGGCGACACCTGGCTCTGCCAGGCCCGTACACACCCCTTGCAGAGCGGGCTACCGAGAGGGTGATGAGCTATTGAATCCCGTAAAAAAAAAGAGGAATACCATGCCCAATGATGAAAAAAACAACAATCTTCCCCCAATTTCCCCCGGTTCATCAACGGAGGTGCCCTCGGGCTACTCCACCGAAAAAGTAAGATCCCAACCCATGTGCTTGCGCAGGGGACCCTCCAAATTTCTCTAACTGGAGAGAAGGCTTACTCCTCTCCTTCAACTACGGGCATAGGGGACTTCTCCTCACCCCCTTATCTGGAGGTGCTTTCGGGAACCTCCTTGTTCCCAACCGCAGAACCCCCTTTTCTTTCCAAGGAGACTGCCAAGAAAGCTAAAGGGCACCCCATAGCCGACCGCTCCCCATTGAAGCAGCTCGGTAGGACAAACCTCCTTAAGGGGGAGGGGGAAACCAGACCCCTTCGGTCGCTTCCCTCATAAGACCTGCTGGCAAGAATACTGAACCTTGCCGGGGTCAAGGCAAGTTCCTCACCAAACATGACTAAGGACGCTGCCAACAAGACCTGCAATGTCCTGTGGGGAGATGGCCAACTGGAGGCCCCCCGAGATAGACATGGTCCTTGAGGCAACCAAGCCTCAGACGGTAGGGCCTTCCATGGGAGCGAATCCGGGCTTGGCGCCAAGCACCGAATCCGCTCCTATGCAAGGTCCTCCTCAAACGGCCTCGGTTTCCAAGTCAGTACAAGGAAGGAAAGGATCTTCTCCGACCGGTGCGCCTGCGACTGACAGGACCTTCTTCATCTCGGAGAAGGTCCTGGCTGAGGCCGGTCCATATGGCCTGGAGGCTCCTGCAGGTGGAGAGGAAAAGCGGGTTCATTCCGCGCCCTCCTCTCCGAAAAAGAAAAAACAAAAAAAAAGAATAAGAAGCCTTGGGGCTCCTCTCCATCCGCAGGGGCTGCGGGAACGGATGGGTCTGCTGCCACTTTAGCAAGCGACCAAGCCAAGATCGGCACATCTGGCCCCTTTCCTCCCCCTTCGTGTGTGGAGCCCGTAATTATGACTAAGACCAAAAGTGCACAGGGCAGAGCCTGGATAACATCAGGACCCCTCATTCAGAGGTTACCTCGCGTTTTCGAGCCCGCTGGCTTCAAACGCTTCCTCTTTATTCGCTCCACTGATGGCAGCATGTTGGCCAAGAGAAACATAATCCATCAGAGGAGAGGATTAGCTAGTGCAATTTGTAGAGAGCCGAAGGTCACCCGTTTCTCGGATGAGAGCCTTCTGGCGAATGCGGCGAATCCCGCCGATGTGGCCAAGATAATTGCTCTTCGGACACTTTATGGCACCCCGGTGAGTATGACGCCACACTCTACCATGAACTTTGTGAAAGGAGTAGTTCATGCGAGGGAACTCGTTGACTACTCCATAGAGGACATCACCTTAGAGCAGGCCGACCATGGGGCGGTCAAGCTCGAACGTGTGATCAGAAAACAGGCAGGGACCTCGAGACCCACTCCTACACTCTTCGTCATGTTCGACTATGACAAGCTCCCTGAGTCGGTACGTGCCGGTTGGTACCGCTACCGCGTGAAGGCATTCGTGCCACTGTCGTGGTGCTGCTATTACTGTCAACGCTTCGGCCATACAATTCGCTCATGTAGACGTGCAAAGTCGGGTTCACACGAAGTATGTGTAAATTACTCCAAGGCCGCACACGATAAGGCCAAATCGTGTGTGGCTAAGTGTGTCAATTTCGGAGAGCCGCACCCCGCTTCTTCGACGCAATACGGTGCATATATCCTAGAGAAAGAAATCCTGGCCGTTCAGGCCTAGGATCCACTCTCATTCCGCGAGTCTAAGAACTTGGTCCTGGTGTGCCCGGCTTTGCCTGGGATGTCTTATGCCTCAATGGTTAGAAAGACACCCTCTGCTCCTGGCTCATCCAGGCCAACGAGCACGGTTGTTTCCGCGTTAATTCGGAGCCATTCTGCAGGTTCTACTAAACCCGTGTAAACCCCTGGTAAAGCTGGCAGCACAAAGGGTTCACCCCCAGCCCCGGCTAAAACCAGGGCTCCCCCACCCCTGCCCTAGCGTGACCGTGTCCCGTAAGGCAAAACGGCAACGCGCCTTCACCGAGTCTTTAGATTCACAGGAGGCAACACCCTTAAAGTTGGTCGCCAGGCCATCTTCCGGAGTTCCTAAAGCTGTCCCCCAGAAGGAGGATAGCAAGAAATGAGGGGCTAAGTGGCTCGGAAACGGTGGATCCTCGATAAGAGGGCCCCTCGCTTCCGAAGCCACAACGCCCGCCTAAGATTTCGAGGCGCATGGAGGGAAAGACTCGCATGGCGAGCCTACCTCCCCCGATAATACCTCGAAGGCAACGGCGCCTTCAGCGCTTTGTCCGGCCAACAGGGCCTGTGGTTCTGCCTCCGGGAAGAGTACGGCCATTCCCGTGAGGCTCTTTTGTTCGAAGAGAGCCCCCGCGTCTCCTCCCAGCTAGGCCTGGAGGGCATATTCCTTCAATGGAAATGCCGTGGACACCATGACAACTGGGAGGAGCTGAGGAGTCTCGTCTCGTCCCGTTCCCCGTTAGCTATTTTCCTGCAGGAGACCATGCTAGGCACGTGTCCCCTGACCGCCCTCCAGGGGTATAAGGATTTTGCGACCCCAACACCATGAGATGTTGGCCGGGCTAAGGTATGCGCGATTTACACCCGGCATGATGTCTCCGTTATTCTTTTCACTTTAGATACGTCCTTTCAGGCAGTGGCTGTGCAGCTGCACCTGGATAAGAGGTATACTGTTATTTCTGCGTACATTCAACCCTCAGGTGATTTCGACGCGGGGGACTTCCGCCGCGTCGTGGCAAGGTTGCCGAGGCCCTTTCTCTGGCGAGATTACTTAATAATTCCCAGGGGACAAGTCCTTGCCGATATGATCGAAGAGCTTGAGATAGGTGTCCTAAATATGGATGAGTTTACTTCCCGAGAACCGCTTCATTTTCTTGCCGTGATCTAACTTTATGCTCTTCGGATGCACAGCCTGATTTTGATTGGTGGGTAGTCGATAACCCCTATGATAGAGATCACTCTCCCATTCAAATATCATTTTCAGGGCAACTGCCGCCTGAGAGCCCACCTTGGTGGTGCTTGGCGCCGGCGTGGTGTTCTAAATTTTAGGAAATAACTGAATTATCTATCTCAGTCGTGGAGTTTAGGTCGGTAGATGAGGTCGTTGAGTTCTTCTCCGGCAAACTCATCGTCGTGGGTCTGACTACTATTCCCAGAACGTCTGGCCGTTTTGCACGCCCACCACGGTTGGCCTAGTGTGAGACGACCCTCAAACAGAGGAGTTATGCCTACATGCGCAATAAGCGCCGCCTGAACGATTTCCGGTATATTTCGAAGCACGCACGCCTCTCTCCTAGGAGGGCATACGTGTATTCACTTAACGGGGAAGACCCCTCTGGCAGAGGTGTGGAAGCGAGTCAAAAATATTCGGGGCAAGTTGTCGCAGGACTCCCCTCTCGTTCTTCAGGGGTGTGGCACTGCAATCTCGGACCCCGCGTCCGTGGCGGAATCATTCGCGACCGCTTTTTCCGCATTCTCCGGCTGGACTTTACCTCCAGAGGCGGAAAACCCTTCAACGACAAGTTGACTGTGAGTGAGTTTCGTTCCGCTCTTGCCTCGTTCGCGGACATCTCGCATAATCCGGACGCTGTCCTGTACGCCATGCTTCGACACCTGGGTGAGCGAGGCATGGCCTTTCTGTTAGATTTGTTCAACAGGATCTGGGTGGATGGTCTCCTCCCGCAAACCGGGAAGAGATCACTCAAAACCGATCGGTTTCCGCCCAATCTGTCTAACCTCTTGCGTGTACAAGTTGATGGAGAAATTGGTAAATGTTAAATTAGCCGTTTTTCTGGACAGCGGAAGCCATCTCTCTTCTGCACAGTGCTGTTTCCGCAAGTTCCACTGCACGTCGGATGCTCTGCTCCGACTGGAAAATGCCGTCTGCGAGGCTTTCCTTCGTAGACAGCACTACGCCACGGTGTTTTTCGATCTGGAGAAGGCCTATGATACCGCATGGCGATACGGTATCATGGAGACTCTCCACACGACGGGGGCGAGGGGACGACTCCCAATGTTTATATCTGAATTTTTGCGAGATCGTCGATTCCGCGTACGTTAGGGGGAGCCCTCTCCGGCCCAAAGGAGCAGGAAGAGAGTGTCCCGCAGGAAAGTGTCCTCAGTGTCACACTTTTTGCCCCGAACATCAACAGCATCACCTCGGTGCTGCCGGAAGATGTTCTCGCTACGCTCTACGTGGACGACCTTTCGATCTCTTTTGGCGTTGCCAAGATGCCAACTCTGGAGCTTCGACTCCAACAGGCATTGAATTGCGTCTCTGGTTATGCCGAAGCGCATATGTTTCGGTTTTCCTTGGCCAAGACTAAGGTGGTGCACTTCTGCCGCTATCCACCGCTCCACCCAGACCTAGCCTTGTTTCTTAATTGGTTACGCCTGGAAGTATTTGAACCGCACCGTTTCCTTGGTCTGGAATTTGACCGACGCCTCACCTGGGAGGCTGATATTCGCAGCCTTAGGGTCTCTTGTACCTGCGCCATGGATATTCTCCATCCCGTGACGTTCAGCGCTTGGGGCGCTGATAAAACTAATGCCCTACTTTTTTATCGATCCTTTTTTCGTTCGAAGCTCGACTACGGATGTGAGTTTTATGCATCCGCACCCGAGCGTTTATTGCAGAAGGTGGACTCGTCCACTACGCCGGCCTTCCCCTTGCGACCGGTGTTTTCCGCACTTCCCCCATTGTGAGCCTACTAGTCGATGCTGGAGAGATGCCAGTCGCTCTACGCCGTATACAGTGCATCATTCGCCTGTACGCGCGAGCCCAGCCCCTCCCTCAGTCGCCAACAGCTCTCACTGCATTTGAAGTTGATTTTGACGGTGCCTATTCCCCGAGAGACGCCAGTCATACCTAAGCCCTTTCGGTTTAGTGCCAGGAAACTCCTTCTAGAGCTAAGAATAGCTCTCGGGCCTGTGGCCTCCATGGTTCTGCCCAAGAGGCCACCCTGGAAGGTACCACATTTGGCTATTTGTCACCACGCCTCTGCTCCCAAAGTTTGTACAGCGCCAGGAGCATTGCGTTCGACCTTTTTGGAGCACACCTCATGCCCTGCTTGAACCGTGCCAGTGAATACGGATGGCCTCAAGTCCCAAGAGGGGGTCGGCTTCCACTCCTTATCGCCTCTATTTGAAGTCAGCAGGCCTCTGCCAGGCGCTGCGTCTGTCTTCACGTTTGAGATGGGGGCAATACATAACTCGGTACGGGAGATTATGTGACGTGCCCGGTTCGGAGACCGGATTCTGATCACTTTCGACTCACAAAGTCCCCTGAGTGCTCTCGGGGCATTGGAATCTCCGCATACTCTGGTTCGTGATACCCCTGACGCCATGGTTTCGGCGAGCTGGGCGGATGTCGAGATTATTTTCTGCTGGGTTCCTGGACATGTAGGAATTGCGGGGAATGAACGCGCCGATGACTGCGCCAAATAGTCCGCCAGGACTCTGCGACTGGAGCAGCGTTTTGCTCTTCCTTACACCGACTACATGGCAGGAATACGGGCATCTCTTCGGGCTGCTTGGCAAAGAAGATGGGAGACGGTCGAATGGTACTTAAAGTTGCGTGGCATTGCGCTGCGACTGTTCCCATGGACCTCCCCTACAATGCCGTGAAGGCTTCAGGTTGCTTTCTGTCGTGTCCGAATTGTGGACACTTGCGAGACGCCCCACCATTTGATGGAGCGCTCGCCATCGCCCTACTGTGAAGACTGCGTTGTTCCCCAGACTGTTCGACACAATCTTGTTGAATGTTCCAGTCTTGGCAATCTTTTCGCACGCTACCTGTCCCGGTACCGCGATGGGCGGAGTCCCTACCGCCTGTTCCTTGTACTCGCGACGAATGCGTGCACATTGACTGGTAGACTTGTAGACTTTTGGGGGGAAGGCTGGCCTTCCGCCTTTTATTGGACTAGGTTTTGTTTTGTTTTTTGCTATTGTTGTTTTCTTTGTAGGTCGCAGGCTCCTGCGCCGGGGGGGAGGGTGAGCGGGACCTTCCCCCGATGCTGGAGCTTGCTTCATAAATGTTGTCATCTTTCCTTTTTATCGTTGTTTTGTTTTCATATTCTTATTTTAAACTAGCCTAGAGCTAGGCTGTGTGATTGCGGCGACTTATGCCCACGTGGGCAGTCGCCAGATAGCCTCCAAAGAAAATAAAATTCCGTTTCGAAGGATCAGGCTGCAAAGCTTTTTCACCGAGTCTTGACCATATTTTCCGACATTAAGAAGCTACACGTTTGGCTTATGAGATGCCTTTTACCGTTTTTCATTCAAATTTTCTTAGCATCTCAATTTTTACGGTGCATGTTGGAGACACCTACTCTGCCCTACCCTCCCAAGAGAAGGGAGATCCTCAAGGCAGCGTTTTAAGTGTTTTATGTTTTGTAATTAGGATCAATGATATAATTTCCTCTCACCTAACGTGTGTATCTGCGACCCTGCGTGTCAGCAGCAGTTGGTAGTCGATGGGGTTTTGAAAAGTGCATAACCTAGGGGATTCCGCTTTTTCGTATGCAAAGCTAAGGCAATGTATTTAACCGAGGTAGAATGAGTCTTGTTCCGCCATCTATCTTCCTACAAGGTGTAGATATAGAGTTCGTCTCTGAGTTACGGTTTCTGGGCGTAACTCTTGATCCCAAGCTATTTACATACCACACCTACGCCGTCTTCGAATGGGCTGTCTGTGGGCACTAGACTTTTCAAAATCTTCTCCCACACGTCGTGTGGCAGTGTGCGCTGATTACTGTGGTTACTATATATTGCCATCGTTCAATCCAAATTGGACTATGGGTGCCAAATTTAGTCTTCAGCTTCACCCTTAGTCCTTACAATGCTGAACCCCATTCGCAAACTCAAGAGTTGGTCTTTCCAGTGGATCCTTCCACACCTCTCCCGTGAACATTCTTTTGTGTGAGATAGTGTGCCCCCGTTACCCTATCATCAATTCCAGATATGTATGCAATATATCTGTCGTGTGCAGCAGGCCCCTGTATCAGAGGTTTACAGATGCCATTATGGTGTCGAGTCAACGGCGCCTTCGATAGGTTGCCGTCTTTACCCCGCCGCTTGTACCTTCGGATAGGATAGCATCTTTTCAACCTGGATGCTCTAAGGGTCCTTGATCTTCCATTGTCGCTGACCCCTAGTTGGCGTGCTCCACCTCCCACAGTACCAGCATGTGGAGCCTGGAAAACTCGTCCGTGGCCCCTTGCTCCCGAAAGAGCTTGTTCGAAGCGCATGCGACTACGCAAATACAACACATCCCGATATACACAGATAGTTCGAAGTTAGATAGTGGCGTGGGTGCTGCAGCCGCCTACTCAGGAGAGTTTTTAACTCTAAACTTTCAAGCATTCATTTAGCTTTTAGACTGATCCAAATTTTACCTTTTAAAGATTTCGTTATTTTCTCCCCCTCTAGAAGTCTTTTACAATTTAATTTTCACTGTTAATGCTTCTTATCTCTTAGTGACATAAATCTGAAACTAGCTGGTCCAGAATGCGTCCCGTTATAGAGTTGTATTTTGTTGGGTCCTCGGGCAATGAGAAGGGAAAGGAGAGGGCTGATCAGCTGATGCGTTTAGCCTATTTTAATATACATAGACTCTAAGATACGAAGGGAGATTTCAGTATTGCAATGTTCAAGGATTTTAAAATTTTCATGAGTTACATCAGTTTTACATTGTATAATGTGAGATCCTATGGCTGATATTTCTTTATAATTAAAAGGTTTGCCAGTTCTATTGATAATACCCAGGTGAGAACACACCCTGGCCTTCAGAGAACGAACGGTGCTGCCTATATATTAGCTTCGATCACAGCGAGGACAAATGAACTAATAAACCAGGCAGCTACGTAGATTCAGAGGGAGTATGTCCTTTACAATGAATATTGAACCAATTGATAAATTATTGATGAAGATTATTTTTAAATGGACGTGAGTAAAATATTGTTGGAGGAGTCTTAATAATTCTTGGCGTAAAGAGCGGTTAAGAGAACCTAAGTATCGTAAAGATACATAGAGAGAGTCTTTAGGGGCGGTGCTAATAGGTAAGCTTGGCTCATATTGCTGGTATAGGAATTTCTTAAGTAACTTATCCTATAAATTACTGGGATAACAGTCATTTTTGAAAACTTAGGTTAAGTGATAAGCACGGTGAAGAAGTGTTTTTTTTTATAGAATTGATTTTGAAGAGTGCACGGCAGAAACTGAAAAAATTGAGCCATAGGCCAGTGAAGGTAGGTTTTCGGCAATAATGAAATTTCCCATCGTATCTTAGAGTCTATGTGTATTAAAATATTAAAACCTTACCAAACTAATGAATGATACAAGTGCGCTTCCCATCCTCCTAGTTTAAGCACTCCCCTATCCATCGCGCTTACTTCCTGTTCCCCATTCCTTAACTTATTCAGTTGAGCTTTCCTCATGGCTCAACCCGCTAAGTTACATGATCCGTCCACTTTCTATCCTTAGTCTTCCACATTTAAATGATGTTTTATTTATTTGATTTGAATTGTATTTTTATACCAATAATTAATATGTTAGTATTTATGTAAATATTTCTTCATTTCTCATTGTCAGACTGAGGATAGGCTTGGAGCCTGAAACGTCGTCATTAAAGAATAAGTTTAATGGAAACTACTCTCTTTTTGGTCATTAGTTTCATTCTTAAGATTATATATATATATATATATATATATATATATATATATATATATATATATATATATATATATATATATATATATATATATATATATATATATATATATATATATATATTAAGAAAAATCATTGCAGTAACGCAATTAATTATGCGGTTGAAAGGCTATTTTTGGCAAACACAGTCTTCATCAAAACCCTCGGTAGGAGCTCTTCTCACATACACGAGAAAGTAACACTTAAAATAAGCGTTCTCTCAGATAGCCCAGATAGCCAAAAAAGTATCTTTCGATTCGCTTTTTCAAGTGTCACCCCTGCTTTTCGAAGAAAATGGAAAATTTATTATTATATATTTTTGCCACGCCTTATAAATTAAGAAAAAATCATTGCAGTAGCGCAATTAATTATGCGGTTGAAAGGCTATTTTTGGCAAACACAGTCTTCATCAAAGCCCTCGGAAGGAGCTCTTCTCACATACACAAGGGTAACACTTAAAATTCTCCATTCTCTTCGAAAAGCAGGGGTGACACTTGAAAAAGACAATCGAAAGATAGATTTTTGGCTATCTGAGAGAACGCTTATTTTAAGTGTTACCTTCTCGTGTATGTGAGAAGAGCTCCTTCCGAAGGCTTTGATGATGGCTGTTTTTTCCAAACATAGCCTTTCAACCGCATATATATATATATATATATATATATATATATATATATATATATATATATATATATATATATATATATATATATATATATATATATATATATATATATATATATATTAGTAGGAATATGAAGACATATGTGATGGTTACGAACATTTAATTTTCTGGACGTTTCGGTCATTAACGATGACCATCATCAGCGAATTCTGAATACAAAGAATTATTTTTATAAGAATAACTAAACACAGCAATAAAAACAAAAAAAAAAACAGGACAGGAGTCGAAAATGATAACCGAAAGCAAGAAGTTAAAATGAAATATATAATCCTAAACCGTTGAAAGCAAATGGGTGAAAATCTATTGATAAGAATTTGATTAATATCGTAAAAATAACTAAATTAAATAATAATCCCATGAGTATAAAATATGCATAATAAACATGAATTAAATTCTTATTGGAATGCAAAAATTATAAACTATAGCAATAAAGTCGAAAGCAAGGGATGAAGAAATCGATTAATAAGAGTGACAAAAAAGTGATTAAATAATCCCATGAGCAGCAAATTTGAATAATAAACGTGAATTAAATTTTAAGCGGAATAAATTTTTGCTATAGTTTATATTTAATTTCTTGTATTCCGCATAAAATTTAATTCATGTTTATTATTCAAATTTGCTGCATAAGGGATTATTTAATCTTTTTTTTTGCACTCTTATTAATCGATTTCTTCATCCCTTGCTTTCAACTTTATTGCTATAGTTTATAATTTTTGCATTCCAATACGAATTTAATTCATATTTATTTTGCATATTATGCAAATAATTGTGTAGGCGAGTTGCGAACAGCTTCCCGCGTCGCTGGACCACTGTTAGCAGAGGCGAATCCACTCGGCCATCCTGAATCTCAAGAAAGACTCATTCAAGCGAAGTTTTTAAGCTGCTCAGCTGCACTTCTCGTGCACTACAAAAAAAAACCTAGAAGCGGAGCGTGAATGGAGAAATGAAGAGAACCCGTTTGGAAATGTTATCCAAGGGCTAACGCTTCCCTCCCGGGTATGTGCATCAATTTTATGTAGAGGTTCTAACTATTGCATGAGTGATTTGGGCCTTAGATAGCAAATGCAATAGTCAGTACGGACATAAGTTTTGGTTTTGACTGATCATACCGTAACGATAACGTGGATTTGAACTCTCCTAGCTATCATGGGAATGTAATGGTTCAAGTTAATAATAATAGGATATATTATAATCTTACAATGATCTATGATTTGAAATTATTATTATACAAAATTGAATTGAATAACGGAGAGGATATTTAAGGGATAGAAATTGAATGATATACAGAGAATCTTGAATGATACATAAATGATTTATATTGAAATGGAATACAAGTTATGCATTTGGAAAGTTAATATTTGAAAGCACGTGACGAGAATGGTGTGTTCACAGGGGTATATAAATATGTAATTGTAATTATGTAAGTACACGAGCGATGATGGAATGTGAATTGGTGTCTGTAAATGAGAGCAGAAACAGGAATTAGGACTTACTCTCATGTGTGGATTGTTTGTAGATAATAAGTGGAAGAGGAATTTTGACTGATCTTTCTTTGAAGTGACGCTATGCACGAATGGATCTTGAACAGCGATTCGATGCAGATGGTGAAAGGCGTTTGTTTGTATATGTGCTCATGTCCGGAAAATTTCGTATAAAACGGATTTTGTCGTATTGGTGGTGAAGTTACATAGAAATAATTTATTTTCGTCACAGAGTAATTGATTGATTAATTATATTTGATGCTAGTTATATATATATATATATATATATATATATATATATATATATATATATATATATATATATATATATATATATAATTAGGTAAAAAGCCATGTTGTCTGCGGGTTCTATTGAAGTCCACAGCTGTGTGAGTGTTGAATGGCTCTCAAAGCGATTCCCCATCGTAATGTGACCCCAACCGACCCTAATACGGATATTAATCTAATTATATACTACAAGACCAAGAAAACAATTAGCTGCATCATGAAGAATAGCTGTCTCCCTCCAACGAGCGAACTCCAGGAGACTAACGTCGTGTACGAATATTCGTGCAAAGTCGGTCACTGCGAACACCGCAATTCAAAGTACATCGGCGTGACTTCACAACCCTCTCAAGGTGACTGACAGCTCACCTTCAAGATGGTGCGATTAAAAAACACCCCCAAACTCATGGCACTACCCTAACCCGTGAAAAACTGAATCAGGACACCTCCATCATATTTCCGACATCTCGGCGTCCCCGAGTTGACCGCCGTTAAAAAAAAGCACGTTTTTAAACACTAATTTTCCTTTGCCAAAGAACAAGATTGGAGCGACAAATAGTCAGACAATCTGAGCCTTCCAATTTTATATTTCTTGTAGCGCTTAGTTTCCCCTTAAAAATTTCCCGCGCCATGATTGGCCAATTTTTGTAATACTTATGTTCGCGTAGAAATACTATACATAATGTAGCAATTTTTAATTAATTCCATTTCTGTTAATTCCCTGAAGATGACCTAACATGGTCGAAAGACGTCTAGGAATAAAGAATGCTGCTTACGGATGTTTTTTCTCGCCGCGAAGACCCCGTTAAAAAACTTGTAAGAAATATTAAGAATATACAAGTTAAAAATAATAGCGCTGCCCCAGCTGTGGACTTCAATAGAACCTGCATACAACATGGCTTCTTTCCTAATTATATATATATATATATATATATATATATATATATATATATATATATATATATATATATATATATATATATATATATATATATATACGTGTTCCAGAAGAACAAAAGATGTGTGGCTTATATACGTACCACGTCTTTAAATAAATAGTCCCTTGACAGGGTTTTAGAGGTCACGCCGATGTACTTTGAATTGCGGTGTTCGCAGTGACTGACTTTGCACGAATATTCGTACACGACGTTTGTCTCCTGGATTTCGCTCGTTTGAGGGAGACAGCTATTCATTATGATGGAACTACTTGTTTTCTTGGTCTTGTAGTATATAATTAGATTAATATCCGTATTAGGGTCGGTTGGGGTCACGTTACGATGGAGAATGACTTTGAGAGCCTTTTCGTCTTCACGGTAGCCGGTGTTCATATTGGCCTTGTAATAAAGGTCGATATTACTTTTCTTCGGAGTAGACATGGCGCCAGGGCCAGCAGCCAAGTTCATTTTCTCTTTCATGAAGGCGTCGATGGATTCTTGTGAGTAGCCGTTGTTAACGAGAACTCGGGAAATCCTCCTAAGTTCGTGATCAACAGCCGTCCACGAGGATGAATGAGAAATTGCCCTGTTAACTAAGGCATTGATGACTGATTTCTCAATTGCTGTCTCGTGCTCTGGAATAATAGTCCGGGCTATACTGAGTCACGTTCCCAACGCTTACTTGGTCTACATTCTTTCGGCTCTCTAAAATTTCGGCCAGTGACAGGAATTAATTTAATGTTAAAACGTGCACGGTTCTAGTGGATAACTTCTTCCTGGGACCTGACGCCACTGACGAGTTTATGGCTTCCGTCGCCAAAGAAGTCTCACCGACCAAATCATAATGTTGATTCGGTCAGTATTCTTAAAAATCCATCTTTTCGTTCTTCTAATCGGTTAAAGGTTGCTAAGATAACTCTAAAACAACAAACGCTACCAATATTTATAAAATTTGAAGGAACATGTATACGAGTTCAAGAACTCCCCACCCCAAGGACCCCTAAAGGAAACGGCAATTTGCTTCTCTGGCCACCGTGCTAACTTGACTCAGCGCCCCGTCCAGCCCCAGTTTAACCTCTCTTCCTTCTTTCTTTCCGACACCCTTTCTTCTTAGCCTGCTTCTTTACTTTTCATACAACGTCTCCCAGTGTAGACGCCGACGCGCTTCCCCTTCCCCAACCATCCCGGTTCGGGGCTGGATGGGGAGGGGAAAAAGCCCCCTATGCCCTGCCCTGAGCCCCGGTTTGGGATGTGGATTTATAATAACCGGCTTCACCTCCACAATCACATCCACTTTCTCTCTCTTTTCACAGTCTATCAATTTTACTCCGAGCCTAAGGTGGAGCCACCATGCTGATGGGCTGCCAGGCCACTAGACGGGAGGAGTTGATTCAAATAGTGGCAGATGGCTTTGCCGGCCCCGTATTCTCCCCTTGCAGAGCGGGATACTGCATGGGTTGATTAGCGTTTGCTTCCCTGGAAATTACAGGGTCACCAAGCCCATCGATGAAGTCTCCTTAAAAACCCAATCACCCCCCCCCCCTCTTTTACCATCGTAGGAACCACCTTCGAGCAGCTCCACCGAAAAAAATGGGGGTACCCCCCTCCCCCCATGTGCTTTTACAGGACTGGAGAATCGGCTACTTCTCTCCTATGCGTACGGGTGCAGGGGAATCCCATTCACTCACTCCCTTTTTCCAGCGGCAGTCAACCTTTAATTTCTAAGGGGACTGCCAACAAAGCAGACAGACGGCCCGGGATCGGCTCGAGAGGGCCAAACCCCTTGGGGGATTAAGGGTGGCAGAGTATGTCGCCACGTGCCCACTAATGTCCTCCTTGCATACGTGACGAGCTAAGGGTTGGTCAGTGCACCTGCACCCCACTCTGACCCGACGGATGCTGGTTCGCGGGCCAACTACTTGAGAAAAAGTTCCTCGAATGGGATCCGTGATGTCTTCGTGGGAGGGGGCACATGGAGACCCCCCTCCTCACCCCGAGTCCGCACCTGTGCAAGGTCATCCCAAGACGGCTTGGGTCCTAAAAGGAATAGAAGGAGAGGAGGAAACTGCTCCACCGACTGGTGCCCCTGAGACAGCCAAGACTACCTCCATTTCAGAGAATGATCTTGCAGAGGCCGGTCCATCTTGCCTAGGGGCTCCTATCAGCGGATGAGAAAAGCGGGTTTATTCCCCACCTCCTCTCCTATAAAGAAAAGGAACAAGAAAACCCAAAAGACAAAACAGACTCGAGGCTCCTTTGCCTCCGTGGGAACTACAGGGACAGACGGGTCTGCTACCGTTTTGGTAAGAGACCAAGCCAGGATCGGCAGGTACGCCCCCGGTGTTTCCCTGGGTGGAGAGTCACTGACTAAGACAAAAAGTGCGCAGAGCTTTGCCTCGATGACGTCGGGCCCCCTCCTTCAGAGGGTACTTTGCATTTTCGATCCCGATGGCTTCAAACGCTTCCTCGTTATTCGCTCAACTGATGGAAGCATGTTGGCTAAGGGCAACATGATCCATCAGAGGAGAGCTCTAGCTTTCGTGATTAGTAGAGAGTCGAAGGTGACTTGATTCTCGGAGTGGAGCCTTCGTGCGAATGCATCGAATTCCTCCAAAGCGGCCATAATTAGTGCCCTTCGGACACTTTATGGCACACCGGTGAATGTTACACTGCACTCTACCATGAACTTCGTGAAAGGAGTGGTTTATTCAAGACAACTCGTTGACTACTCCATGAATGAAGACCTTAGAACTGGCCGACCATGAAGCGGTATAAGTCGAACGTGTGATGAGAAAACAGGGAGGGGCTTCGAGACCCACCCTTACACACTTCATCACGTTCGACTGTGACATGCTCCCTGAGTCGGTTTTTTTAAAATTTTGTTTATTTTAAGAGCTCATCTGGCGATTGCCTCCTTCGTCATAAGTCGCCGTACAAACCACTGCATAGTACTAGGCTACTTTAAAATAGCTAAATGAAAAAAAACAACAACAATAAAAAAAAATGAAGAAGATAAGAGGCAGGAAGCAAGTTCCAGCGTCGGGAGAAGGTCTCCCTTCCGCCAGCGCAGAAGCCTGCTACCTAAAAAATTAACAAAAGAAAAACCCAGGAAAAAGACAACTAGTTAAATGAAGGGGAGAAGGCCGACCTTCCCCAAAAGTCGGTAAGTCCACCAGTCAATGTGCACGCAGTCGTCCGGAGTACAAGGGACAGGCGGTTGCAACCCTGCCCATCACGGTACCGGGACAGGTAACGTGTGCTAAGATCACCCAGACTAGGACATTCAACAAGAATGTGCCGAACAGTCTGGCGGACAACGCATTCTTCACAGTATGGCCCAAGCGGGCGCTCCATCAAATGGCGGTGCGTCCCGCGAGTGTGTCCAATTCGGAGACGACAGAAAGCAACCTGAAGCCTTCGTGACATTGGGAGGTAGGTCTATGGGAACAGTCGTGGCGCAATGGCACGCAACTTTAAGTTCCCTTCGACCGTCTCCCATCTTCTTTGCCAAGCAACCCGGAGAGCTGAAAGGTCGTCCACGTAAAGCATAGCGAGAGCATCTTCTGGCACTACCGAGGTGATGCCGTTGATGCAGAGGGCAAAGAGTGTTACAGTAACGACCTTTTCCTGCAGGACACCCCCTTCCTGCTCCATTGGGCTGTATAGGGTATAGCGTACGAGAATTGCAGGCAAGCGGCTTAAAAGCTTCGTTTGAATGAGTCTTTTTGAAACTCAGGATGGCCGAGTGGATTCGCCGCTGGCAAACAGTGGTCCAGCGACGCGGGAAGCTGTTCGCAACTCGCCTACGCTATTATTTTTCCTTTTCCTATTCCCCTCTATCTACAATGGTCCCTCAGACCCGGTAGGGGGAGCGTTAGCCCTTGGATAATATTTCCAAACGGGCTCTCTTCCTTTCTTCAAAATACGCTCCGCTTCTAGGAGGGGGGTTGTATAGCGTACGAGAAGTGCAGGCGAGCGGCTTAAAAGCTTCGTTTGAATGAGTTGTTTTGAGACTCAGAATGGCAGAGTGGATTCGCCGCTGGCAAACAGTGGTCCAGCGAAGCGGGAAGCTGTTCGCAACTCGCCTACGCTATTATTTTTTTCTTCTTCCCTTTTCCTATTTCCCTCTATCTACAATGGTCCCTCAGACCCGGTAGGGGAAGCGTTAGCCCTTGGATAATATTTCCAAACGGGCTCTCTTCCTTTCTTCAAAATACGCTCCGCTTCTAGGAGGGGGCTTGTATAGCGTACGAGAAGTGCCGTCAAGCGGCTTAAAAGCTTCGTTTGAATGAGTCGTTTTTGAGACTCAGGATGGCCGAGTGGATTCGCCGCTGTCTGACAGTGGTCCAGCTATGCAGGAAGCTGTTTGCAACTCGCCTACGCTATTTTTTTTTCTTTGCCCCTTTTCCTACTCCCCTCTATCTACCAGGGCTCCCCACACCCGTACGTGGAATCGACGATTTCGTAAGAATTCAGAAATAAAGACTGGGAGGCGTTCCCTTGCCCCCATTGTGTGGAGAGTCTCCATGATACCGTATCGCCATGCGGTATCATAGGCCTTCTCCAGATTGAAAAAAAGTGGCGTAATGCTGCCTACGAAGAAAGGCCTCGAAGACGACATTTTCCAGTCGGAGCAGAACATCCGATGGCCTCCACTGTCCAGGAAAAAGGCTAATCTAACAGTTACCAATTTCCGCATCCACTTGAACACGCAAGAGCTTAGAGAGATTGGTCGAAAACCTGCCGGAGTAGAATGATCTCTCCCCGGTTTGCGAAAGGCGAGCACAGTAGCCATTCGCCAGGAATCCGGTAGGAGACCCTCCACCCAGATCCTGTGGAACAAATCTAACAGAAAGGCCATGCCTCGCTCACCCAGGTGTCGAATCATGGCGTACGGGACATCTTCCGGATCATGGGCGGTGTCCGCGCACGAAGCAAAAGGGAGGGGGGCGCAACTCACTCACAGTAAACCTGTGTTGAAGGGTTCTCCGCCTCTGGAGGTAAAGTTCAGCCGGCAACCTTCCACGACATCATGACGTGCATTGAATGCGGAGAAAGCGGTTGCGAAGGATTCCGCCAAAGACGCGAGGTACGAGAATGCGGTTCCATTCTCCTGGAGAAATGGAGGTGAGTACTGCGACAACCTGCCCCGAATCCCTTGACTTACTTCCACACCTCTGCTAGAAGGCTCTAACTGTTAAGTGAAGACACGTATGCCTGCCAAGAAGAGCGGCAGGCGTACTTCAGGGTTAGGAGGGCTGAGTTGTCTTTATACCAATGCTCGTAGTCCTAGAAATAAGAAAGATGAGTTATTTAGTTACATTATTGATGAAAAATAAATATATTTTTAATAGAATCTCGGGTTGATGAAAATAAATTTAATGACATCCTGAGTGAATTTGAACTACAGAATTATGATATGTACATTCGTCAAAGGAGAGATATGATGGGTGGTGGTTTGATTATTCATATCAGAAATAGCATTTCTTCAAATCTGGATCTCGATGCCCCTCCCTGTTTTCTCATCATACGTTCGAACTTGACCACCCCATGGTCGGCCAGTTTTAAGGTGATGTCATCTATGGCGTAGTCAACGAGTTCCCTCGCATAAACTACTCTTTTCACGAAGTTCATGGTAGAGTGCTGCGTCTCTCTCACAGGTGTGCTATCAAGTGTCCGAAGGGCACTAATCATGACCGCCTCGGAGGGCTTCGATGCATTCGCCAAACGGCTCCCGTCCTAGAAATGGGTCACCTTCAGCTCTCTACCAATCACACCAGCTAAAGCATCCTCTGATCGATCATATTGCCATTAGTGGAGTGAATAACCAGGAACCTTTTGAAGCCAGCAGGCTCGAAAACGCCGGGTAGTGTCTGAATGAGGGGCCCGGACGTAATCTTGGCTTCGCTCTGTTCAGTTTTGCTTTTGTTCTTTGTCAGAGACCCCACACCCGAGGGGGGGGGGATGTGCCGTTCCTGGTTTGGTCGCTTACCGAAGTAGAAGCTCTATCCGTCCCCGCCAGGTGCGGCCATTTTAGGCCCCCTTCCTGCCTGGTGACTTGGCAGCCCCATGGCGGTTCCACCTTAGGCACGGCGTTAAAAGGATACAGTGTGAAGTGAGAAGGAATGGGGGTGTGAGGAAGGTATGGGTGGAGATGAAGCAGGTTGTCAAAAACCCACTATACCAAACCGGAGCTCAGGGGTTAGGGAACATTGTCCCCTTCCCTCCTCAGCCCCGATCAGCGCCAGTTGGATGCGAAGAAGGTCAGCATCTACCCTGTGAAAATAGAAGCTGATTAGAGAAATTTGACAGAGAGGCTGTATGGGAAGTAGGGGAGAAACACAGGCTGTCTTAAAGGAGAAGAGTCTGAGCTGGCGCCGGACGGGGCGCTGAGTACCCTCAGCGCGGTGGCCAAAAAGGCCAATCGCCGCGCCACTTACGGGGGCAGAACACACACACACACACAAAAAAAAAAGCATATAATAAAATTATACATTTAGCCCATAATACTATAAAAGTTATTGAGTTTGCCAACTAAGCTTGGCAAATATAAAGGTTGGTACCAAGCAAGTTTATAGACTAAAGAATTTGAACCAGGCATCACTTATATATGAATGCCGCGGCTTTTTCAGAAATGCAGCTGTCACTTACATATGAGTGACACGGTATGAACCTTAAATGCATTGTCGCTCACATATGATTGACTCGGCAGAGAATGTGTTAAGCAGATTTTTAATAACAAATTTATGTTTAATTTATTCTATTAGCTTTAAGAATAATTTAACGTTTTACACATAGACACTGCAAAAATTGGCGAATCAGTGTATGGTAGATTTTAGAAACAATTGACTGTTCAGAAACCATTGAAGCAACAACGTCAATTCAGAGGAAAGTTGCCACTTAATAAAGGAGGTACAGGAAAGGGTGAGAGACTTCAAAAACATGAAATCTTTTTCACTTTTGCCAACGGTGAATTAAAAAGAGAATAATACATTTGGAGCATGTGAATTGGCGACACATTAACATTTTCGTTATTTATTATTCGACTCCTCGGAACTCTTGGATGAACTGTGAGCACCGCCAACCAAAGATAACAGTTTAATAGTGAATTTTTATTCCCACTTTAGAAAGAGATAATATTACAATTTTTATTAGCATGGAAAGAGATGATACAATTTTATTTGTTAATAAAGAGATGATACTACAATTTTATTCTAAGTGTCAATAATTAAATAAGAGTGTAATATTTCATTGCTCCCCTCATAACACATTGATTTCCAATTTTATGGAATGTTACTTTGGTTTACTGTGAACTAATTCTAGAATTTTCTAAGACTTCAAATGCTCATATTTGAGGTGGTTTTGAGTCAGATGCGATTCTATGCTGTGGTTCCAGCACCAGACACTAACATAAGAAATTGAAACAAAAAAATGGATGAATAATCATAAAAAACGAGCATTAACATGACTCTAATTTCAAAGGCCAAAAAAGCCCCTCCAGTGATTATTCAGCAATGAGTCGGGGACCTTGAAAGGCCTTTGAGCGGCGAATGAGTTAATTCTGAATCATTTCTTGCAGTAATAATAATGAAACAAAAAAAGATGCAATTAATATTTTGCAATATTTTAATTTAAATTCACTTTATAAGCATAAAGGTCAAATAAAAATAAGCATAGCTTTCCTAAAAATAATTAGTTCTAATTAAATTTTTTCATGATATATACATTTACTTCAATTATGCACTACCAAGCAAAATAAGACAATGATTTTCCCCCCAATAAAATATTTTCAAAAATATGATGAGTAAGTAAGTGAAATTTCCATGGTGTATGGAGGCAGGCATTTAATATATTTTATTAAGATTTCTTATTATACAATTGTATATTCAAGAAATTATACTAAATAAAGTAACTAAATAAAATATTGACAAGTAAAATAAGAACAATTTTATTAGGAACAATCTAGAAGTTTCTGGAAATCATCTGAAAAAATTTTGCCTAGTAAGTAAGAATTGTTCAACTGCCATTGTTGTTATAAACACTCTGCAGAGATGCCCACCTTACATGAAAGTGATTCTTAAGCTGGGTCAGAGAATTGTTCACTTGAAGACTTTGGGGAAGACTGATATTTCAATACAGGCAGACAGAGTATATTAAACATACTCCAGGAGCAGTGTATTCCAATACAGGCTATTAGGAAGAAGTGAAGGAAGCCTTGTGGTGGAATCAGGAGATAGCTAGGAAAAATTATGAGAAGAAAAGGGCATACCAGAGATTACAGAAAGTACTTTTGACAATTTAAATCATTATAGGTCGACCAGAAATGAGTTAAATGAGATTATTAAGAAGAGCAAAAGGGCGACAAAGATTAATTTAGCTCAAAATAATAATAAAAATCCAAGAAAATTCGTTAGTTATTATAGAATTAATAAAAAATTTAACAGTGATAAAATAGGCCCTATTAAATATGAAGTGTCTTTAGGTCTTTACAGGCGGGAAATTAGTTACTGATAGTGGTCAGGGAAATACAAGAGCACAGAAAGGGGGAGTGAAAGGAAATAGATGCAGAGGAGATAGAGCTTAAGATATACAGGGTAAAAGAGGTGCTTCAGGGATAGGAGGACTGAGTTGTCTTTATACCAATGCTCATAGTCTTAGAATTAAGAAGGATGAGTTACTTAGTTATATTATTGATGAAGATATAGTAGAAGGATGAGTTACTTAGTTATATTATTAATGAAGATATAGTAAATGTATATTGTAGTTGCATGATCGGACACAATCCTCTGGATTGTTTATATTATACTCACAGATACTCACAGACGTTGCCCGGGTTGGAGGCTATTCAGCCTATGTGACCCGGCTCCTCATCAATGACCTCGTTAGTTGTGTGTCTTGGGTGGATGTTTCTACCCATCCCGTATTTTCTCTATAAAAACTTGGCTGAACTGCTCTGTGCTGGTCCAAAATCTCCAGTCAATGTTTGGTAGATTAAAATCCCCACACAATACCTTAAATTTACCATCTAAATCATTAAATTCACTGATTAAACTTAGCAACTTGTGATTATTTTCTTCCGTGCTGTTAGGGCTTCTGTATACTGATACAAGTACAACATTATTAGGCTGTGTCCCGATTCTTATACCTAAATATTCACAATAGTGCTGGTTAAAATTAAGAATACTATATGGCAAACTTTTTCTTACATATATCAAGAGACCACGTCCATCATCATTTTTCCCTAAATTTTTCTCAATAGTCTCGTACCCATCAATATTATACTCCACAAGTTCCCTTTCAAACCGAAAATTCTTAGGCTTAACCTCTTGTAGAACCAAAGCAGAGGGAGCCTCCCTCATGGTACTTATTCTTGTTTGTAATTCAAGCACTTTGTCTGGGCTAAATATATCCACGTTACTATGCAAAATACTAAACTTATTACGGCTATCATCATCACTAGTTGATGTATAAATTAGGCGTTCTCCTCGACCCTGTGCACTATTGCTAGATCCATGTTTGTCTTGGTTTGTTCCTCCACTGGCACCGCTATTTGTGCCTCGTTCCTTCTTGTCATGTCCCTTCCTGAGGCCGTCTCTTCCACCGTTGTTCCTGGTGCTCTCCTCCTGATACGTACAACTTCTCTCTCCCAGGGTAGACCTCTCACCACATGAAAAAACTCTGATCCACTTGCTCCCTGATTTTTTTTTTGCCTCCTGCTTCAGCAGGCTGTCCCTAATCCTTTCCTCTTTGTTCATGTCATGTGCAACACCAATATACTTTACCGCCTCATTTGTACAGTTCTTCAGTTTGTGAACATTCCTCAGCACTTTCTCCTTCAGTCCGTTCTCTAATGTTATCAGGATAGGCCTAAGCTTCATATTAGAGTTTGTCTCAGACATCGGCACATACTTGCCAAGTCGCATAATTTAACTTATATCCTCATTTTTACAATCTACTCCAATTTCAGTACAGAGTTTCATAAATAGCAACTTATCCTGTTTTGTTTTCTCTTCCCTAAAATTTAAGTTCATTCCAGTGATCCACTCTTCTGGGGCCTTATACAATACTAACTTCTTCAGCCTGTTTAACCTGTCCTGAATTCTTGTTGTAGTTGCATCAACAATTCCCTCACTCTTTGGTTGCCTGTTATCCTCAACATTTCCTGACAAAGCTACTCTCTTTGCTTCCGCCATCAGAGCATCCTTGTAAGGTTATCCTCTACCGCTTTCACTTTACCGTTGACCTGAGGTACCAGCTGATCTTCTAGGCTCACCATCCTGGCTTCAACAAACCCCAAACGGTCCTCAAGTTGCTTACATTTATCTCTGTCCTCCGTCCGACACTCCCTCATTTCACCTACTGTTCCTTCCAAAATTTGCTGCTTTGTGCCAATTTCCTTCACCTGGACTTCTATTTTCTCAATCTTAGCATTAACTTTCACCATACCTCGTTGGCAGAAGCTGCAATGCCAGGTGAGCTGTTTTCCAGCAGGATTTTTTCCACCATGAAATCATAAACCGCCTTTGGCACTCCCTCACACCTGATATGATACCAATAATCACATAACTCACAACATAGGGCTAGATGGGAGTCCAAAACAGCCTTAGCACACTTTCCACATGTGGTTTCCTCTCCATGCTTGGTTTGTTTACATCCTGAGTTGCTATTGTCCCCGTTTACGCCCTGATTCGTTGCCATCTTGTTAGAGCCAATACCTTATTTTTCAACTTGAGAACACTTCACAAATGTTTCACAAATATTTATATTAAACCAATCTTGGCCTTAGCCAGGATGGTCCTATCTTGCACTGCTTGCAAAGTACAATCTCCTGGTTTGTTTTACCCAGAGGAAAAACCGCGGGTCGACCCCTCGAACGGCTTCCCCTAGAGCAAATCTACAGACGCTCCTGATTAGTTTCTTAATCTTGTATCCAAATAATAATCGAAGAATGGCTTAAAATCACTTTTTTAGTAAATATAAATCTACCGTGCCCAGTAAATATAAACTAAACTATCGTTAAATTATTTATTATTCCTTAATTATTTATTTATATTAATTATTTATTTTATTATTATTTAATTAATTTATTTAGTGATTATTTAACTGATGTAAGTTCGAAAATTCGAGATGGCGGCGCCCAGCACAAATGTAAATATAAACTAAACTAACGTTAAATTATTTAATATTCCGTAATTATTTATTTTATTATTATTTAATTAATTTAGTAATTATTTAACTGATGTAAATTTAGAAATTCGAGATGGCGGCGCCCAGCACGAATGTAAACAAAAACAAAAGCCCCAAAGATACCCGAAAACTACGAATTTGTATCTTGACGTATTTTATCAATCTTTTATCCTATGTTAATATTTTTTTTTCATGTTTCTGAGTTTACACTCGAAAACAAAATGTATACAAATTGATCTTGAACCAGAGCAGTAAAAGAACTATATGCACCAATAGGCAAAATCAAAGCAAAAGGAGACTGGAGAGCACGGAGCAACACAACCTGTCACGATCTGACACAATTCTATGGATGCATTTTGTGGGTGGGTTTTGACAGATGCGGATGACCTTTGATAGGCTCTTGTGGCTTTTGTCATCCGTGAAATTATGTTATGTTAATATGTGTAATAGATCATGGCTTAATGAAATTAAGTTAAAGGACAATGTGAGTGAATTTGAACTACAGGGTTAGTCTCTGTACATTAGTCAAAGAAGAGATGGTTTGATTATTTATATCATAAATTAGCATTTCTTCAAATCTAAATAATTCTATAAAGCAAGGAGAAGCTGAGTCACTTTGGATAGCTATTAGGGTCAGTTAAAATAGGAAAATACACTTGAGAGCCTTTTACAGACCACCTGGAAAGCCTGATTGTATTGATGAGTTAATAATCAGGAAAAAAGTAAAGGATGTGAAGTAGATAGTTAGTCTTAGTGACTTTAATTTCAATTCTGTGGGCTGGGAAAATATGATAGGAAGGCATAGAAGTTGTAAGTTTATAGAATGCTTGTTAATAAGCCAAAAAGGGGTGCCAATATATTAGATCTTCAGGGATATATATATATATAAATATATTTATATATATAAATATATATATATATATATATATAATATATTATATATTTTTGTTTTTAGCTATTTGATCCTGCTTAATTTTCCTGTTTTGTTTCTCCTGCCTTGTCCTTATTGTAATGGTGGGTCATAGTGCCAAGAGTAAACAGGTTGCTTACACTGGATCGAGGGCTGAATCTTCCTTTCCATGTACCATATGCTGTAAGTTTGTCCTTGATGAAGAAGCTATAGCTTGTGGTATTTGTAACAATTGGTGCCACGGTACAAGTGTCTGTTCTCAGCATGGGGGTAAGAATATTTATTTTACTTGCCCCCAGTGTGAGTCTGCTGCCCTACTCTCTTCACAGGGTTGTTGTGGTGACTTATTAAAGTTACTTAGCGACTCTATGGCAGAAATGGTGGCTACTGTGGCTGAGCTTAGTACTAAGGTTGTCTGCTCAGTGTAGCCTGGATGACCTCAGAGCACAGCTTGTAAGTCTGGCTGCTGAAGTGCGAGATCTGCATGCTGCTGTGGCTTCAGGCACTGGATCCTCTATTTCCAGGGAGGAGGTGTTACAGGCCATTAAGGACAAAACAAGAGAGCTTCATGAGAGGGACAAGAGAAGGCAGTGTATTATTGTTAACATAACATAATTTCACGGATGACAAAAGCCGCAAGGGCCTATCAAAGGTCATCCGTATCCATCAAATCCCACCCACATAATGCATCCATAGGATTTTGTCAGATCATGCAACTACAATATACAATTTAACAATCCATAGGAATGTCCAACCATGCATCTACAATATATAATTTAAAGCCTCCATAGGAGTCTGTCAAAAACAAAATCAAAGTCCCCCAAAATATAAAATAAAAAGAAACTGCATCCACAGGAATGAGTCAAGAAACATATCCACATACCAAAAAGTAAGAAATTAACCCTCCATCCCCATATAATCATCCAATCTGCGCTTGAAAACATTCAAGTTTGGGCTTTCTACAGTCTCAGGTGGCAAACTATTCCAATAATCCACCACTCTGTTAGTGAAAAATATTTTCTAACATCTAGTCTGCACCTCTGTTTTTTAATCTTTAAGTGGTGGCCTCTAGTTCTATTACTACCTTCTAACTCAAATAACTTGCTGAAATCTAATTTATCCATCCCAGAAAAGATTTTAAAAAGCTCAATCATATCTCCCCTCACACACCTTCTTTCAAATGAAAACATATTTAATACCCTTAGTCTATCTTCATATTCAAGGTGCTTCAGGGATGGTATTATTTTTGTTGCCCTCCTTTGTACTGACTCTAATAAGTTTATATCATGTCTAAAATGTGGTGACCATGCCTGTATACAGTACTCTAAATGTGGCCTGACATAAGAGTTGTATAATTTATGTATGACCTCCTTACTCTTGTAGCTAACATTTCTTTTAATGTAACCTAGCACCCTATTTGCTCTATTTTTTGCCTAAATACACTGCTTTGAAAATTTCAGTGACCTATCTACTACCACTCCTAAGTCCTTCTCAACTTCAACTGAATTAAGCCAATATCCATCCATCTCATAGCTAAATTCCCTATTATCTCTCCTTATGTTAATAACTTTGCATTTATTAAGGTTAAAAGTCATCTGCCACTTCTGAGCCCAAGCTAACAGCTTTTCTAAGTCACTCTGTACTTTAAAGCTACCCTCAACCTCTTTGACTACAGCTGCCAATTTAGTGTGATCAGCAAAAATTGATACTTTGCTATTCACACCTTGCCCAAGATCATTTACATAGATTATAAATAATAAAGGGCCTAAAACTGATCCCTGAGGTACGCCACTAATAACATTTCTCCACTCTGACCTCACTCCATTCAGTACAACTCTCTGTTTCCTATTTTTCAGCCATTCAGTTATCCAATTTAAAACGTTCCCACATATCCCATGCAGCTTTAATTTATGAACTAGTCTTCTATGTGGAACCTTATCAAAAGCTTTGCTGAAATCTAAGTAGATCACATCAACTTTCTCACCCCTATCTAATTCTTTAGTTACATAATCCATAAAATCCAGTAAATTAGTTAAACACGATCTACCTTTTCTAAAACCATACTGAGCATCATTAATTAACCCGCTACTCTCTAGATGATCAGAAATTCCCTTCTTAACCATCTTCTCAAGAATTTTACAGACTATATAAGTTAAGCTTACCGGTCTAAAGTTATTTGGGTCCTCTTTGCTTCCCTTTTTAAAAATTGGCACTACATTTGCCAATTTCCAATCATTTGGTATTTCTCCAGACTCTAGTGATCTAATAAATATTTTCTTGAGAGCTACTGCAATACTTTCTACACCTGCTTTGAGTATCCTAGAATGAATGTTGTTAGGGCCAGATGCCTTCTAGTATTTAACTGAATTATAAGCCCTTTAATTTCTTCTCTGTCTATATTAATAGAATTTATCACTACTTCCCTTGACCTAGAATTATCATCAATTAATCTAACTGGTTTCTCTGTGAATACTGAAGCAAAATGATCATTAAGGACCTCTACTATTTCCTCATCAGATTCTTTCAAAACCCCTTCATATTTAATAGGCCCTATTTTAGCACTGTTAGATTTATTATTGATTCTATAATAGCTAAAGAATTTTTTAGGATCTTTATATTATTATTTTTAACTAAATTAATTTCGGCTGTCCTTTTGGTCTTCTTAAAATCTTATTTAGTTCATTTCTGGTTAACCTATAATGGTTTAAATTATCTAAACTACTCTCAGTTTGTAATCTCTAAGAGGTTGTCTTCTTCAAACTTTGCCAGTGACTTCAGAAAAGTAACTTTTTCCTTGTGCCCTGACATCCCAAATATATTGGTCACTCATACTATCCATATTAGAGGAAATCTAGTTTGTGCTAAAATTTCCAATGATAATTAGCGCATGCAACTTTTGTCTTACTCTAGAAGGCTAGGTAGTTCTGGATTCTCCTCAGTATATGTAAATAAAGACCTTACAAACAGATGGAATATGAAGGAGAAAGGATCTCACAGGAGTGGTATTAGTGCTACTGTTGGTTCAAGTTCAAGTACTCTTCCCACTTCTGCGCCTTCAGCATCTTCTGTTTTACCTTCTCCGGCTACTGTGACACCTCGCCCAATTCTCTCCCCGAGTTGTATCACTCCTGGTGGATCTCTTTGTGGACAAGTGGCAAATTTTCAAGCAAGAATGTAGTTTTGCCTAATTTCATTTCTGTTTTGTTTAATTTCATTTCTGTTTTGTTTTGGTTATGTAATTTAAATTGCTTGGTTAATAAAGTCAATTTTGTTTCTAATATTTGTTCTAATTTTAGTTTTGGGATTGTTGGGGTAACTGAGACAATACTTACTTCTGCTACTTCTTCTCCTGTGGTCACCATTCCCAGATATACTTTTTACAGAAATGTTTCTCCCTCCAATCTGCCTAAGCCTGGACTTGGGTTGTATCTAGATAATTCCTATAAAGTTGGCCAGTTATTTAATAAACACCCTCATACCTGTTGGCTTTTTACCAAGCTTTAAGGCTTATGTCATGGTGGTATTTGATAATGCTATGTTATGTCATGGTGGTGTTTGATAATGCTATGTTGCTTTCATTTTTGGAATCTTTCTGTTCTAGTAAAGATTTAATCCTAATGGGTGACTTCAACCTGCCTGAAATTGACTGGTCTGCTTAGTCCTTGTTGCACACTCACTCCTCTCCCACTCTTTTTAACTCTCTCGGTCTTACTCAATGGGTGAATTTTCGCACATTCATTTGTTCTAATAACATTCTTGACCTGGTGTTCACTTCTTGAATGATAAAATCTCTGAGTTGTCATGCTTGGACCCTCTTCCCGGTTGTGATCATGTAGGTGTCAGGTTTAGTTGTTCTGTGGTTTCCCCTGAAATTAATTTTTTGACACCATGTAAACATCTTGACTGGTTTTGGATTAAGTTTTCCTTAATGAAAGACTATCTCTCTCCTTTCAACTGGGAGGAGGTACTTCATGGTTGTCATTGGCTATTTCTTAACAAAAGTCTAATGCCTGGCATAGGTATAAGATCCTCACCAGTTTTTCCTTTCAAAGTTGACGTTTGAAGTTCTTACAATCATTGATGTGCTAAATGCATTAAAAATGTTTAAAATTTCTCTAAGCTGTGGCCCTAACAATATGCCTCCCATTGTTCAGAAAAACTATGCTACTGTTTTATGCTATCCCTTATTTCTTCTCTTTAGTAAAAGCTTCTCTTCAATGACTGTTCCTTCACTGTAGAATGTTGCTCATGTGCTTCCTTTATTCAAGAGTGGCATTCACTCCAATCCATCCAATTATAGTCTTATTAGTATTACGTCTAATTGTTGTAGAACATTGGAAAGAGTCATTGTTTCAAAAATGTTTAATTATCTATAGTCAAACTCTTTACTTTTGCACTCTCAATTTGGCTTCCCTGTTAACCTATCTGTGCTTGATCAATTACTACTGACTTATGACTATATTAGCAAAAATGTGGATCTTGGAGCATTATTTGATGCACTTTATTTTGATTATAGTAAAGCCTTTGATGTTGTTAATCATAGATTGCTCATCATCAAACTTTGGTAGATGCAACTTTAAAATTCCATCTTCATTTTTAGCAAGGTCTTTGTTAAAGCTAATGGTGTTGCTAATAATATTCTCTGAGGTAACGTTTGTAGATCAATTCAGGGTAATACTTAAGTTTAGTGGCGCATGATAGGGGGCGCTGTTTCTGGGCTACAATTTGTTTTTTCCTTCTTTATTATTTAGTAAATGCCTGCACTTCTACTTAATTATATTATTTAGTAATGTATTGATTTTTTTATAATTAATGTATTAAACTTTGTATGTTTCGTTTAACTATTTTAGTGAAACTAAACCATTAATTTTGCACACTGACAACCCTTAATTCACTATTTTTTTTATTATTTTGATAAATAGGCAGAGTAGATAGCATGTTTATCAAAATAAAGACAATAATGCCACCTAATTTAGTCTATTTCCACCAAAAATAAAAAAAAAATTTTAGTTACTGTGGAAATAGATTTCAGCCAAAATCTATCAGGACCAAATTGCTTTTATGTTTCCTTCAGACAGGCAGAAATGATTTGTTAAAAAAAAACCCCAAAACATGAGAACATTACTCTATAAACAATTACGATTATATACTGGGGGGCTGCACCCCCCCAGACCATCCCCAAATTGATTGAAATCACAGGATCATCGCAGGGAGCCCTTCACAAGCCATAACTCAAAATTAGTCAAAAACAGTGAAACATATTGGAACATATACAAAATATTATGTGGCCAGGACCAGGGAGCAGCGGAGGCAAGCGTGTGATGCAGATCTTCAGGTTTACCCTATCTCCACCTTTCACTATTATAATTGAGCCGTGCTTCTTTTAAATGAGACAACAATATATAGAAAAGTCTATTAAATTGACAAGGAATTAACACAAGTCATATTGAAGTTGAACAAACTATATTCACATGAATCACGCTCTTTTAACTGCTTGGTTTCAGGGTTGCCAATGTTTGAAATAAGGTTGAATTAAGGGTTGCCAGTGTGTGAAATTAATGGTTTAGTTTTACAAAAATAGTTAAACAAAATATACAAAGTTTAATACATTAGTAATTATAAAAAAAATCAATGCATTACTAAATAATATAATTAAGTAGAAGTGCAGGCATTTACTAAATAATAAAGAAGAAAGGAAAAGACAAAATAACAAAACAAATACAATGCCATGATTGGCCCCCTTTGAAGCTACTGTCTGACCTCATAAGGCCTAGATTGTATCCCAGAAGCAGCGCCTACTATCGTGTGCCCCTAAATTGAAGTATTACCCAAGTTGGATGTTAGAAAATATTTTTTCACCAATAGAGTGGTTGATTACTGGAATAGTTTGCCATCTGAGATGGTAGACATTCCAAACTTGAATGTTTTCAAACGCAGATTAGATGATTATATAGGCAGGGAGGGTATTCTGGACTCATTCCTGTGGATGCAGTTTTTATTATTTTGTATTATGATTGATTTGGATTTTGACGAGTCTTGATAGTGCTGCTTTTTGTTTTTGACACATTCCTGTATATAGTTCTAATTGTATATTGTAGATGCATGATCTGACACAATCCTATGGATTGTTTAAATTATATATTGTAGATGCATGATCTGATACAATCCTATGGATCCATTTTGTGGGTCGGTTTTGACAGATGCAGATGACCTTTGATAGGCCCTTGTGGCTTTAGTCATCCATGAAATTATGTTGTGTTGTTTAGTGGTGCGCTGTATCTGGGCTACAATTTAGGCCTTATGATGACAGATGATAGCTTGAGATTTGGCCAATCACGGCATTGTATTTGTTTGGGGGTCTATATTCCTTATTATTTAGTAAGTGCCTGCACTTCTACTCTATTATACCAATTACTAATGTAAGGAATCTTTCTATGCTGCTTAATATATGTTTTTTTCATGTACCTATTTCATTTAAAGATAAAATTTCACAGCTTCTATCTCACAGTACCGTGTCTATAAATAGGATCCGCTCCCAAAATTTTGACAGTTTCATCATCACTTTGTGTAACAGTTGCGCTTTGCCGCTCTTCAAATTAAAGTGAAGATTTGCAACAGGTGTGGAAAAGAAGCGTGGCTCGATTATATTATTAAAAGGTGGAAATTGTTTAGCCTTTGTCATGAAGTGATTATTTATTTGGTAATTTAAGACGATATTTAGCAATTGCCTTCTGCATTCAAATCTAATGTTAGCCTTTCAAATTTGGAATATTACAATCTAAAGGTGTGGGGTTGTAACCCACAACAATTATCTAAGTGGGGGATATTGGGGCAAAGCCAACAATTTTGAAATTAATTAAAAAATGTTAGTTTTTGGTAGAAATAGCCTAAAGTAGGCGGCACAACCATCTTCATTATTTCGATAAATGTGCAGAGCCGATCGCATTAATTGTATTCCATAAATAGCGCCTCCTAGTGTGCAGCCATAAACTCAACTATTACCAATGATATAATTGAGTAGAAGTGCAGGCATTTTGTAAATAATAATGAATATAGGCTAAAAACAAAATAACAAATAAAATGCTGCAATTTGCCATATCCAGATTAGGCTACCATCTGACGCAATAAAGCCTAAATTGTAACCAAAAATTGTATCCCAGAAATAGCAGCCCTAAACTGAAGAATTATCCGACATTTTGCAAAAACATATAAAAATTACTATGACAAAAGGATTTTTATCTCCTGCGCCCTTAAACTGAAGTATTAACCCACATTTTACTAAAACAAAAAAAAGTTACCTTGTTTAAAATTATCTTTTATCAAATTTTTTCACCTCTACATTCTTGACATAATTCAAATTTGAGTATTTTTTTGTTATTAATATTTGGAAAGAAAGAACTTCCATAATTCAATTGAGTGAGAATTCCTATTGTAAAGAATTACTAAAGATAATCTTTTACATTAGTGACGTGAGATTTTTTCCTGTTATCCCATACTGATTTGTCCCCTGTTCTAAAATCTTTATTTACCTGCACCTGAGGGCGAGCGGGGGCGTGTCAAAGTTTAAATACCTGATTGTACTTTGTTTAAAATTATCTTTTATCAAATTTTTTCATCTCTACATTCTTGACATAATTCAAATTTCAGTGTTTCTTTGTTATTAATGTTCGGAAAGAAAGAACTTCCATAACTCAATTGCGTGGGAATTCCTATTGTAAAGAATTTCTAAAGGTAATCTTTTACATTAGTGACGCAAGATTTTTTCCTGTTATCCCATAATGATTTGTCCCCTGTTCTAAAATCTTTCTTTATTTACCTGCACCTGAGGGCGAGCAGGGGCGGATATGGGATATTGTAACCCATAGTATGGCTCAAAACCAGCTTCCAGTAACCAAACACATATACGAAACCTATACTGGCTTCCAGTAACAAAACACATACATATATATGAATAGCCAAATACATAATGAACGATGAAACACACTGATATCGTTCAATTTGGAATGAATAACAACAATCAAAAACACCCAAGTTGTTAATGTAAAAGATTATCTTCCTAAATTGACCAAGGATATCCAGAACTTAATTTTAATTTTGATAAGTCTTTATTTGTTCTTTTTTAAAAATTAATAATGATTTGTCCTTGATTAGGTCAAATAGGCTAACCTGCTGCTGTATCATTAATTCTGCTATAAAGACGGGAGACTGACAGACTGTAAGGATTTGTTTCAGTAGATCGACTACCCTGATTTTTATTGTTTTAGTTTAGTAATGTAACTTATGATTATAATATAGGCCTAACTAAATTTTCTTGATTTTCTTGCTGAGATCAGGCTATTGAGAGGTGTGGTGTCCTTTATCCCAAAAAGAGCCAGAATTTCATTGGCTGATTCCCTCAGCAAATTAATAAACAATGTTTTATAAGAAAGTCCAATTTGGCATGGTTCTGGTTGTTGTTTTTCCCTTAAGGGGCTCTCTGCCAACCATACAGGCACAATCCTTCACTGGATCACCCATCTCTCACTTCTAGAATCAACGGTCAAATCACTGCCTATATGGAGGCAGACTTTCCAGCTGGTCTCGGCCTACCCAGCAAAGACCAACCCAGAGTCAGAGGGAGTAGGAAAAATTTAAAAAAACATAGATGATGCCCTGAGGTGCAGAATATCTTCAAAGTTCACAGAGTTTGACATTCAGGAAGGTTTCTTAAGGTCAGGGCTTGGTATCCTTTTCTGAGGAGACCCTTACCAAGCTTAGGGACAAAATACCACACACTCCAGAAAACATAAATTTTCCTGAATTAACTGTAAACAGTGCACCTCCCATAGTGACCTGTGATGGGATGAAAAAAACAATTTGTTCTTTTCATTCAGGCTCATCTGGAGGACCTGATCATTTAACTCCAGGGCATCTTAGCTCTTTGTTGGGTTGTGAAACTGATGAGACGAGAGCATGACTCTTAGGACTCTTGTCTGATTTGACAAAATTTGTGAGTTTTGTCTTGTAACGTGGGGTACCTGATCATCTGACACATATTTTTTATGCAGCATTGCTTTGTGCACTGGCCTAGAGGGATAGAGGGCTGCATCCCATTGCTGTGGGGCGTACCTTGTGTCATCTTGCAGCCAAGGTAGGTGTGCAACATGTGTTTCGGGCTTTGGATACTCGCCTCAGGCCAGTCCAGCTGGGATTTGCTACTAAAGAAGGTTGTGAGGCAGCTGCTCATTCAGTTCAGGAATATTTGACTAGTGATGCGGCAGGATGGGTCTTTTTGAAGGTTGACTTGAAGAATGCCTTTAATTGTATTCATAAGGATGCTTTCCTTGAGGCTGCCTATGAGCTATTAAATCTCTCATACTCCTGGCAAACCTCACTTTTGTATGCTGGTTGAGTTTTGAATTCTGCTACTTGCATAGAACAGGGAGATAAGATCATTAGAAGCCTAAAATCAGAACTAAATATTTGCTACTTAGATGATGGTTCAATTGCTGATACCCCCCCAAAAGTTTTTGATCACCTTCAGTCTATCCTTTCTGAATGTAACAAAATAGAGCTAGAGATTAATAGCTCCAAATGTTAGTTGACTATCATAATTGACGATGATATTCATGCCATCCTTCAAAAATTCAAAACATTTCTTCCCCATGTTAAGATTGTAGTTTTGAATGATCTGTCTCTATTGGGCTCTCTCATCACTGGAGAAACAGTCCCACAAGCTATACCCCGTAAGGGGCACGGCGATTTGCCATCCCAGCCGCTGTGCTGATGGGATCCAGCGCTCCGTCCAGTCCCAGCTTAGCCTTTCCTCCTTCCTTCAGATAGCCTTTATTTCTCCTCTAATTCGTCGCTTTTCATACAACCTCTACCACAACTTTCTCTGGTTAGCCTCTAATTTCACAGGGTAGATGCTGACCTTCCTCTCAGCCAACCATCCCGGATCGGGGCTGAGGGGGGGAGGGGACAATGTTCCCTAGCCCCTGAGCTCTGGTCTGGGGTGGTTGGTTTTTAAGAACCTGCTTCACCCCCACCCATACCTTCCTCACATCCCTTTTCCTTTCCTCTTCACAATCTATCAATTTTACGCCGTGTTCAAGGTGGAGCCGCCATGACGACGGACTGCCAGGCCACCAGGCAGGAGGGGTGGTCCTATATGGTGGCCCCTGGCTTTGCCAGGCCTGTAAGCACCTCTTGCAGTGCGGGCTACTGCAAGGGGTGATGAGCTGTTGCATCCCGTAAAAAAAAAGAGGGTCACCATGCCCAATGAGTCTAACTCCCCCCTTTAATTGCCCCTGTACCAATGACGGAGCCGCCCTCATGCAGCTCCACCGAAAAAATGGAGATCACTTTTCCCCTGTGCTTGCGTAGGGGACCCTCCATATTTCTCTAACCGGAGAGGAGGCTTACTCCTCTCCTGCGACTATGGGTGTAGGGGACTCCCCCTAGCCCCTTCTCTGGAAGTGCTTTTGGGCACCTCCCTATTTCCAGCGGCAGTCCCTCCTTTTCTTTCTAAGGGGACTACCAAGAAAGTCAGCAGGCAGCCCATTGCCGACTGCCCCTCATTGAAGCGGCTTGGTAGGGCAAACCCCCTTAGCGGGGAGAGGAAAGCCAGGCCCCTTTGGTCGCTTCCTGCAAAAGACCTGCTGGCCAGAATATTGAACCTTGCTGGGGTCAAGGCCTGTGCCTCCCCACACCAGCTAACTAATGACAATAATGCCAACGGGACCAGTGATGTCTTGGGGGAAGATGGCCAACTTAGGTAGACATGGTCCTTAAGGCAACCCAGCCTCAGACGGTAGGGCCTTTCATGGGAGCGAATCCGGGCTCGGTGCCAAGCACCTTCTCCATTTAGGAGAAGGTCCATCTGGCTTGAGGGCTCCTTCGGCGGAGGGGACAAGTGGGTTCATTTCCCGCCTGCCTCTCCTAAAAAGAAAAGGAAGACGAAAAAGACTCGGGGCTCCTCTCCATCTGCGCGGGCTGCAGGGATGGATGGGTCTGCTGCCACTTTGGCAAGCAACCAAGCCAAGATTGACACATCCGACCCCTCTACCCCGCCGTGTGCGGAGCCTCAATAACATCGGAGCCCCTCATTCAGAGGTTACGTGGCTTTTTCCAGCCCGCTGGCTTCAAATGCTTCCTCGTTATTCGCTCCACTGATGGGAGCATGTTGGCCAAGGGCAACATTATCCATCAGAGGAAGCATTAGCTAGTTCAATTGGTAGAGAGCCGAAGGTGACCCGTTTCTCGGACGGGAACCTTCTGGCAAATGCGGCCAAGATAAGTGCTCTTCAGACACTTCATGCCACCCCGGTGAGTGTGACGCCGCACTCTACCATGAAATTTGTGAAAGGAGTAGTTTATGCGAGGGAACTCATTGACTACTCCGTAGAGGACATCACTTTAGAGCTGACCAAACATGTGATAAGAAAACAGGGAGGGGCCTCAAGAACCACCCTTACACTCATCACGTTCGACTGTGACAAGCTCCCTAAGTCGGTGTGTGCCGGTTGGTACCGCTACCGTGTGAAGGCATTGGTGCCACTGCCGCGGTGGTGTTATTATTGTCACCGCTTCGGCCATACGAATCTTTCTTGTAGATGTGCAAAGTTGGGGTCACCCGAATTCTGTGTAAATTGCTCCAAGGCCGCACACAATAAGTCTAAATCATGTGTGGCCAAGTGTGTCAATTGTGGAGAGCTGCACCCCGCTTCTTCGAAGCAATGTGGTTAATATTCTGCGAGGCTAAGGACCTGGTCTTGGCGCGCCCAGCTCTGCCTGGGATGTCTTATGCCTCAATAGTTGGAAAGGCAGCCTCTTCTCCTGGCCCATACAGGCCAACGAGTACGATTATTTCCGCGCCCATTCGGAGCCCTTCTGCAGGCTCTACTTAACCCGGGCGCTCCCCTGGTAAAGCTGGCATCAAAAAAGGTTCATACCCAGCCCCGGCTAAAACTAGGGCTACCCCCTCTTTCCCTAGCGTAACCGTTTCCCGTAAGGCGAAACGGCCACGTGCCTCCACCGACTCGTTAGACTCACAGGAGGCAACACCCCTGAAGTTGGTCGCCAAGCCATCTTCAGGAGTTCCTAAAGCTGTCCCCCGAAAGGACAGCAACAAAGGAACTTCGGCTCCTTTGCCAACGCCTAGTGGTGGGCTGAGTGGCTCGGAGACGGTGGTCCCTTGAAAAGAGGGCCCCCTGCCTCCGAAGCCGCAACGCCCGCCTAAGGTTTCGAGGTGGAGGGAGGAAAAGACTTGCATGGCGAGCCCAACCTCCCCCAATAAGTCCTCGAAGGCGACAGCGCCTTCAGCGATTTGTCCGGCCAATAGTGCCCGGGGTTCTGCCTCCGGGAAACGTACGGCCATTCCCGTGAGGGTCTTCTGTTTGAAGAGGGCCCTCGCGTCTCCTCCGAGCTAGGCCTAGAGGGCATATTCCTTCAATCGAATTTGCGTGGACTCCGAGCCAACTGGGAGGAGCTGCGGATGCTCGTCTCGTCCCGTTCCCTGTTAGCTATTTTTCTGTTGTTGACCATGCTAGGCGCGTACCCCCTGCCTGCCCTCCCGGGGTATAAGGGTCTTTGACCCCACCACTGCAGGATGGCCAGGCTGGGGGATGCGCGGTTTACACCTGGCATGCTGTCTCTGTTCTTCCTTTCACTTTAGATACCTCCTTTCAGGCAGTGGCTGTGCAGCTTCACCTGGATAGAAGGTATACTATCATTTCTGCATACATTCCACCGTCAGCTGACCTCGATGCGGTGAACTTCCGCCGCGTTGTGGCACGGTTGCCGAGGATCTTTCTCTTGCTTTGAGATCTGAACGGCAGGCATCCTCTCTAGGGAGATTACTCAATAAATCCCAGGGGACAAGTCCTTTCCGATCTGAGCAAAGAGCTTGAGATGGGTGTCCTAAATGTGGATGAGTTTGCGAAACACTGCCCGAGAACCGCTTTATTTTCTTGCCTTGACCGATCTTTGTGCTCTTCGGATGCACAGCCTGATTTTGATTGGGAGGTGGTCGATGACCTCCATGGTAGTGATCACTTTCCCATTCAAATATCATTTTCAGGGCAACTGCCGCCTGAGAGCCCACTTGGGTGGTGCTTTGCGCGGGCACGGTGGCCTGCATTTCAGGAAATGACTGAATTCTCTTTCTCAGTCGAGGAGTTTAGGTCCGTAGATGTGGCCGTTGAGTTGTTCTCCGGCAACCTCATCGCCGCGGGCCTGACTACTATTCGTAGAACGTCTGGCCGTTTTTCACGCCGACTACTCCCATGGTGGTCGGCTGAGTGTTAGGCGGCCCTCAAACAGAAGCGTTATGCCTACATGCGCTATAAGCGCCGCCCGAACGTTTTCACTGTCGCTGAATTTCGTCGGGCTAGGGCTAGGTTCCGGTATATTTTGAAGCACGCCCGCCGCTCTTCTTGGCGGGCATACGTGTCTTCACTTAACGGGAAGAACCCTCTAGCAGAGGTGTGGAAGAGAGTCAAAAGGATTCGGGGCAAGTTCTCGCAGGACCCCCCTCCCATTCTCCAGGAGAATGATACTGCAATCTCGGACCCCGCGTCTGTGGCGAAATCCTTCGCGACCGATTTCTCTGCATTCTCTAGCCGGGATGCTTCTCTGCCAGCATTCAATGCATGTCATGGTGTCGCGGAAGGCCGCTGGCTGGACTTTACCTCCAGAGGCGGAGAACCCTTCAACGACAGGTTTACTGTGAGTGAGTTGCACCCCCCCCCCCATCTCCTGATTCTTGCGCAGACACCGCCCATGGTTCGGATGATGTCCCGTACGCCATGCTTTGACACCTGGGTGAGCGAGGCATGGCCTTTCTGTTAGATTTGTTCAATATGATCTGGGTGGAGGGTCTCTTCCCAGATTCCTGGCGAATCGCTACTGTGGTCGCCTTTCGCAAACCCGGGAGAAATCACTCCACCCTGGCCGGTTTCCGCCCATTCTTTTAACCTCTCGCATGTGAAAGTTGATGGAGAAATTGGTAAATGTTAGATTAGCCTTTTTCCTGGACAGCAGAGGCCATCTGTCTTCCCTACAGTGCAGCTTCCGCAAGTTCCACTCCACGTCAGATGCTCTTCTCCGACTGGAAAATGCCATCTGCTAGGCTTTCCTCTGTAGACAGCACTACGCCACAGTGTTTTTTAATCTGGAGAAGGCCTATGATACCGCATTGCGATACAGTATCATGGAGACTCTCCACATGATGGGGCCGAGGGGACGCCTCCCAATGTTTATATCTGAATTTTTGCGAGATCGTCGATTCCGCGTACGGTTGGGGGAGCCCTCTCCGGCCCAAAGGAGCAGGAAGGGGGTGTCCCACAAGGAAGTGTCCTTTGTGTCACACTCTTTGCCCTGAGCATCAGCGGCGTCACCTCGGTGCTGCCGGAAAAGGTTCGCGCTACGCTCTACGTGGCTGACCTTTCGATCTCTTTTGGCGCAGCCCAGATGCCAACTCTGGAGCGTCGACTTCAACAGGCATTGAACGGCGTTTCTCGCTATGACGAAACGCACAGGTTTCGGTTTTCTTTGGCCAAGATTAAGGTGGTGCACTTCTGCTCCATCACGGTTCCACCCCGACCCAGATTTGTTTCTTAATCGGTTGCGCCTAGATGTGGTTGAGTCGCACCGTTTCCTTGGTCTTGTATTCGACCGACGCCTCACCTGGGAGGCTCATATTCGCAGCCTTAGGGTCTCTTGTACCTGCGCCATGGATATTCTCCATTCCATGACGTTCAGTGCCTGGGGCGCTGATAGGGCTACTGCCCAAGTATGCAGTCATCAGATGATCTCTTAAAAAAACAACAACCAAAACGTACAGGCTATAAACACAAAACATGAAGCCCTAAAACGGATGATATCCTGCTTCCATTTAATTCACCCACACCAAGATTTGCTGGTCCTATTAAAAAAATCCTTTTCTTTACCTAAGCTCCAGTACATCTTGAGATCCTCTCCTACCCACAGGGAGACAGCATATTTCAAGTTTTTCGATGACTTAGTGAAAGATGCTGTCTCCAATCTAATTAACATTACCTTTCTAGTGGATTCATGGACTCAGGCAACTCTTTCAATCGGGATAGGTGGCTTAGGAATGCAACAGACTTTAGACATTGCCCTCCCTGGGTACATCTCCTCCTTAATTTCAGTTTCCCCTTTTATGCAAGCTTTTCTTTCACTGGCTTAGCTCAAGTGCACAGAGTGGTTGGACCAATTAGATTCTGGGAGTGGATACTTGGGACAATGCCTTCAAACCCAAAAATGAGAACTGCTTGAAGCAGAAATATTGGGATCTGTCTCTTTTTCTCTTTAAAAATGTGGTCTCAAAGATTGCGCAGATCAGGTGATGAGTGCTGGTTTGCTAGCTTCAGGGCACCCTGATAGTGGCTGTTGGGTGTCAGCTATCCTGGTCCCTTCTTTTTGAACTCAGTTGGACCCAGAAACTCTTAGAGTTGCTATCGCTTTGAGGGTGGATGCTCCAATTTGTGAGCCACATAGGTGTAAATGTGGATCTGGTGTTGATCCTCTGGGTCTGCATCTTTTGTCCTGTCAGACATTCGGCCCTCAATGACATAGTATGCCAAAAGAGTGGCATTGCTAGCTGTTTTGGATCCAGCTTGACTTGATATAGGAGATGATAAGTGTCCAGATGAGATAAAGATGTTTCCTTTTATGAATGGAAAGAGTCTGTGTTGGCATTTGACTTGTGTCAACACTTATGCAGAGCATATTATTAACAGGTCTCTGTAGCTTCAACTGCAGAAAAGTCCCAAAGTATAAAGTATTTTGCCCTGGCTGAGAGGTTTCTGTTTGAGCCAATAATCATTGAAAATAGTGGGTGACCCTAGGGAGGTGGTTGGTTCAAGCATAAACTTAAGTATTGCTGTTCAGCCAGGCAATGCAATTTGTATATCGAATGGGGTCCGAGTTGCTCATGGTGTGGGCCTCAACTTTGATCCCTGAGTTTTATCCATAACTTTGTACTTTCTCTAGTCAATAAAGGTCCTTTGACACAAGATGTCTCATTTCTTAGCCTTACCCTATCCAAGAATGTGATGCTGGGTCACTTCACCTTGTGTTTGTGAGCCAACTACATATTCTTATCCTGCTCTTTTGGGTAGGTGAGTTTTTAACTAACAGGCTGCATAATCATTTCCGTGACCTGGAACAAGCCCAAGGTTTGAAGAGAGAGACCCCTTTTTCCTTAATCTATTGTCAAATTCATAATACCAGCAAATAATCCAGTGGGGTTGAAAGAACCTTAAACTAACATAATAATAATGATGATAAATGGACTATGAACATCTCCAGCTGCCATAGTGCTTGCCTCCCCAGATCTCACATTACCAAATTAAAAGAGATAATCAAAATTTTAATTTTTTTCCAGTTTTTTCTATGAAATTATAAAATTTAAAATTAATACAAATTAACAAATAATCTTTTGAGCAGTATATTTTGCTTTGAAATCTAAGTCACTTAGTTGTATAAAAGAAAATGTTAAACAATAACTTCTATTAAATTAAATATAAATAGAGAATCCTTAAATCATTTCTCTTTATATTAGTGAAGTTTGGGAAATAAGAGAGTAAGTTTTCTTTATTTTTAATATTTTAAATGTAATGCATTACTTATACTTCAACTTCACCTGTCTGTACATTCTACAGCTTTGGTTTTAAAACTTGTTATTTATTAATTTATATATTTTTTGACATGATCAAAAGACCAAATTATATTTAAAGGCTATTCAACTTTTAGAGTTTTTTGCCATTTAGATCACTTTATCATTCTATAAGCTAGAAGGGGGTGGATGTCTATACTGTTCCACCTTGTACCAAGCATGGTGCATCCTCCTATCCTTAGTAGTGTCTTTGGCAGTCTTAAACTAGATAAGACTAGCTTGGGTTTGTTCTTTCTTAGATGCTTTCTATAATGTTTTTAATGTCATTGGTAATTTGGGTTCATGATGGTTTTTATCTTTTATTTCCGGAGAGAAGTTTGGGCTATATTGTGTTATGTTTTTCCTGCTGGCTTTGGAGACAAGTGTGTGTTTAGACTTGCTTATATTACAACTGGGCAACTAAGAAGCCTGGTTGGAGATTTTATTTTGTATAGTTGTTGAGGAAGACTCAGTCAGGTATGGGTTTATTGAGGGCAATTTATATAATAATTGAAAGGTAGTCAGATGATAATGCAATATGGGGTTGCCAGATTCTTCTGCTTGCTAGGTCAGGTGAGTAAAGGATGGCATCTTGGGAAGTGTGTGTTTGTAGGGGTAGGTAAAAGGTTTGTTCAAGATAAATAACTGGTTTAAGTGTTCCATAATGCTACAACTCTTGTGAGTAGATGAACAATCAAGATGCCTACCTGGTTGTGTTGGAAAGTAATCAAGTGCAGCTTGTAAGCGGGATATAGTAGGATGTATATCCAGATTCGTGAAAGTAGTCTTTTTGGCCTATGCTTGATTGGATAATTTGTATTTCCATTCCATTGTCGCTTTTCATACAACCTCATACAACTTTCTCTGGTCAGCCTCTAATTTCACAGGGTAGATGCTGACCTTCTCAGCCAAACGTCCTGGATGGGGGCTAAGGGGGAAGGCAACAATGTTCCCTGACCCCTGAGCCCTGGTTTGGGATGGTGGATTTTTAACAACCTGCTTCACCCCCACCCATACCTTCCTCACATCCCCTTTCCTCTCTCTCTCTCTCTGAGAAAATAGAGGGAGAGGGGTGACGCTCCCTTGTCACGGGAAGAGAGCTTGTGCATACCTTTGACTTTTCGAGCTATGTCGGCTGGGGTACCTCTCTTCTGGGTACCCCTGGTAGGGCTATCCTTGTCGATTTGGTCAGAAATGAGGATCCAGACTAAGTGCGTCATTCCTTCCTTTTTCTACTCTATCCTTCTCCTTTCTACTTTTAACCTATCTCTCTAAAACACAACTGTACAACATGCCAGTTAGAAAAGTGGTGCGTTGACTTTCCGGAGGGCTGCTACTCAAAATGCAGCCCAGAAAGTATCTGCACTACCTGTATACTGACAGAGAGGTGAAGAACCTGAAAAACCTCTATAGAGCGTCAGAGGAGACAGCTAAAATTCTTGAAAGTAAGTTGCAGAAACTCAAAGCCCTTAACGCAGCTTAGATTCGATGCCTAGAAGAGGTGTCGCCCACTGATGTGTCCCCCGTAAGGGGCGCGGCGATTTGCCATCCTGGCCGCCGTGCCGACGGGACTCAGCACCCCGTCCGGCCCCAGCTTAGCCTCTCTTCCTTCCTTCAAAACACTTGTTTCCTCTCTTTTCACACAACCTCTCCCACAACTTTCACAGGGTAGATGCTGACCTTCCTTTCAGCTAACCGTCCCGCATCGGGGCTGAGGGGGTGGGGGACAATGTTTCCTAACCCCTGAGCTCCGGTCTGGGGTGGCTGGTTTTTAACAACCTGCTTCATCCCCACCCATACCTTCCTCACATCCCTTTTCCTCTCCTCTTCCCCATCTATATATTTTACGCCGTGTCTAAGGTGGAGCCGCCATGCCGATGGACTGCCAGGCCCCTAGGCGGGAGGGGTGGTCTCAAATGGTGGCGCCTGGCTCTGCCGGGCTTGTAAGCACCTCTCGCCCTGCAGGCTACTGCGAGAGGTGCGCGCGATTGCATCCCGTGTAAAAAAGAGGGTCACCATGCCCAATGATGAAGATAAAAAAAAACCCTCACCCCCTAACTTTCCCTGAAAGATCGACGGAGCCGCCCTCGGGCAGCTCCAGCAAAAAAATGGAGGCCCCCCCCCCCCTGTGCTTGCACAGGGGACCCTCGATATTTCTCTAACCGGAGAGAAGGCTTACTCCTCTCCTTCGCCTACGGGTGCAGGGAACTCCTCCTCACCCCCTTCTCTGGAGGTGCTTTCAGGCACCTCCCTTTTTCCAGCGGCAGTCCCCTCTTTTCTTTCCAAGGGGAATACCACCAAAGATAGCAGGCAGCCCTTAGCCAGCCGCTCCACATCGAAGCGGTTCAGTAGAGCAAACCCCCTTAGGGGGGAGAGGGAAGCCAGGCCCCTTCGGTCGCTTCCCTCAAAATACCTGCTGGCAAGGATATTATACCTTGCCGGGGTTAAGGCTTGTGCCTCCCCACAAATGACTCTTGACGCTGCCAACGGGTCCTGCGATGTCCTGGGAGGGGATGGCCAACTGGAGGCCCCTCCTGTGATAGACATGGTCCTTGTGGAGACCCAGCCTCAGACGGTAGGGCCTTCCATGGGGGTGAATCCGGGCTCGGTGCCAAGCACCGAGCCTGAATCCGCCCCTATGCAAGGTCCCCCTCAAACGGCTGGGGCCTCCGAGGCAGCACAAGGAGGGGAGAGATCTCCTCTGACCGGTGCCCCTGCGACCACCAGGACCTTTTCCATTTCGGAGAAGTAACTGGCTGAGGCCGGTCCATCTGGCCTAGAGGCTGCTGTCAGTGGCGGAGAGAAGCGGGTTCATTCCCCGCCCTCCTCTCCTAAAAAGAAGAAAAAGACAAGAAAGACTAAGAAGACTCGGGGCTCCTCTCCATCCGCGGAGGCCGTGGGGACGGATGGGTCTGCTGCCACTCTGGCAAGCGACCAAGCCAAGATCGGCACATCCACCCCCTCTGCCCCCCCGGTTGCGGAGCCCCTGACTAAGACTAATACCAAGAGTGCACAGGGCGGAGCCTCGATGAAATCGGGGCCCCTCATTCAGAGGTTACCTGGCGTTTTCGAGCCCGCTGGCTTCAAACGCTTCCTCGTTATTCGCTCCACTGATGGCACCATGTTGTCCTAGGGCAACATGATCCATCAGAGGAGAGGATTAGCTAGTGCAATTGGTAGAGAGCCGAAGGTGACCCGTTTCTCGGACAGGAGCCTTCTGGCGAATGCGGCGAATCCCGCCGAGGCGGCCAAGATAAGTGCTCTTCGGACACTTCATGGCACCCCGGTGAGTGTGACGCCGCATTCTACCATGAACTTTGTGAAAGGAGTAGTTTATGCGAGGGAACTCGTTGACTACTCCATTGAGGACATCACCCTAGAGCTGGCCGACCATAGGGCGGTCAAGGTCGAACATGTGATGAGAAAACAGGGAGGGGCCTCGAGACCCACCCCTACACTCTTCATCACGTTCGACTGTGACAAGCTCCCTGAGTCGGTGCGTGCCGGTTGGTACCGCTACCGCGTGAAGGCATTCGTGCCACTGCCGCGGCGGTGCTATTACTGTGACCGCTTCGGCCATACGAATTGCTAATGTGGACGTGCAAAGTCGGGGTCACCCGAAGTCTGTGTAAATTGCTCCAAGGTCGCAAACGATAAGTCCAAATCGTGTGTGGCCAAGTGTGTCAATTGCGGAGAGCCGCACCCCGCTTGTTCGAAGCAATGTGGTGCATATCTCCTTGAAAAAGAAATCCTGGCCGTTCAGGCCCAGGATAGACTCTCATTCCGCGAGGCGAAGGACTTGGTCCTGGCGCGCCCGGCTCTGCCTGGGACGTCATATGCCTCAGTAGTTAGAAAGGCACCCTCTGCTCCTGGCCCATCCAGGCCAACGAACACGGTTGTTTCCGCGCCCATTCGGAACCCTTCTGCGGGCTCTACCCAACCCGGGCGCTTCCCTGGTAAAGCTGGCGGCAAAAAGGGTTCATACCCAGCCCCGGCTAAAACCAGAGCTTTCCCCTCTTCCATCAGCGGGACCGTTTCCCGTAAGGCGAAACGGCCACGCGCCTCCACCGAGTCGTTAGACTCACAGGAGGCAACACCCCTGAAGATGGTCGCTAGGCCATCTTCGGGTGTTCCTAAAGCTGTTCCCCGAAAGGAGGACAGCAACAAAGGAGCTTCGGCTCCTTCGCCCACGCCCCGAGGTGGAGCGGGTGGCTCGGAGACGGTATTTCCTCGAAAAGAGGGCCCCCCGCCTCCGAAGCCGCAACGCCCGCCTAAGGTTTCGAGGCGGAGGGAGGAAAAGACTCGCATGGCGAGCCCAACCTTTCCCAATAAGTCCTCGAAGGCGACAGCGCTTTGTCCGGCCAACAGCGCCGGAGGTTCTGCCCCCGGGAAGCATACTGCCATTCCCATGAGGGTCTTCAATTCGAGGAGGGCCCCCGCGTCTCCTCCGAGCTAGGCCTGGAGGGCATATTTTTTCAATGGAATTGCCGTGGACTCCGGGCCAACTGGGAGGAGCTGCGGAGGCTCGTCTCGTCCCGTTCCCTGTTAGCTATTTTTCTGTTGTTGACCATGCTAGGCGCGTACCCCCTGCCTGCCCTCCCGGGGTATAAGGGTCTTGCGACCCCACCACCGCGGGATGGCTGGGCTGGGGGATGCGCGGTTTACACCCGGCATGATGTCTCCGTTCTTCCTTTCTCTTTAGATACCTCCTTTCAGGCAGTGGCTGTGCAGCTGCACCTGGATAGGAGGTATACTATCATTTCTGCGTACATTCCACCGTCAGCTGACTTCGACGCGGGGGACTTCCGCCGCGTCGTGGCATGGTTGCCGAAGCCCTATCTCTTGCTTGGAAATCTGAACGGTAGGCATCCTCTCTGGAGAGATTACTCCATAAATCCTAGGGGACAAGTCCTTGCCGATCTTATCGAAGAGCTTGAGATGGGTGTCCTACACGTGGATGAGTTTACGCATCACTGTCCGAGAACCGCTTCATTTTCTTGCCTTGACCTATCTGTGTGCTCTTCGGATGCACAGCCTGATTTTGATTGGGGGGTGGTCGATGACCTCCATGGTAGTGATCACTTTCCCATTCAAATATCATTTTCAGGGCAACTGCCGCCTGAGAGACCACTTAACGGGAAGACCCCTTTAGCTGAGGTGTGGAAGTGAGTCAAAAGGATTCGGGGCAAGTTCTCGCAGGACCCTCACCCTCCCGTTCTCCAGGAGAATGGGATCGCAATCTCGGACCCCGCGAACGTGGCGGAATCCTTAGCGACCGCTTTTTGCGCATTCTCTAGCCGTGATGCTGCTCCTCCAGCATTCAATGCAAGTCGTGATGTCGCGGAAGGCCGCCGGCTGGACTTTACCTCCAGAGGCGGAGAACCCTTCAACGACAAGTTTACTGTGAGTGAGTTGCGTTCCGCTCTCGCTTCGTGCGCGGACACCGCCCATGGTCCGGACGATGTCCCGTACGCCATGCTTCGACACCTGGGTGAGCGAGGCATGGCCTTTCTGTTAGATTTGTTCAACAGGATCTGGGTGGAAGGTCTTCTCCCAGACTCCTGGCGAATCGCTACTGTGCTCGCCTTTCGCAAGCTGGGAAGAGATCACTCGACTCCGACCGGTTTCCGCCCAATCTCTCTAACCTCTTGCGTGTGCAAGTTGATGGAGAAATTGGTAAATGTTAGATTAGCCTATTTCCTGGACAGCGGAGGCCATCTGTCTTCTGCACAGTGCGGCTTCCGTAAGTTCCACTCCACGTCGGATGCTCTACTCGGACTGGAAAATGCGTCTGCTAGGCTTTCCTTCGTAGACAGCACTACGCCACGGTGTTTTTCGATCTGGAGAAGGCCTATGATACCGCATTGCGATACGGTATCATGGAGACTCTCCACACGATGGGGGCGAGGGAACGCCTCCCAATGTTTATATCTGAATTTTTGCGAGATCGTCTATTCCGCGTATGGGTGAGGGGAGCCCTATCCGGCCCATAGAATCAGGAGGAGGGTGTCTCTCAGGGTAGTGTCCTCAGTGTCACACTCTTTGCCCTGAGCATCAACGGCATCACCTCGGTGCTGCCGGAAGATGTTCTCGCTACTCTCTACGTGGACGACCTTTCGATCTCTTTTGGCGCGGCCCAGATTCCAACTCTGGAGCGTCGACTCCAACATGGCATTGAACCGCGTCTCTCGCTAGGCCGAAGCGCACAGGTTTCGGTTTTCTTTGGTTAAGACTAAGGTGGTGCACTTCTGCCGCCATCCACGGCTTCACCCTGACCCAGATTTGTTTCTTAATGGGGTGCGCCTGGATGTGGTTGAGTCGCACCGTTTCCTTGGTCTTGTATTCGACCGACGCCTCACCTGGGAGGCTCATATTCGCAGCCTTAGGGTCTCTTGTACCCGCGCCATGGACATTCTCCGTTCCGTGACGTTCAGCGCTTGGGGCGCTTATAGGGCTACCGCCTTACTTTTTTATCGATCCTTTGTTCGCTCGAAGCTCGACTAGGGATTTGAGTTTTATGCATCCGCAGCCTTGTGTTTATTGCGGAAGGTGGATTCGATCCATCACACTGGCCTTCGCATTGCGATCGGTGCCTTCCGCACTTTCCCCATTGAGAGCCTGTTGGTCGATGCTGGGGAGATGCCACTCGCTCTGCGCCGCGTGCAGTGCATCACTCGCCTGTACGCGCCGGCCCGGCGCCTCCCTCAGTCGCCAACAGCTCTTACTGCATCCGCAGCTGATCTCGATGGTGCCTATGCCGCCGAGAGACGCCAGTCATCCTCTAAGCCCTTTGGGTTTAGGGCCAGGAAACTCCTTCGAGAGGTAGATATAGCTCTCGGGCCGGTGGCGCCCTGGTTCCTCCCAGGACGCCACCCTGGAGGGTACCACATTTGGCTATTTGTCGCCACGCCTCTGCTCCCAAAGCTTGTACTGCGCCGGGAGTATTGCGTTCGACCTTCCTGGAGCCCACTTCGTGTCACGCTGGAACCGTGCCAGTGTATACGGATGGCTCCAAGTCCCAAGAGGGGGTCGGCTTCCACGCCGTATCCCCTCTGTTTGAAGTCAGCGGGGCTCTACCAGGCGCTGCGTCTGTTTTCACAGCCGAGCTGGTGGCAATACACCACTCGGTACGGGAGATTACGCGACGTGCCCGGTTCGGAGACCGGATTGTGATCTATAGCGACTCACAAAGTGCCCTGAGTGCTCTCGGGGCATTGGAATCTCCGCATCTCCTGGTTCGCGAAATCCGTGACGCCACGGTTTTGGCGAGCCGGGCAGATGTCGAGATTATCTTCTGCTGGGTTCCTGGACATGTAGGAATTGCTGGGAATGAGCTCGCCAAAGAGTCCGCGAGGACTCTGTGACCGGAGCAGCGTTTCGCTCTTCCTCACACTGACTACATGGCAGGAATACGGGCAGCTCTTCTGACTGCTTGGCAAAGAAGATGGGAGACGGTTGGAGGGAACTTAAAGTTGCGTGCCATTGCGCCGCGACTGTTCCCATGGACCTATTATCCAATGCCCGATGGTTTCAGGTCGCATTCTGTCGTCTCCGAATCGGACACACTCGTGTGGTGCATCGCTATTTGATTGAGCGCTCGCCTGCGCCCTATTGCGACGACTGCGCCGTCCCCCAGACTGTTCGGCACATTCTTGTCGAATGTCCCAGTCTGGGTGATCTTCGCGCACGACACCTGTCCCGGTACCGGGATGGGCGGGGTCGCTACCGCCTGTCCCTTGTACTCGGGATGAGTGCGTGCACATCGACTGGTGGACCTATTGACTTTTGGGGGGAGGCCGGCCTTCTCCCTATTATTTAAGCTGGGTTTGTTTTTTTGTTTTGTTTTGTTTTTTGCATTTGTTTTTGTTTTTTTCCTTTCCCCCATTTAGGGTGTTTTTTTCTTCGTTTAATTTTATTTTAAAGTAGCCTAGAACTAGGCCAGTTTTAATACGGCGACTAATGCCCATGTAGGCAGTCGCCAGATGAGCTCTAATTATAAAAAACAAAAAAAACACTGACGTGTGAATCCCCTGGTGCCGTAGTTCTTACCCAATCGGAGATTCCGGCATCATCTGAGGCTAAGCTAGCTGAGGCGAGAGAAAAAGAGAAAAAGAAGGAAGGAAAAAATAAGAAAAAAAAAGAATAAAGTTGAAACAAAAGAAGAAGAACCAAAATTAGAAGAAAAACAGATAAACAAGAAGAAAAAGGGGGATAAGAAAAAGAAGGATAAGAATGTGGAGAGTAAAGAGGAAAAGAGGAGCGTTCTTCCACAAGGAAAGACTCCGTCTTCAGAAACCAAGTGCCTGAAGGTAAGCTGCCTGCCAGGACTTCAGAGTAGAGGCAGAGAAAGCTCAGATTTCTGAGAATTCAGTTGTTGCTCTGATGGTGAGTGGCAACGACCTCTACCTCAGAGTGGGTAAGGTTGGTCTCAGTGGTAAGACCATCCAAACGGTGATGGGAGCCGTGGATGACATAAGGCTTAAAACCCGCAAACGTGTCGTGGTTGGGATTCTTCCGAGAAGAGGTCCATCCCGAACCGCTCACGAGAGAAACTTCGCAGTGAACAGAAGGTTGGCGGATCTCTGCCCGGCAGAAGGAGTCTTCTTCGTGCACCCCTATCGTACCTTTATCAGTAGAGACGACCTCTACTAAAGGGACGGGGTACATCTCTCCTTTAAAGGAAAGGCCTTTCTCGCCAACCTAATTCAAGAAGTCGTAGAACGCACCCAAAGGAGCGTTCGAAATAGAGCGAAAGCGGACGTGCGCCAGCACGCCCGTGTCACATCTGCGCTACGAAAACAGAGAAGCCGGGAAACGGAAGAGCGTAGGGAGTCCTACACTAGGGGACTCCCTGAAAGTTCTTTTCAATGCGAGGTCAATCAGGAACAAGTTTCTTGAGCTCCATGGCCTCGTAGCAACAGAAGAACCTGAGATGGTGGCCATAACGGAGTCGTGGATAAAAACTTCAAGCCGAGATTTTGAAGGTGAATTCACGATTCCCGGTTACCAGCTTTTCCTGAAAGATAGGCCAGACAGAGAGGGTGGCGGTGTAATGTTGTATGTCAAGGATACTCTCAACTCGACGGATTGCAACATTGTATCCGACCATGAACTACTAGGTGTTGACCTAGAGATAGGTCCTGCCAGATACAGGACCCTACTGCTTTACAGACCTCCTGCCCAATTCTTAGAACAGGACAGGAGTCGGTACCAGCTGTTGGGCGAACTTGTAAAAGACAGAGTGTGTATCACCATGGGTGACTTCAATACCCATGTTAACTGGGAAACGAGAGAACGCACTATTCCTGGAGTTCGCGAACAACGAGTTCCTGACTCAATGGGTGAGAGAGCCAACGAGAGGAGACAATATCATCGACTTGGTTTTCACCTTTGAAGATGACATCGTTGAGGACCTCTCTGTTGGCCAAGAGCTTGGTGAGAGTGACCACTGACTTATTAGATTTGTAGTCAAAGTCCCCAAGGCAGGGCCTGCAACTAGTAAATCGAGGAAACTTGATTTAAGAAGAGCAGACTTTGCAAGTTTTCGTGCTGGACAGACTGACGCGAGGCTAGAAGTGTGCGATGCTGTTGAAGACTCGTGGAACAGTTTCAAAACTACATTCATGAGTCTTCAATCGCGTTTCATCTCTCTGAAATGTCCCCCTCGGTAGTCTGTTCAACCAAAGTGGTTTAATCGAGAAATCGGCCAACTGCTTAGGGAGAAGAGAAATGCGTACCGGCGATCGAAGATCTCGGGTGCCTCTGACGAGTACCGGAGGCTAGCCAGGAGAGTGAAGTCCAGCATAAGGGCGGCTAAGCGTACTGAAGAACTCCGAGTGGCGAGACTCTGCAAGGAGAATCCCAAGGAGTTCTTCGGCTATGTAAATAGCCGTAAACCAATCCATCGTAGGATTGAGCCCTTAGTCGACGAGGAGGGTGCATTAACTCAGTCAGATGCAGAAAATGCTAACCTTCTCAATGACTACTTCTCTTCAGTGATTACCCCGTAAGGGGTGCGGCGATTTGCCATCCTGGCCGCCGTGCTGACGGGACTCAGCGCCCCGTCCGACTCCAGCTTGGCCTATTCTCCTTCCTTAAAAACACTTGTTTCCTCGCTTTTCATACGACCTCTCCCACAACTTTCTTTGCTCAGCCTCTAATTTCACAGGGTAGATGCTGACCTTCTCAGCTAACCGTCTCGGATCGGGGCTAAGGGGGGAGGGGACAACGTTCCCTAACCCTTGAGCTCCGGTTCGGGATGGGGGGTTTTTAACAACCTGCTTCGTCCCCACCCTTACCTTCCTCACATCCCTTTTTCTTCTCACATCACCATCTATCCTTGATTTTACGCCGTGCCGAAGGTGGAGCCGCCATGCTGAAGGGCTGCCAGGTCACCAGGGTGGAGGGGTAGCCTTAAATGGCGGCACCTGGCTCTGCCAGGTCCGTAAGCAACCCTTACAGAGTGGGCTACTGCGAGAGGTCATGTGCTATTGCATCCCGTAAAAAAAATAGGGTCACTATGACCATAGATGAAAAACTTAAAAAAAAACAACCTTCAACTTCCCCTGTTTTATCGACGGAGCCGCCCTCGGGCAGCTCCACCGGAAAAATGGAGGTCCCCACCCATGTGCTTGCACAGGTGACCATCCATATTTCTTTAACCGGAGAGGAGGCTTACTCCTCTCTTACGCATACGGGTGTAGCGGACTCCCCCTCACCCCCTTCTCTGGAGGTTTTTTCGGGCACCTCTTTTTTTTCCAGCAACAGTCCCCCCTTTTCTTTCCAAGGGGACTGTCAAGAAAGCCAGCAGGCAGCCTATTGCCGACCGCTGCCCATTGAAGCGGCTCGGTAGGGCAAACCCACTCAGGGAGGGAGAGTGAAGCCAGGCTCCTTCGGTCGCTTCCCTTAGAAGACCTGCTGGCAAGAATATTGAACCTTGCCGGGGTCAAGGCTTGTACCTCCCCACACATGACTGATGACGCTACCAACGGGATCTGCGATATCCTGGGAGGAGATGGCCAACTGGAGGCCCCTCCTGTGATAGACATGGTCCTTGAGGCAACCCAGCCTCAGATAGTAGGCCCTTCCATGGGGGAGGAATCCGGGCTCGGTGCCAAGCACCGAACCCGAATCCGCCCCTATGCAAGGTCCTCCTCAAACGGCTGGGGTCTCCGAGACAATGCAAGGAGGGAAGGGATCTCCTCCAACCGGTGCCCCTGCGACCACCAGAACCTTCTCCATTTCAGAGAAAGACCTGGCTGAGGCCGGTCCATCTGGCCTGAGAGCTCCTACCGACGGAGGTGAGAAGCGGGTTCATTCCCCGCCCTCCTCTCAAAAAAAGAAAAAGAACAAAAAAAACTAAGAAGACTCAGGGCTCCTCTCCATCCATGGGGGCTGCGGGGACGGATGGGTCGGCTGCCACTTTGGGAAGCGACCAAGCCAAGATCAGCACATCCGGCCCCTCTACCCCTTCGTGTGCGGAGAACGTGACTATGACTAAGACCAAAAGTGCACAGGGCGTAGCCTCGATAACATCGGAGCCCCTCATTCAGAGCTTACCTGGCGTTTTCGAGCCCGCTGGCTTCAAACGCTTCCTCGTTATTCGCTCCACTGATGGCACATGTTAGCCAAGGGCAACATAATCCATCAGAGGAGAGGATTAACTAGTGCAATTGGTAGAGAGCCGAAGGTCACCCGTTTCTCGGATGGGAGCCTTCTGGCGAATGCGGTGAATCCCGCCGAGGCGGCCAAGATAAGTGCTCCACGGACACTTCATGGCACCCCGGTGAGTGTGACGCCGCACTCTATCATGAACTTTGTGAAAAGAGTAGTTTATGCGAGGGAACTCGTTTACTCCTGTATAGAGGACATCACCTTAGAGCTGGCAGATTATGGGGCGGTCAAGGTCGAACATGTGATGAGAAAACGGGGAGGGGCCTCGAGACCCACCACTACACTCTTCGTCACATTCGACTGTGACAAGCTTCCTGAGTCGGTGCGTGCAGGTTGGTACCGCTACCGCGTGAAGGCATTCGTGCCACTGCCGCGGCGGTGCTATTACTGTCACCGCTTCGGCCATACAAATCGCTCATGTAGACGTGTAAAGTGTAAAGTCTGTGTAAATTGCTCCAAGGCCGCACACGATAAGTCCAAATCGTGTGTAGCCAAGTGTGTCAATTGCAGAGAGCCGCACCCTGCTTCTTCGAAGCAATGTGGTGCATATCTCCTTGAGAAAGAAATCCTGGCCGTTCAGGCCCAGGATCGACTCTCATTCCGCGAGGCTAAGGACTTGGTCCTGTCGCGCCCGGCTCAGCTGGGACGTCTTATGCCTCAATAGTTAGAAAGGCACCCTCTGCTCCTGCCCATCCAGACCAACGAGCACGGTTGTTTCCGCGCCCATTCGGAACCCTTCTGCGGGCTCTACCTAACCCGGGTGCTACCCTGGTAAAGCTGGCGGCAAAAAGGGTTCATAACCAGCCCCGGCTAAAACCAGGGCTCCCCCCTCTTTCTCCCAGCGTGACCGTTTCCCGTAAGGCGAAACGGCCACGCGCCTCCACCGAGTCGTTAGACTCACAGGAGGCAACACCCCTGAAGCTGGTCACCAGGCCATCTTCCGGGTTCCTAAAGCTGTACCCCGAAAGGAGGACAGCAACAAAGGAGCTTCGGCTCCTTCGCCCACGCCTAGTGGTGGACCGAATAGCTTGGAGACGGTATTTCCTCGAAAAGAGGCGCCCCCCACCTCCGAATCCGCAACTTCCGACTATGATTTCGAGGCGGAGGGAGGAAAAGACTCGCATGGCGAGCCCAACCTTCCCCAATAACGCTTTGTCCGGCCAACAGCGCCCGAGGTTCTGCCTCCGGGAAGCGTACGGCCATTCCGGTAAGGGTCTTATGTTCGAGGAGGGCATATTCCTTCAATGGAATTTCAGTGGACTCCGGCACAACTGGGAAGAGCTGCAGAGGCTCGTCTCGTCCCGTTCCCCGTTAGCTATCTTTTTGCAGGAGACCATGCTAGGCGCGTGCCCCCTGCCTGCCCTCCCGGGGTATAAGGGTCTTGCGACCCCACCCCCGCGGTATGGCCGGGCTGGGGGATGCGTGGCTTACACCCGGTATGATGTCTCCGTTCTTTCTTTCTCTTTAGATACCTCCTTTCAGGCAGTGGCTGTGCAGCTGCACCTGGATAGAAGGTATACTATCATTTCTGCGTACATTCCACCGTCAGCTGACTTCGACGCGGGGGACTTCCGCCGCGTCGTGGCACGGTTGCCGAGGCCCTATCTCTTGCTTGGAGATCTGAACGGCAGGCATCCTCTCTGGGGAGATTACTGCATAAATCCCAGGGGACAAGTCCTTGCCGATCTGATCTAAGAGCTTGAGATGGGTGTCCTAAACGTGGATGAGTTTACGCATCACTGTCCGAGAACCGCTTCATTTTCTTGCCTTGACCTATCTTTGTGCTCTTCGGATGCACAGCCTGATTTTGATTGGGGGGGTGGTCGATGACCTCCATGGTAGTGATCAATTTCCCATTAAAATATCATTTTCAGGGCAACTGCTGCCTGAGAAACCACCTCGGTGGTGCTTGGCGCGGGCGCGGTGGCCTGCATTTCAGGAAATGACTGAATTCTCTATCTCAGTCGAGTAGTTTAGGTCGGTAGATGAGGCCGTTGAGTTGTTCTCCGGCAACCTCATCGCCGTAGGCCTGACTACTATTCCTAGGACGTCTGGCCGTTTTGCATGCCGACTACTCTCATGGTGGTCGGCCGAGTGTGAGACGGCCCTCAAACAGAAGCGTTATGCCTACATGCGCTATAAGCGCCGCCCGAACGATTTCACTGTCGCTGAATTTCGGCGGGCTATGGCTAGGTTCCGGTATATTTCGAAGCACGCCCGCCGCTCTTCTTGGCGGGCATACGTGTCTTCACTTAACGGGAAGACCCCTTTAGCTGAGGTGTGGAGGCGAGTCAAAAGGTTTCGGGGCAAGTTCCCCCAGGACCCCCCTCCCATTCTCCAGGGAATGGGACCGCAATCTTGGACCCCTCGTCCGTGGCGGAATCCTTAGCGACCGCTTTTTGCGCATTCTCTAGCCGTGATGCTGCTCCGCCAGCATTCAATTCACGTAGTGATCTCGCGGAAGGCCGCCGGCTGGACTTTACCTCTAGAGGCGGAGAACCCTTCAACGACAAGTTTACTGTGAGTGAGTTGCGTTGCGTTCCGTTCTCGCTTCGTGCGCGGACACCGCCCATGGTCCGGACGATGTCCACGATGCCATGCTTCGACACCTGGGTGAACGAGGCATGGCCTTTCTGTTAGATTTGTTCAACAGGATCTGGGTGGAAGGTCTTCTCCCAGACTCCTGGCGAATCGCTACTGTGCTCGCCTTTCGCAAGCCGGGGAGAGATCACTCTACTTCGACTGGTTTCCGCCCAATCTCTCTAACCTCTTGCGTGTGCAAGTTCATGGAGAAATTGGTAAATGTTAGATTATCCTTTTTCCTGGACAGCGGAGGCCATCTGTCTTCTGCACAGTGCGGCTTCCGCAAGTTCCACTCCACATCGGATGCTCTGCTCGGACTGAAAAATGCCGTCTGCAAGGCTTTCCTTCGTAGACAGCACTACGCCACGGTTTTTTTTCGATCTGGAGAAGGCCTATGATACCGCATTGCGATACGGTATCATGGAGACTCTCCACACGATGGGGGCGAGGGAACGCCTCCCAATGTTTATATCTGATTTTTTGCCAGATCGTTGATTCCGCGTACGGTTGGGGGAAGCCCTCTCCGGCCTAAAGGAGCAGAAAGAGGGTGTCCCGCAGAGAAGTGTCCTCAGTGTCACACTTTTTCCTGAGCATCAACGGCATCACCTCGGTGCTGCCGGAAGATGTTCTCGCTACGCTCTACGTGGACGACCTTTCGATCTTTTTTGGCGGGGCCTAGATGCGAACTCTGGAGCGTCGACTCCAACAGGCATTGAACCGCGTCTCACGCTATGCCGAAACGTACAGGTTTCGGTTTTCTTTGGCCAAGACTAAGGTGGTGCACTTCTGCCGCCATCCACGGCTTCACCCCGACCCAGATTTATTTCTTAATGGGGTGCTCCTGGATGTGGTTGAGTCGCACCGTTTCCTTGGTCTTGTATTCACCGATGCCTCACCTGGGAGGCTCATATTCGCAGCCTTAGGGTCTCTCTTACCCCCTATGGACATTCTCCGTTGCGTGACGTTTGGCGCTTGGGGCGCTGATAGGGCTACTGCCTTACTTTTTTATCGATCCTTTGTTTGTTCGAAGCTCGACTAGGGATGTGAGTTTTATGCATCCGAAGCCGAGCGTTTATTGCGGAAGGTGGATTCGATCCACCACACCGGCCTTCGCCTTGCGACCGGTGCCTTACGCACTTCCTCCATTGAGAGCGTGTTGGTCGATGCTGGGGAGATGCCACTCGCTCTGCGCCGCGTGCAGTGCATCACTGGCCTGTACGCGCGAGCCCGGCAACAGCTCTCACTGCATCCGCAGCTGATCTCGATGGTGCCTATGCCGCCGAGAGACGACAGTCATACCCTAAGCCCTTTGGGTTTAGGGCCAGGAAACTCCTTCGAGAGCTCGATATTGCTCTCGGGCCTGTGGCCACCCTGGTTCTACCCAGGACGCCACCCTGGAGGGTACCACATTTGGCTATTTGTTGCCACGCCTCTGCTCCCAAAGCTTGTACTGCGCCGGGAGTATTGCGTTCGACCTTTTTGGAGCACACATCGTGTCACGCTGGAACTGTGCCAGTGTATACGGATGGCTCCAAGTCCCAAGAGGTGGTCGGCTTCCACGCCGTATCCCCTATGTTTGAAGTCAGCGGGACTCTACCAGGCGCTGCGTCTGTCTTCACTGCTGTGCTGGTGGCAATACACCGCTCGGTACGGAAGATTACGCGACGTGCCCGGTTCGGAGACCGGATTGTGATCTATAGCGACTAACAAAGCACCCTTAGTGCTCTCGGGGTTTTGGAATCTCCGCATCCCTTGGTTTGCGATATCCGTGACGCCACGGTTTTGGCGAGCCGGGTAGATGTCGAGATTTTCTTCTGCTGGGTTCCTGGACATGTAGGAATTGCGGGGAATGAGCCCGCCAAAGAGTCCGCGAGGACTCTGCGACCGGACCAGCGTTTCGCTCTTCCTCACACCGACTACATGACAGGAATACGGGCAGCTCTTCGGACTGCTTGGCAAAGAAGTTTGGAGACGGTCAAAGGGAACTTAAAGTTGCATGCCATTGCGCCGCGACTGTTCCCATGGACCTATCCCCCAATGCCGCGGCGGCTTCAGGTTCCTTTCTGTCGTCTCCGAATTGGGCACACTCGTGTGACGCATCGCTATTTGATGGAGCGCTCCCCTGCGCCCTATTGCAACGACTGCGTCGTCCCCCAGACTGTTCTGCACATTCTTGTCGAATGTCCCAATCTGGGTGATCTTCGCGCACGACAGCTGTCCCGGACCGAGATGGGCGGGGTCTCTACTGCCTGTCCCTTGTACTCGGGATTTGTGCGTGCACATCGACTGTTGGACTTGTTGACATTTGGGGGGAGGCAGGCCTTCTTCCTATTATTTAAGCATGGTTTGTTTTTATTTTGTTTCTTTTCTGTTTTTTTCCTTTAGGTTGTACGCTCCTGCGCTTGGGGGACCTCCCCTCCGACGCAGGAGCTTGGTTTCTTTCCCCCATTTGGGGTGTTTTTTTCGTCTCTTTAATTTTATTTTAAAGTAGCTTAGAACTAGGCCAGTTTTAATACGGCGACTAATGCCCATGTAGGCAGTGGCCAGATGAGCTCTTTAAAAAAATAAATAAATAAATATCGTCCGAGCTAGGCCTGGAGGGCATATTTCTTGAATGGAATTGCCGTGACTCCGGGCCAACTGGGAGGAGCTGCGGAAGCTCGTCTCGTCCCGTTCCGTTCCTCGTTAGCTATTGTGATAGAACGGTCTGAGGCCGCTTTAATTCAGCCTCTATCACATGTTAACCATGCTTACCCACGTGTATCCTGCGAGAGGAAGCAGAATCGCGTTATCTCCCATCATAGCCAATGTTTAATCAAGGAGGTTCACTCCTCCGTTTGGCCTCCATACGTCGATCTCGCCAGATTGAATTAGGCTTATGGGCAGATAAGGTATTTTTCCAGGCGCCACTGGGACCTTGCCCCGAAGTCCCCCACTCAATTATCCCCTACACCATGGATATGGCTCTGGCTATTTATACCATAGCTTTTCCCAATTGAGGCAGATTCAGATTATCTTCGCGAGGCATCAAGCCGATCCGGTCTCCCTTGTGCACCTAGGAACTCTGCCGAGAAACCCTTTATTGTCCAGAAGAGGACAATATCACTTGAGTGGCAAGGTTCGTGCCCTTCAAGACGCCAAGTCAACAAGGACCCCCCATGTTGTTCAGAAAGAGAACAACGTTAGAACAGCCATTGTTCTTTGAGTCCGTTTGACAAGAAACGGCCCTCACCCGCCCCTTTCCCTCTGTTGTTCAGAAAGAGAACAGCGTTAGAACAGCCATTGTTCTTCAAGCCCATTCGTCAAGAAACAGTTCTCGTTCCTAAGACATCACGTCCGGATAATTTAATTCCCCCCTTTTTAATGTTCTTAACAATAACCTTCATTGTTCATCTAGAACATCTCCGATTTGCTGTCACAAAGATCGCTCGTACTTCCGAGCCCCACTTCGCTCTCACTCCTCGAAGACAGTCCTTCCCCCTCGTTAAGGACACCCCCCGAAGAACCCTTCTGCTGAAAATCGCCAGTGGGACCGAAGATTCCTTCGCATCGTCTTCCTCTGCACAACAACTTTGTAATTACGTAAGCTGAGCATTACCTTTAATCATCTAACCTTTTGTCAACGCTACCCTGTGCATTAAATGGTTTAGCCAACCATTCCCTTCTTTTCTTTGTTTGTTTACCGTTTTAAATCTCTCCAAATCTTAATTCTCAGATTAGTCAGATATTCCCACGACCCTTTTCATTCCCCGTTTATGTAAACATTTTTTTTGCGTGTTGTTGATAGTTTAATTAATAAAACTCTATTTTATTAATGGTAGCCATATTATTTATCCTTGTGCCCCGTTCCACTTCTTAAGCATATTGAAGATAAATAATCCTCTCCAGCCCCCCCCCCCTCCTTTTTGAACTAACCTCGGTCAATCAGATTACCACGCACTCGAAATATAGAAAATTCCCTTAACGAATAGTTATATATGGTGTATCGTCGGGAGCCTATTCTACGACAGCTATTTTTCTGCAGGAGACCATACTAGGCGCATTTTCCCTGCCCGCCCTCCCGCTGTATAAGGGTCTTGCGACCCCACCACCACGAGATGGCCGGGCTAGGGGATGCGTGGTTTACACTGGGCATGATGTATCTGCTCTTCCTTTCACTTTAGATACCTCCTTTAAGGCAGTGGCTGTGCAGCTGCACCTGGATAGTAGGTATACTCTGATTTCTGCGTACATTCCACCGTCAGCTGACCTCAACGCGAGGGACTTCCGCCGCGTCGTAGCACGGTTGCCGAGGCCCATTCTTTTGCTTGGAGATCTGAATGGCAGGCATCCTCCCTGGGGAGATTACTCAATAAATGAAAGGGGATAAGTCTTTGCCGATCTGATCGAAGAGTTTGAGATAGATGTCCTAAAAGTGGATGAGTTTATGCATCACTGTCCGAGAAACGCTTCATTTTCTTTCCTTGACCTATATTTGTGCTCTTCGGATGCACAGCTTCAATATGATTGTGGAGGGTGGTCGATGACCTCCATGGTAGTAATCACTTTCTCATTCAAATATCATTTTCAGGGCAACTGGTGCCTGAGAGCCCACCTCGGTGGTGCTTGGCGCGGGTGCGGTGGCCTGCATTTCAGAAAATGACTGACTTCTCTATATTAGTCGAGGAGTTTAGTTCGGTAGAATAGGTCGTCGAGTTCTTCTCCGGTTACCTTATCGCCGCGGGCCTGACTACTATTCCCAGAACGTCTGGCCGTTTTGCACGATGACCACTCGCTACTGTGCTCGCCTTTCGCAAACCGATGAGAGATCACTCTACTCCGGCCGGTTCCGTCAAATCTCTCTAACCTCTTGCGTGTGCAAGTTTGTAAATGTTAGATTAGCGTATATTCTGGACACCGGAGGCCATCTGCACAGTGCGGCTTCCGCAAGTTCCACTCCACGTCGAATGCTCTGCTCCTACTGGAAAATGCCGTCTACGACGCCTTCCTTCGTAGATAGCACTCCGCCACAGTGTTTTCCGATCTGGAGAAGGCCTATTATACCGCATGGCGATACGGTATCATGGAGACTCTCCACACGATGGGGCCGGTGGGAACGCCTCCCAATGTTTATATCTGAATTTTTGCGAGATCGTCGATTGCGCGTACGGGTGGGGGAAGCCCTCTCCGGCCCAATGGAGCAGGAAGAGGGTGTCCCGCAGGGAAGTGTCCTCAGTGTCACACTCTTTGCACTGAGCATCAACGGCATCACCTCGGTGCTGCCGGAAGATGGTCTCGCTACGCTCTACGTGGACGACCTTTCGATATCTTTTGACGCGGCCCAGATGCTAACTCTGGAGCGTCGACTCCAACATGGCATTGAACCGCGGCTCTCGTTATGCCGAAGCGCACTGGCTTCGGTTTTCTTTGGCCAAGATTAAGGTGGTGCACTTCTGGCACCATCCACGGTTCCACCCCGACCCAGATTTTTTTCGTAATGGTTTGCGCCTGTATGTGGTTGAACCGCACCGTTTCCTTGGTCTTGTATTCGACCGACGCCTCACCTGGGAGGCTCATATTCGCAGCCTTAGGGTCTCTTGTACCCGCGCCATGGATATTCTCCGTTCCGTGACGTTTAGCGCTTGGGTGCTGATAGGGCTACTGCCCTACTTTTTTATCGATCCTTTGTCGTTCGAAGGTCGACTACGCATGCGAGTTTTATACATCCGCAGCCGAGCGTTTATTGCGGAAGGTGGACTGGATCCACCATACCAGCCTTCGCCTTGCGACCGTTGCATTCCGCACTTCCCCCATTGAAAGCCTGTTGGTCGATGCTGGGGAGATGCCACTCGCTCTACGCCGTGTGCAGTGCATCATTCGCCTGTATGCGCGAGCCCGGCGCCTCCCTCAGTCGCCAACAGCTCTCACTGCATCCGCAGCTGATCTCGATGGTGCCTATGCCGCCGAGAGACGCCAGTCATACCCTAAGCCCTTTGGGTTTAGGGTCAGGAAACTCCTTCGAGAGCTAGGTATAGCTCTCGGGCCGGTGGCGCCCCTGGTTCTGCCCAGGACGCCACCTTGGAGGGTACCACATTTGGCTATTTGTTGCCACGCCTCTGCTCCCAAAGCTTGTACAGCGCCGGGAGTATTGCGTTCGACCTTTTTGGAGCACTCCTCGTGTCACGTTGGAACCGCCCCAGTGTATACGGACGGCTCCAAGTCCCAAGATGGGGTCGGCTTCCACGCCGTATCCCCTCTGTTTGAAGTCAGTGGGGCTCTGCCAGGCGCTGCGTCTGTCTTCACGGCCGAGCGGGTGGCAATACACCACTCGGTACGGGAGCTTACGCGACGTGCCCGGTTCGGAGACCGGATTGTGATCTATAGCGACTCAAAGCGCCCTGAGTGCTTTCGGGGCATTGGAATCTCCGCATCCCCTGGTTGGCGATATCCGTGACGCTACGGTTTTGGCGAGCTGGGCGGATGTCGAGATTATCTTCTGCTGGGTTCCTGGACATGTAGGAATTGCGGGGAATGAGCGCCCTGATGAGGGCGCCAAAGAGTCCGCGAGGACTCTGCGACCGGACCAGCGTTTTGCTCTTCCTCCTCACACCGACGACATGGCAGAAATACGGACACCTCTTTGGAATGCTTGGCAAAGAAGATGGGAGATGGTCGAAGGAAACCTAAATTTGCGTGCCATTGTGCCGAGACTGTTCCTATGGACCTACCCCCCAATGCCGCGAGGGCGTCAGGTTGTTTTCTGTCGTCTTCAAATTGGGCACACTCGCAAGGCCCACCGCCATTTGATGGAGAGCTCGCCAGCGCCCTACTGTGACGACTGCGTTGTCCCCCAGACTGTTCGGCACATTCTTGTTGAATGTCCCAGTCTGGGTGATCTTGGCGCTTGTTACCTGTCCCGGTACCGGGAGCGGCGGTGTCGCTACTGCCTACCCCTTGTACTCGGGATGAGTGCGTGCTCTTTTACTGTTGGACTGTTAGACTTTGGGGGGGAGGCCGGCCTCCTTCCTTTTATTTAACTAGGTTTTGTTGTTTCTTTTTTTTGTTTTTTTATTGTTGTTTTCTTTGTAGGTCGCACACTTCTGCGCGGGGGGGAGGGGGACCTCTATCCGATGCCAGAGCTTGCTTCCTAATTGTTTTCTTCTTCCTTTTTTATCGTGGATTTGTTTTCATATTTTTATTTTAAAGTAGCCTAGAGCTAGGCTGCGATTGCGGTGACTTATGCCCAAGTGAGCAGTCGCCAGATAGCCTTCTAAAACAGAGGTTTTTGAACCTCAATAAAAATGCCCACAGTTTCCAAGGACCAGGACTTTATAGACCCTGGGCAGTGGGGCATGATTAATTGGAAAATTAATTTTATCCTCAATAACCATTTTGTATGTAATGGGCTCACCACCCCCCTGCATCCCTTCTAGGGTGCATAAGACTATCCTTTTTATGGTATGCGAGCTTTCCTTGGTTGTCCTGTTGAGGATTAGTAACTTATTAAAGAATTCTATCCTTTTTGCCTGCATCTCTCGCTGCTCGGTTGGGAGATGTGGTCTTTGGTTGGAGATTAGTCCACTTGGTAACTTCTGGTCACTACATAGGTTGCAAACACTAACATTACGACTCAAAAGTCGCAACTAAATGCCTGGAAACCCAAAATAGGATTGGCTGGACACAAGATATAGCCCACCAACCCCTCCTTTTCAAGGGTCACAAAACCCCCAATTTTGTGTATTGATAAGTTTATATAAGTTTTACATTTTGGAACTGTTCCTATTTCTAAATTCCTACCACCTTGTTGTTGGGACAGATGATGTGCTTAAGACAGCAACACTCTGACTGGTCACTGGGCATGAAGATGGTTACTTTCACCTTAAAACTATAAATTTACTGTATGTTGGTTGTAAAATTATTTAGTCTTTAATATACTATATACATTGGACCATCAGTTCTTGCCATTAGTTTGTTCCTGGCAATAGGACAAAAACGTGAAATAACAAAACCAAAACTTTATTTTCCATTTTAATACAAGTAATTAAAAATAAGGTGTTCTGGGCCTAAATTTTTACGCTCAATTTTAACCGCCAATGTTTATGGGGTTTTTTGGGCCAAAATCTAATGGGACGAAGTTTGTATCATTTAAGCATGCATATTCATGCACATGCAAATCTACAAGGCACCATTTTTGGATTTATTTTAAAAAATCCTAGAAAATAGAGCCAAATGTTTGGAAATGATGGCAATTGCTGTCGCCAGTCTCAAAATCCTGTTTTGTTTTAGCACATTTAAAAGAAAAATGATCTTGAATCGCTAACGCTTGACCGCACTCTTCACAATTAATTTATGATAAGCCTAAAAATGTTATTAATTTTTCTCAATCGCAAAAGAACCCACAAAGTTCAAGACTATTTTTAGATCAAGTTGAATGCAAGGAATCCATATTAAAACTGAAACTCCCGTATTGAGGATCATCTCTCATCCCCCCAAAATAGTTCCTCTAAAAGATTTAGCTAAGTATTTTAAAGTGTATGAAAATGATAAAAATAGTCAAAAAGTGCAAAAAATAATTATACAGCGATTAAAGTGATCTTAAATGGAATAATAAAAAAAAAAATCATTATTCATTCATTGATGACACAGGCCTCTGCCATGAGTCCTAGAAGCGATTTTGTAAAAAAAAACAACAAAAAAAACGAGAATTAATGTTAGTTACGATATTTAATAAAAAAGCTGATTATATACTGAGTGGCTCCTCCCTCTAGACCCTCCTCCCGATAATTGAAATCTCAGGGTCATTGCAGGGTGATCCTCCCTATGAGCTAACCCTTAAAATTAGTCAATAAAAGGTGAAACATATTGGGACATGGATGAAATATTATGCAACCAGGACCACAGATCTTCAGGTTTACCAGAAATTGCATAAATAAATAGGTATTCCTATGTAATTTGATGATTTGAATAACATTGCTTCTATGACTTTTTTGATTAGAAAGCTCTAAAACCTTGGAAATGACATACTTTCTTTGTCTTAAATTACCCATTGTTCTAGATTGCAATTCCTGAAAAATCCTCCTAATAAATTAAGAATCTACAGTAGTCAATCCTTTAATAACATCTGCTTTAATAGCCTCTTTATTTTTTTCTATGGTGCTAGAAGCTATTATGAGCTTACCAAATTCTTTTGTAACATCAGTGGCATCTTCATTTTTTGCTATACCCTTTTAATTCAATAGTTGATCTTTTGTTCATTTGGTGATGCATGGCAACTAATTATTGCTATAAAAGAACTAAATTTAACATATTACAAAATTAATTTTAAAAAAACAGCAATTTTCAGATATTACATGAGGCAAAACTTTCCTTTGTACAACACTGGATGCCAATTGAATCAGCCATGTGTAAAAGCACTTGACACAAATTTGTGATCATGGGAAGATATTTTGGGGTTGAAAACCAAAAATGACAAATATTGATATGTATAAAAACTGGAGGTTTCTGTAAATTGTCTCATTATATTTCACATTAATAGTTTAAGAATGAGTTTTATAAATATAACTGAGATATGACATTTAAAAGTTGATTACATCATATTTAGGTACCTTTTTGGAAAGTTCTTGACTCAACATCTCTATAACCATTTAACATAATAGGTACTATTTATTCATCTTTTTCTCATTTATATTAATAAACATTAATTAATTTTTAATATGTAATGACCCTAAATCAATCTCATCACAACCATCACTACAAGAAACCTACCTCCACCCATCCTCAAAATTAATCACAAGTCCATTCCTAGCAATAGCAGCATAATAGCTTTTCTCTTCCTTCTCTAATTCACAACTTATTAAAATACATCCACTCTACCCTCTACTCACAGACACTTAAACAACCTCCCACCACCCAGAATAGACCACTCAAAGAAATTACCACACATGTCAGAGAGAGCAGTAAGCTCCAGCCCTTCAAATATCCTCCAAAATGCACACATTTATTAACTAACGAGGCAATGAATTAAATTTTTGACAAGATTGAAGCAACTTTCCTTATATTTGTTTTAGATTTCCTTAGAGGTTACAAAAATGGAAGAAATGAAAAAGGAAGTTATTCAATATTCACTTAATTTTCATCTAGATGATACAAATGTAGGCATGTCAGGAATTTCTTATTTATATTAGCATTCAATATCATTATTTAGTCTGCATTTCAGTTAATATACTTTTACCTATTTAATAAGTAACTTTAAATCATTACTTGTGTATAGTTAAAGTAAATTACCTATTCTTTTATATTAGGATATTTATAAAGAAACTGCCATCAAGGAAATGAAGGAAGAGTTGTCTGATTCAGATTATGGAAATGAAGTAAGATTGGTCAGAGGTCAAGAACGAGCAGTTGTTGATGCTTCTAATGAATTGCTGTCAAAAGAATGCTCCATCAAAGAGGTAGTTACAAAGAGTTGCTTATTTGAATATTTACCAATTTTCCCATGGTAGCATCTTTCTACAACCTATTTATTATTGGTTAAAGAAAAATAAATCAAAAGGGTTAAATTTTATATAGTCATTTATTGAAAGCCATTTCCGGAGAATTCTTTTCTAGATGCTAGCTGAGTGTTCTAAGGCACTGCTTTAACTGATATTAAAGCCATGTTCGCTCTTCAGTATGCTTGGTTTAATCATTAACCCAGCATGGATTTTTTTTAAAAGGAAAATTTGTTGAATAGAAAAAAAATCCATTTATCTATTTCTTTATGGTATGACTAATTCTATTTCATCATTCTCTCTCATGCAGCAAATATATATAGTATATATCTGCTGCATGCTTCACTATTTCTTGTTTGTCCATTAAGTTCCCAATTAATTTCTCTCTCATTGTCCTTTTGATTAACCTGTAATTTGTAAGAATTTTTCTCATGTGTGGCGGAGTGGTCTAAGGCATTGCTTTAACTAAGATCAAATTGGTGCTTGCAACTTCAGTGTGTTTGGTTTGATCCATATCCCTGCACAGACTTTTTTGTATATAGGAAAGAACATTTTTCAGTAAAAAAATTATTCTATTTATCTTGTTTTTTGCAGTATGACACTGAATGAGAGGGCATTAGTAGCTGGGGTCATCTGAATGATCTTTTTATCTGTTTTACCCCTTGATGAGGTTGTCATTCCTTACTTAGTCAATCTCCCATCATCATATTTGACACCATTATTTAGCTGTTATCAGCATGCACACTTCTGCTAGTTGCACACACTAATCTTTACAATCTGATCCATCACTCATTATTTTCACTTGAAAGTGAACATATCTAAATCTCCAAAGTACACAATTAAAAACATGAATATAAATGTATGAAAAGAACACAACAGTGATTTCTGGATTCTCTGTAGGGAAATAAATTTTGTACTTCTTCAAGCAGGATTTTGGAGAGATTTCATTGAAGGAAGAAGTTAGTGAAGAATTCCTTCCTAGAGAGATGAGTTCTTCTGTTACTTTTGATGTACTCTGTGCAAAATCTGAAAACTCTCTACCAAACACTAGCAATGAGTTTTTGCAACACAACCTCCACCAAGAAAAGGTAATCTTTGTTATTATTAGTTTCTTGCTGAATATATTTGTATAATAGCAAACATTATTTCATATTTTTTTCACACCAATGTTATCACTCAAGATTGCCATGTCTTGGTAATAAATAATAATAGTAGAATTTATAGACTTATCATGGTTGCTTGAATGTCTATATGAATGGTGGATACTCTTTGTCCCTGATCCCTCTCACACACCTTTGATTGAGAACATATTTAATACCCTTAGTCTACATATTCAAAATGCACTAACTAGCAATTGATATCATGTCTAAAATGTGGGAACCGTTCCTGTATACCATACACTAAATGTGGGCTATCATACGAGTTCTACAGTTTAAGGATAACATCCTTATATTTGTAACATTTATCTTAATGAGGCCCAACACACTATTTGCTTTATTGTTTCTTTAATGCACTACTTAGAAAATCTCAACTGAGTTCAGCCAATGCCCATCCATTTCATAGCTCAATTCTGTAATAACTTCCCATGTGTATAAATTTGGATTTTTAAAGTTACACTTATCTTCTCTTACTGAAGCTACAAATTTGGTCTCTTCTGCAAAAAATGACATTGCTATTAACTGCTTTGCCAAGGTCATTTATATAGATTACAAAAAAATAATGTACCCAGAACTGATCCATGAGATACACCCTCTACTGTGACTTTACTCCACTTAACACTATCCTCTGCTTCCTATCTTTTAGCCATTCAGCTATCCAATTCAATACTCTCCAACACATTCCAAGGCTTTTTAATTTATTAGCCAGTCTCCTATGTGGAATATTGTGAGCATCGTTGCTCACACTCTTCAAAACTCGCAAAGGTAAACATACTGGCCTAAAGTTTTTTAGGTCTTCCCTTCTTAAAAATGGACACTACATTTGTTATTTTCCAATCATTTGGCACTTCTCCAAAAATGTAGCGATCTAATATATTTTTTCTACACAGCTACTACAATGCTTTCCATGCCTTCTTTGATTAACCTAAAATAAATGTCATCTGGACCAGAGGTTTTATATTATTTAACTCATTTATATTTTTTAATTATTTCCCTATCTGTATTAATGGTATTTTACACCTCCCAGGCTTTGATAGTTTTTAAACTTTTAAATAATTGATGCCATGCCTAGGTCCCTGAAGTAAGCGTACATACTAATTGGTATTGGTTTGTTTTTTACAATTTTCTGCTTTTATTTTGTATTTTGATTATCTGTGTCATCATTAGTGCTTGCCAGAATGGATTATTAAACTTTAAGAGAAATACTGACAAAGTTATCTATTTTGCTAAAAGATTGCATTTTGGCCAAGGGCAACATGATCCATCAGAGGAGAGGATTAACTAGTGCAATTGGTAGAGAGCCGAAGGTGACCCGTTTCTAGAAAGAGAGCCTTCTGGCGAATGCGGCGAATCGCGCCGATGCGGCCAAGATAAGTGCTCTTCGGACACTTCATGGAACCCCGGAGAGTGTGACGCCACACTCTACCATGAACTTTGTGAAAGGAGTAGTTTATGCGAGGGAACTTGTTGACTACTCCATTGAGGACATCACCTTAGAGCTGGTCGACCATAGGGCGGCCAAGGTCGAACAGGTGATGAGAAAACAGGAAGGGGCCTCGAGCCCCACCCCTACACTCTGCGTCACGTTCGATTGTGACAAGCTCCCTGAGTCGGTGCGTGCCGTTTGGTACCGCTACCGCGTGAAGGCATTCGTGCCACTGCCGCGGCGGTGCTATTACTGTGACCGCTTCGGCCATACGAATCGTTCTTGTAGACGTACAAAGTCGGGGTCACCCGAAGTTTGTGTAAATTGCTCCAAGGCCGCACAAGATAAGTCTAAATCGTGTGTGGCTAAGTGTGTCAATTGCGGAGAGCCGCACCCCGCTCTTCGAAGCAATGTGGTGCATATCTCCTAGAGAAAGAAATCCTGGCCGTTCAGGCCCAGGATCGACTCTCATTCCGCTAGCTTAAGGACTTGGTCCTGGCGCGCCCGGCTCTGCCTGGGACGTCATATGCCTCAATAGTTAGGAAGGCACCCTCTGCTCCTGGCCCATCCAGGCCAACGAGCACGGTTGTTTCCGCGCCCATTCGGAGCCCTTCTGCGAGCTCTACTCAACCCGGGAGCTCCCCTGGTAAAGGTGGCAGCAAAAAGGGTTCACACCCAGCCCCGGCAAAAACCAGGGCTCCCCCCTCTACCCCCAGCGTGACCGTTTCTCGTAAGGCGAAACGGCCACGCGCCTCCACCAAGTCGTTAGACTCACAGGAGGGAACACCCCTGAAGTTGGTCGCTAGGCCATCTTCGGGGGTTCCTAAAGCTCTTCCCTGAAAGAAGGACAGCAACAAGGAGTTTCGGCTCCTTCGCCCATGCCTAGTGGTGGAGCGAGTGGCTCGGAGGCGGTGGTTCCTGCGCGGTTTACACCGTGCATGATGTCTCCGTTCTTCCTTTATTTTTAGATACCTCCTTTCAAGCAGTGGCTGTGCAGCTGTACCTGGATAGGAGGTATACTATCATTTCTGCGTACATTCCACCGTCAGCTGACTTCTAGGTCGGGGACTTCCGCGGCGTCGTGGCACGGTTGCCCTGGCCCTATCTCTTGCTTGGAGATCTGAACGGCAGGCATCCTCTCTGGGGAGATTACTCAATAAATCACAGGGGACAAGTCCTTGCCGATCGGATCAAAGAGCTTGAGATGGGTGTCCTAAACGTGGATGAGTTTACGCATCACTGTCCGAGAACCGCTTCATTTTCTTGCCTTGACCTATCTTTGTGCTCTTCGGATGCACAGCCTGATTGGGGGGGGTGGTCGATGCCCTTCATGGTAGTGATCACTTTCTCATTCAAATATCATTTTCAGGGGATCTGCCGCCTGAGAGCCCACCTCGGTGGTGCTTGGCGCGGGTGCGGTGGCCTGCATTTCAGGAAATGACTGAATTCTCTATCTCAGTCGAGGAGTTTAGGTCGGTAGATGAGGCCTTTGAATTCTCCGGTAACCTCATCGCCGCGGGCCTGACTACTATTCGTAGACGTTCTGGCCGTTTTGCACGCCGACCACTCCGATGGTGGTCGGCCGAGTGTGAGACGGCCCTCAAACAGAAGTGTTATGCCTACATGCGCTATAAGCGCCGCCCGAACGATTTCACTGTCGGTGAATTTCGTCGGGCTAGGGCTAGGTTCCGGTATATTTCGAAGCACGCCCGCTGCTCTTCTTGGCGGCATACGTGTCTTCACTTAACGGGAAAACCCCTTTAGCAGAGGTGTGGAAGCGGGTCAAAAGGATTCGGGACAAGTTCTCGCGGAGAATAAGACCGCAATCTCGGACCTCGTGTTTGTTGCGGAATCCTTCGCAACCGCTTTTTCCGCATTCTCTAGCCGGGATGCTGCTCCGCCAGCATTCAATGCACGTCGTGAAGTCGCGGAAGGCCGGCAGCTGGACTTTACCTCCAGAGGTGGAGAACCTTTCAACAACATATTTACTGTGAGTGAGTTGCGCTTCGCTCTCGCTTCGTGCGCAGACACCGCCCATGGTCCGGACGATGTCCCATACACCATGCTTTGACACCTGGGTGAGTGAAGCATAGCCTTTCTGTTAGATTTTTTCAACAGGATCTGAGTGGAGGGTCTTCTCCCAGATTCCTGGCGAATCGCTACTGTGCTCGCCTTTCGCAAACCGGGGAGAGATCACTCTACCCCGACCGGTTTCCGCCCAATCTCTCTAACCTCTTGCGTGTGCAAGTTGATGGAGAAATTGGTAAATGTTAGATTAGCCTTTTTCCTGGACAGCGGAGGCCATCTGTCTTCTTTACAGTGCGGCTTCCGCAAGTTCCACTCCACGTCGCATGCTCTGCTCCGACGGGAAAATGCCGTCTGTGAGGCTTTCCTTCGTAGACAGCATTACGCCACGGTGTTTTTCGATCTGGAGAATGCCTATGATACCGCATGGCGATACGGTATCATGGAGACTTTCCACCCGATGGGGGTGAGGGGACGCCTCCCAATGTTTATATCTTAATTTTTGCGAGATCGTCGATTCCGCGTACGGGTGGGGGGAGCCCTCTCCTGCCTAAAGGAGCAGGAAGAGGGTGTCCCGCAGGGAAGTGTCCTCAGTGTCACACTCTTTGCCCTGAGCATCAACGGCATCACCTCGGTCTGCCGGAAGATGTTCTCGCTACGCTTTACGTGGATGACCTTTCGATCTCTTTTGGGGAGGCCCAGATGCCAACTCTGGAGCGTCGACCCCAACAGGCATTGAACCGCGTCTCTGGCTATGCCGAAGCGCACAGGTTTTCTTTGGCCAAGACTAAGGTGGTGCACTTCTGCCGCCATCCACGCCTCCACCCCGACCCAGATTTGTTTCATAATGGGGTGCGCCTGGATGCGGTTGAATTGCACCGTTTCCTTGGTCTTGTATTCGACCGACGCCTCACCTAGGAGGCTCACATTCGCAGCCTTAGGGTCTCTTGTACCCGCGCCATGGATATTCTCCGTTCCGTGACGTTCAGTGCTTGGGGCGCTGATAGGGCTACTTCCCTACTTTTTTATCGATCCTTTGTTCGTTCGAAGTTCGACTACCGATGCTAGTTTTATGCATCCGCAGCCGAGCGTTTACTGCGGAAGGTGGATTCGATCGACCACACCGGCCTTCGCCTTGCGACTGGTGCCTTCCGCACTTTCCCCATTGAGAGCCTGTTGGTCGATGCTGGGGAGATTTCACTCGCTCTGCGCCGCGTGCAGTGCATCACTCGCGCGCGAGCCCGGCGCCTCCCTCAGTCGCCAACAGCTTTCACTGCATCCGCAGCTGATCTCGACGGTGTCTATGCCACCGAGAGACACCAGTCATACCCTAAGCCCTTTAGGTTTAGGGCCAGGAAACTCCTTCGAGAGGTAGATATAGCTCTCGGGCCGGTGGCGCCCCTGGTTCTGCCCAGGACGCCACCCTGGAGGGTACCACATTTGGCTATTTGTCGCCACGCCTCTGCTCCCAAAACTTGTACGGCGCTGCGCCAGGAGTATTGCGTTCGACCTTTTTGGAGCACACCTCGTGTCACGCTGGAACCGTGCCAGTGTATACGGATGGCTCCAAGTCCCAAGAGGGGGTCGGCTTTCACGCCGTATCCCCTCTGTTTGAAGTCAGCGGGGCTCTGCCAGGCCCTGCGTCAGTCTTCACTGCTGAGCTGGTGGCAATACACCACTCGGTACGGGAGATTACTCGACCTGCCAGGTTCGGAGACCGGATTGTGATCTATAGCGACTCACAACCGCCCTGAGTGCTCTCGGGGCATTGGAATCCCCGCATTCCCTGGTTCGTGATATCTGTGACGCCACGGTTTTGGCCAACCGAGCAGATGTCGAGATTATCTTCTGCTGGGTTCCTGGACATTTAGGAATTGAGGGGAATGAGGGCGCCAAAGAGTCCGCGATGACTCTGCGACCGGAACAGCGTTTCGATCTTCCTCACACCAACTACATGGCAGGAATACGGGCAGCTCTTGGGACTGCCTGGCAAAGAAGATGGGAGACTGTCGAAGGGAACTTAAAGTTGCGTGCCATTGCGCCGCGACTGTTCCCATGGACCTGTCTCCCGATGCCGCGACGGCTTCAGGTCGCTTTCTGTCGTCTCCCAATCGGGCACGCTCGTTTGACGCATCGCTATCTGATGGAGCACTCGCCAGCGCCCTATTGCGACGACTGCGTCGTCCCCCAGACTGTTCGGCACATTTTTGTCGCATGTCCCAGTCTGGTTGATCTTCGTGCATGATACCTGCCCCCGTACCGGGATGGGCGGGATCGCTACCGCCTGTCCCTTGTACTCGGGACGAGTTCGTGCACATTTACCTGTGGACTTGTTGACTTTTGGGGGGAGGCCGGGCTTCTCCCTTTTATTTAAGAAGGTTCTATTTTTTTTATTGTTTTCTTTGTAGGTTGCACGCTCCTGCACCGGGGTGAGGGGTACCTCCCCCCGATGCCGGAGATTGCTTCCTAATTGTTAAGTTTTTCACATTTTTATCATTGTTATGCTTTCATATTTTTATTTTAAAGTAGCCTAGTTCTAGGCTGTCGTGTTTCCGGCTACTTATGCCCAAGTGGGCAGTTGCCAAATGGGCTCTATAAAAAAAAAGTGTTTCCTCGCTTTCATCCAACCTCTCCCACATCTTTCTCTGATCAGCCTCTAATTCCACACGGTATATGCTGAACTTCTTAACCAACAATCCCGGATCGGGGCTGATGGGGAAAGGGACAATGATCCTTCACCCCTGAAATCCATTTTGGGATGGTGGGTTTTTAAATAACCTGCTTTATCGCCACCCACATCTTCCTCACCTCTCTTCCTTTCTATTTTCAAACACTATACATTTTACGCCATGGCCAAGGTGGAGCTGCCGTGCTAAGGGACTTCCAGGCCGGAGGGGTGGCCTTGAATTGTGGCACCTGGTTCTGCCAGCCCCGTACGCACCCCTTGCAGGGCAGGCTACCGCGAGGGGTGATGAGCGATTGTTTCCCGTAAAAAAAATAGGGTCACCATGCCCAATGATGACACAAAAATAATCTCGCCTCAATTTCCCCTTTCCATCGTCGGAGCCAGCCTCGGGCAACTCCACAAAAAAATGGAGGTGCCCCCCATCCCCTGTGCTCTCGCATGGGACCTTCCAAAATCTCTCTAACCGGAGAGTAGGCTTACTCCTCTCCGCCTACGGGTGTAGGGGACTCCCCCTCACCCCTTGTCTGGAGGTGCTTTCGGGCACCTCGCTCTTCCCAGCGGCAGTCCCCCGTTTACTTTCCAAGGGGTCTGCCAAGAAAGCCAGCAGGCAGCGCATAGCCGACCGCTCCCCATTGAAGCGGCTCGGTAGGGCAAACCCCCTTAGGGGGGAGAGGGAAGCCAGGCCCCTTCGGTCGCTTCCCTCAAAAGACCTGCTGGCAAGAATCTTAAACCTTGCCGGGGTTAAGGCCTGTGCATCCCCACAAAAGACTCATGACGCTGCGAAGGGGACCTGCGATGTCCTGGGAGGGCATGGCCAACTGGAGGCCCCTCCTTTGATAGACATGGTCCTTGAGGAAACCCAGCCTCAGACGGTAGGGCCTTCCATGGGGAGGAATCCGGTCTCGGCGCCAAGCACCGAACCCGAATCCGCCCCTATGCAAGGTCCTCCTCAAACGGCTGGGGATTCTGAGGCAGTGCAAGGAGGGGAGGGATCTCCTCCGAATGATGCACCTGCGACCACCAGGACCTTCTCCATTTCGGAGAAGGACCTGGCTGAGGTCGGTACATCTGGCCTAGGGGCTTCTACCAGCGGGTGTGAGAAGCGGGTTCATTCCCCGCCCTCCTCTCCAAAAAAGAAAAAGACCAAGACCAAAAAGACAAAGAAGACTCGGGGCTCCTCTCCATCCGCGGGGGCTGCGGGGACGGATGGGTCTGCTGCCAATCTGGCAAGCGACCAAGCCAAGATCGGCATATCCGGCCCCTCTGCCCCCCCTATCCCGGTTGCGGAGCCCCTGACTAAGACCAAAAGTGCACAGGGAGGAGCCTCGATGACATCGGGGCCCGTGATTTAGAGGTTACCTGGCGTTTTCGAGCCCGCTGGCTTCAAACGCTTCCTCGTTATTCGCTCCACTGATGGCACCATGTTGGCCAAGGACAACAAGATCCATCAGAGGAGAGGATTAGCTAGTGAAATTGGTAGAGAGCCGAAGGTGACCCGTTTCTCGGACGGGAGCCTTCTGGCGAATGCGGCGAATCCCGCAGAGGCAGACAAGATAAGTGCTCTTCAGACACTTCATGGAACCCCGGTGAGTGTGACGCCGCACTCTACCATGAACTTTGTGAAAGGAGTAGTTTATGCGAGGGAACTCGTTGACTACTCCATTCAAGATATCACCCTAGAGCTGGATGACCATGGGGCGGTCAAGGTCGAACGTGTGATGAGAAAACAGGGAGGGGCCTCGAGACCCACCCCTACACTCTTCGTCACGTTCGACTGTGACAAGCTCCCTGAGTCGGTGCGTGCCGGTAGGTACCGCTACCGCGTGAATGCATTCGTGCCACTGCAGTGGCGGCGCTAACACTGTCACCGCTTCGGCCATACGAATCGTTCTTGTAGCCGTGCAAAGTCGGGGTGACTCGAAGTTTGTGTAAATTGCTCCAAGGCCGCACACGATAAGTCCAAATCGTGTTGGCCAAGTGTGTCAATTGCGGAGAGCAGCACCCCGCTTCTTCGAAGCAATGTGGTGCATATCTCCTTGAGAAAGAAATCCTGGCCGTTCAGGCCCAGGATCGACTCTCATTCTGCGAGGCTAAGGACTTAGTCCTGGCGCGCCCGGCTCTGCCTGGGACGTCATATGCCTCAATAGTTAGAAAGGCACCCTCTGCTCCTGGCCCATCCAGGCCAACGAGCACGGTTGTTTCAACGCCTACTCAACCCGGGCGTTTCCCTGGTAAAGGTGGCGGCAAAAAGGGTTTACACCCAGCGCCGGCTAAAACCAGGGCTCCCTTCTCTTTCCCCAGCGTGACCCTTTCCCGTAAGGTGAAACGGCCACGCGCCTCCACCGAGTCGTTAGACTCACAGGAAGCAACACCCCTGAAGATGGTCGCTAGGCCATCTTCCGCGATTCCTAAAGCTGTCCTCCGAAAGGAGGACAGCAACAAAGAGCTTCGGCTCCTTCGCCCATGCCTAGTGGTGAAGCGAGTGGCTCTGAGACGGTGGTTCCTCGAAAAGAGGGCGCCCCGCCTTCGAAGCCGCAACGCCCGCCTAAGGTTTCGAGGCGGAGGGAGGAAAAGACTCGCATGGCGAGCCCAACCTTCCCCGGATAGCGCCTTCAGCGCTTTGTCCGGCCAACAGCGCCCGGGGTTCTGCCCACGGGAAGCGTACGGCCATTCCCGTGAGGGTCTTCAGTTCGAGGAGGGCCTCCGCGTCTCCTGCGAGCTAGGCCTGGAGGGCATATTCATTCAATGGAATTGCCGTAGACTCCGGGCCAACTGGGAGGAGCTGCGGAGGCTCGTCTTGTCCCGTTCCCCGTTAGCTATCTTTTTGCAGGAGACCATGCTAGGCGCGTGCCCCCTGCCCGCCCTCCCGGGGTATAAGGGTGTTGCGACCCCACCACCGCGGGATGGCCGGGCTGGGGGATGCGCGGTTTACACCCGGCATGATGTCTCCGTTCTTCCTTTCTCTTTAGATACCTCCTTTCAGGCAGTGGCTGTGCAGCTGCACCTGGATAGGAGGTATACTATCATTTCTGCGTACATTCCACCGTCAGCTGACTCCGAGGCCGGTGACTTCCGCGGGTTCGTGGCACGGTTGCCCTGGCCCTATCTCTTGCTTGGAGATCTGAACGGCAGGCATCCTCTCTGGGGAGATTACTCCATAAATCCCTGTGCTCTTCGGATGCACAGCCTGATTTTGATTGGGGGGTGGTCGTTGACCTCCATGGTAGTGATCACTTTCCCATTCAAATATCATTTTCAGGGGAACTGCCGCCAGAGAGCACACCTCGGTGGTGCTTGGCGCTGGTTTTGTGCCCTTCATTTCAGGAAATGACTGACTTCTCTATCTCAGTCGAGGAGTTCAGTTCGGGAGAATAGGTCGTCGAGTTCTTCTCCGGTTACCTCATCACCGCGGGCCTGACTACTATTCCCGAACGTCTGGCCGTTTTACACGCCGACCACTCCCATGGTGGTCGGCCGAGTGTGAGACGGCCCTCAAACAGAAGCGTTATGGCTACATGCGCTATAAGCGCCGCCTGAACGATTTCACTGTCTCTGAATTTCGTCGGGCTAGGGCTAGGTTCCGGTATATTTCGAAGCACGCCCGCCGCTCTTCTTGGCGGGCATACGTGTCTTCACTTAACGGGTGTGGAAGCGAGTCAAAAGGATTCGGGGCAAGTTCTCGCAGGACCTCCCACCCGTTCTCCAGGAGAATGGCACCGCAATCTCGGACCCCGCGTACGTGGCGGAATCCTTAACGACCGCTTTTTTCGCATTCTCTAGCTGGGATGCTGCTCCGCCAGCATTCAATGCACGTCATCATGTCGCGGAAGGCCGCCGGCTGGACTTTACCTCCAGAGGCGGAAAACCCTTCAACGACAAGTTTACTGTGAGTGAGTTGCACTCCGCTCTCGCTTCGTACGCGGACACCGCCCATGGTCCGGACGATGTCCCGTACGCCATGCTTCGACACCTGGGTGAGTGAGGCATGGCCTTTCTGTTAGATTTGTTCAACAGGATCTGGGTGGAGGGTCTTCTCTCAGACTCCTTGCGAATCGCTACTGTGTTCGCCTTTCGCAAACCGGGAAGAGCTCACTGTACTCCGACCGGTTTCCGCCTAATCTCTCTAACCTCTTGCGTGTGCAAGTTGATGAAGAAATTGGTAAATGTTAGATTAGCCTTTCTCCTGGAGAGCGGAGGCCATCTATGTTCTGCACAGTGCGGCTTCCGCAAGTTCCACTCCACGTCGGATGCTCTGCTCCGACTGGAAAATGCCGTCTGCGAGGCTTTCCTTCGTAGACAGCACTACGCCACGGTGTTTTTCGATCTGGAGAAGGCCTATGATACCGCATGGCGATACGGTATCATGGAGACTCTCCACACGACGGGGGCGAGGGGACGACTCCCAATGTTTATATCTGAATTTTTGCGAGATCGTCGATTCCGCGTACGTTAGGGGGAGCCCTCTCCGGCCCAAAGGAGCAGGAAGAGGGTGTCCCGCAGGAAAGTGTCCTCAGTGTCACACTTTTTGCCACGAACATCAACAGCATCACCTCGGTGCTGCCGGAAGATGTTCTCGCTACGCTCTACGTGGACGACCTTTCGATCTCTTTTGGCGCGGCCCAGATGCCAACTCTGGAGCGTCGATTCCAGAGCGCACAGGTTTCGGTTTTCTTTGGCCAAGACTAAGGTAGTGCACTTCTGCCGCCATCCCCGGCTTCACCCCGACCAAGATTTGTTTCTTAATTGGTTGCGCCTGGATGTGGTGGAATCGCACCGTTTCCTTGGTCTTGTATTCAACCAAGGCCTCACCTGGGAGGCTCATATTCGCAGCCTTAGGGTCTCTTGTACCCACGCCATGGACATTCTCCGTTCCGTAATGTTCAGCGCTTGGGGCGCTGATAGGGCTACTGCCCTACTTTTTTATCAATAATTTGTTCGTTTGAAGCTGACTACGGATGCGAGTTTTATGCATCCGCAGCCGAGCGTGTATTGCGGAATGTGGATTCGATCCACCACACCGGCCTTCGCCTTGCGACCGGTGCCTTTCGAACTTCCCCCATTGAGAGCCTGCTGGTCGATGCTGGGGAGATGCCACTCGCTCTGCGCCGCGTGCAGTGCATCACTGGCCTGTACGCGCGAGCCCGGCGCCTCCCTCAGTCGCCAACAGCTCTCACTGCATCCGCAGCTGATCTCGATGGTGCCTATACCGCCGAGAGACGCCAATCATACCCTAACCCCTGTGGGTTTAGGGCCAGGAAACTCCTTCGAGAGGTAGATATAGCTCTCGGGTCGGTGGCGCCCCTGGTTCTGCCCAGGACGCCACCCTGGAGGGTACCACATTTGGCTATTTGTCGTCACGCCTCTGCTCCCAAAGCTTGTACGGCGCCGGGAATATTTTTGTTTGACCTTTTTGGAGCACACCTCGTGTCACGCTGGAACCGTGCCAGTGTATACTGATGGCTCCAAGTCCCAAGAGGGGGTCGGCTTTCACGCCGTATCCCCTCTGTTTGAAGTCAGCGGGGCTCTACCAGGCGCTGCGTCTGTCTTCACGGTCGAGCTGGTGGCAATACACCATTTGGTACGGGAGATTACGCGACGTGCCCGTTTCGGAGACCGGATTGTGATCTATAGTGACTCACAACCGCCCTGAGTGCTATCGGGGCATTGGAATCTCTGCATTCCCTGGTTCGCGATATCCGTGACGCCATGGTTTTGGCCAGCCGGGCAGATGTCGAGATTATCTTCTGCTGGGTTCCTGGACATGTAGGAATTGCGGGGAATGAGCCCGCCAAAGAGTCCGCGAGGACTCTGCGACCGGACCAGCGTTTCGCTCTTCCTCACACCGACTACATGGCAGGAATACGGGCAGCTTTTCGAACTGCTTGGCAAAGAAGATGGGAGACAGTCGAAGGGAACTGAAAGTTGCGTGCCATTGCGCCACGACTGTTCCCATGCACCTATCCCCCAATGCCGCGACGGCTTCAGGTCGCTTTCTTTCGTCTCCGAATCGGACATACTCGTGTGACGCATCGCTATCCTATGGGGCGTTCGCCAGTGCCCTATTGCGACGCTGCGTCGTCCCCCAGACCCTTTCGGCACATTCCTGTCGAATGTCCCAGTCTGGGTGATCTTCGCGTACGATACCTGTCCCGGTACCGGGATGGGCGGGGTCTCTACCGCCTGTCCCTTGTACTCGGCACGAGTTCGTGCACATTTACTTGTGGACTTGTTGACTTTTGGGGGGAGGCCGGGCTTCTCCTCTTATTTAAGGTTCTTTTTGTTTTTGTTTGTTATTGTTGTTTTGTTGGTTGCACTCTCCTGCACCGGGGTGTGGGGGACCTCCCCCCTCTGCTGGAGATTGCTTCCTGATTGTTGACTTTTTCCAACTTATATCATTGTTATGTTTTCATATTTTTATTTTAAAGTAGCCTAGTTCTCGGCTTTCGTGTTTTTCGGCGACTTATGCCCAAGTGGGCAGTTGCCAGCTGGGCTCTATAAAATTAAAAAAAAAAAATTAAAGCAATTACTGAATGGTCTCCCATACTGTCCAGTGCTTTCTTTCTGAATGTCTCAGGACGAGCGTGGTGGCTACTGCTTGTCCCTCGTACTTATGATGGATTTGTGCACCCCCAATTGCAGCATTTCCTTACTTCTGGAGGAGCCAGACCTCCCCCAGTGTATATAGTCGTGGGGTGTTTGCTACATGTAAATATGCTGGGGGAAAGCGAGCCGCGGCCTTTTGAGCTTGTGTTTCTTTTTTTGTATTTTGAAATTGGCTAAGTATAATTATGGCACTATTGCTGGTTGCTGTTTTCAAGTGCACTCATCACCTATCACTACCGTCAATCAAGAGTGGCATCTTGCCACTTTCTACAAAATGTAGACTGGAGGTGTGCATTAATTATCTCCAGTGGCCAACTCACTCAGCAGCGCCCTCTGATAGGCTACCCTCCATGCCCAAAACCCTAGGACAAAGAATGGGTGACTATATCTTCTGTTTGGTGTCCCTGTTGTGCTGCCTAGTCCATTAAATATGTCCACCCTATTGGGCCTTTCATTCAACATATGTAGAGGCATGTTGCATTTTCAAAAAGCATCCCTTGACCCCGCTCTCCTTTATCAATTGTTTCTGAAATATGTCTCAATGATCATGTCATCAGTGCCAACAGCTAACATAGCTCTTTTGAATTAAAAAAAAATGACCCAATGCTCCTCATGCTCAATCCATACAAGAAGGATCAAAGTCGAGCAGCAATTTGGGCGCAGCAGCGATGTATCAGAGTTATCTCTGCAGCGAACGCTGCCTAGGATATCCTCTATTTAACTGTTGAATTATCACATATTCTTTTAAATTTCCGCCTTATTTTTACTAATTCTAGAAATTTTGGAATCCTTTGTTCTTTTCAGCTATTTTTATGCCCCTGTCCAAGAAATTTGTGGGTGTCTAATGTGGAATGCCTAAAGATAGATAACTTTTTGTGTATCATAACCAGGTGGAAGTCATAAAGAATGATATTCGAATGGGTAGTATCCGTACCCTTCGTATTGCAGGAATGCTCGCATTTCCTCCAGAGAGATCGTGAACGAGAGATTGTAAAATAAATAATTCTTTTTCAGGAGATGGAATTGCGTTCGTCCAGTAACCTTAAGGTTATTCCACAAATTAGTGGCATGATGCCATCGTCACCTCGAGCCCTTGAGTATGACTCAAATTGGACTACTGGTGTATATTCAAGACCTGAGAACCCAGGAAAGTGTGCCCAAAACGACTCCATACCTTCCCAGTCGACACACACAAATTTAGATGCGCGGTATCATTCAAGAATGAATAGGAAAATCTATAAATGCTGCTCCTGTCCTTATCAGACTGCACAGAAAGGAGCTTTAAGCTTACACTTAAGAACCCACACTGGTGAGAAGCCATTCAAATGCAGCCTCTGCTCTTATCAGGCTACAACCAAAGGGCAAGTTAAGGTGCATATGCCTATTCACACTGGTGAAAAGCCTTTTAAGTGCAACCTTTGTCATTATCAAGCTGCCAGAAAAGAAGATATTAAGAAACATTCATATACTCATACTGGCGAGAAGCCTTTCAAATGCAGCCTTTGCCGTTATCAGGCTTCCACGAAAGGAGATGTTAAAAGACATTTTACGACTCACACTGGTGAAAAGCCTTTCAAATGCGATCTTTGCTCTTATCAAGCTGCCAGAAAACAAGATATTAAGAAACATTCATATATTCACACTGGCGATAAACCTTTCAAATGCAGGCTTTGCCCGTATCAGGCTGCAACAAAAGATCATCTTAAAAGCCATTCATATAATCACACTGGTGAGAAGCCTTTTAAATGCAGCCTTTGCCCTTATATGGCTGCAACAAAAGATCATCTTAAAAGCCATTCATATAATCACACAGGGGAAAAGCCTTTTAAATGCGACCTTTGCTCTTATCAGGCTGCAACGAAAGATCATCTTAAAAGCCATTCATATATTCACACAGGTGAGAAGCCCTTCAAATGCAGCCTCTGCCCTTACCATGCTGCAACAAAAATGAACGTTAAAAGACACGCACTAACACACACTGGTGAGAAGCCTTTCAAATGCGATCTTTGCCCTTATCAGGCTGCAACGAAAGATCATCTTAAAAGCCATTCATATAATCACACAGGGAAAAAGCCTTTCAAATGTAGCCTTTGCCCTTATCAAGCCGCAACGAAAGGACATATTAAAAGCCATTCATATACTCATAGTGGCGAGAAGCCTTTCAAATGCAGCCTTTGCCCATATCAAGCTGCAACAAAAATGAACGTTAAAAGACACGCACTTACTCACACAGGCCAGAAGCCTTTCAAATGCGACCTTTGCCCTTATCAGGATCAGAGAAAGGACAATCTTGTGGCTCATTTAAGAACCCACACTGGTGATAAATAAACCATAAAGAGAAGCAAAATATCTCATTGCGCTACAAGCGCCGCCTGAACTATTATACCGTGGCTGGAATTCATCGAGCGCTTCCGTACTAGTCAGCCGAGTGTGAAACAGCCAGCAAACAGAAGGATGCTGCCTAACTCCATTTTATTTGACTTTATGGTATTTGTCGCATTCTTTAGGGGAGTACAGGCGGCGAAAAAAGGCAATTTCCTTGCTAAAGAAGTTTTGAAAAGAAACCGCAGAGTTAACGAAAGAGGAGAATATGAGGAGTGATAAGAACTTGGAATAAAAATATTAACCCTAAAACACGGAAGTTTTACAAGACATAGACAAGCACGTCATTGAAACCACTTTCCCAAAATATGGTGCTCTTGTACATCATTGCCACTACCGGCATGAATGGTAGTCTCCGTGGCATCCTTGCCCATTACCGCCATTTCGTATATCGCTCGCAGATCGAAAATTATGGTGCTCGGCATCCCAAGAAAACGGCCCCTATCCGGGTTTAGCCGCCTTTTACGACACTCTCCGGAAGACGATTTGGGTAGTCTTCGTGCCCCACATACAAGGATAATAAAAATATACCTTACTACCACCTGCCTTCCTGTGACCTTTTCTTTATTCAAAGGTTAGTCTCAGAGAGGCTCTGGCCTTCTCATGGTGAGGAAGGTCAGCACTGGAGCCCTGGAAGGGGGTGGTAAAAATAGGTTTGATTTGGGGTAGGGTGTTCACGTGTTCCATGAGCTCACAGGTAAACTGGCGGCCTCTATCTGACAAGATTTCTTTGGGCAATACTACTCTAGAAAAAATGGAAATAAGGGCTTCAGAGCAAGAGATACTATCGATCCTTTTTAGAGCGACAGCGTCTGGGAATCGGGTAGCGCAGTCTATAAGGGTTAGTACATGCGTATGACCTTCGGCGGAAGGGGGGGGTGGATTGGTCCGATGAGGTCGATGGCGACTCTCAAGAAGGGCTCCGAAATGACTGGGGTTCTTTGCAGGAGAGCTGGGGCTATTCGACCTTTTGCAGTGGTTTTCTGGCACAAGTCGCACGTTTTGCAGAATTCTGCAATATCTTTGGCTGCATCGGGCCAAAAAAAAAGTATTTAAATACTCGCTGAGAAGTCTTGTTATGACCGGCCATGGGATTTTCATGTGCTACTCACAGGATTTGGTCTACATGTGTTCGCGGAATACACATGACCTTGGAAGGTGGGTCCGACTCATCTCGTGAGGTGCGAGATAGAAGAGAGTCGTTAATTATGTACCTTATGGGTCGGTTCCCTCGAACGATCACCTCTTCGTTCTTTCGGGCCTTTTCCCAAAGGGATTGAAGTAAAGGGCATCTCTGCTGAGCTCTGAGGAATTGTGCATTACTCGTTGGGACCTCTAAAGGGGCCTCTGGGGTGAACAGGCGCGTTGGGGGAGAGGCATCGCGGTTAGCTTGCGCTCGAGTCACCACTCGGGGAGAGTAGTGCGCACTGGCCGATGAGTACCGAGCAAAATTTGATGGGGGCTGCCACTACGTCGGACCAACCAGTGAAATATTTACACTGTACATGGCAGCGGATTACCGGGAATCTATTTTCTCGACCCAAGAAGTCGTGTACAATTGCGAACTTCTTATGTTGGAGGTCGACAGACGGGAGCAATTTGTCCGACACCACAATGCATGTGCACCCTGTGTCTCTGGCGAGGGTAGACACTTTACAGCCATTGATCGAGCCGGTTTCGAAATTCAGTCCTCCGGGGGTACTCTTGTTGAACAGGAAGTTCACTTGAAATTCCTGTGGGGATGGAGACGAGGGGGATGACGTAAGCGCGGCCGGCTGTTCCGGGGAAAGGGTAGCAGTTACTTGGTGGACTTGTTGGCTCTGGGTGGGACGTAGGCTGGAATTCTGTACACATTGGGACTTATAATGGCCGGGGGAACCGCGGGAGTAGCATATAACCTGCTTATTCTGGTGCTGGTTATTGTAGGGGGTATTGAAGACTGGGGGTTTTGTCTTCGTGGGCTACAAAAGGCTTATTCTTTGGCCTGAACGGGGCTGTGGTCTTTATCAATGGAGGGGGTTTCCTTTGTTGGGAATTCCATTGACTAAATTTATTCTTCGGGGACGGGGGACTATTCTTCCGGGTATCCTGTGGGTATAGGCGATGATTTGTCGCATGGAGATCAGCTTCCTCGAGGCATTCTTGAAAGGTAGACGCTCGGCGGCCTCGCACGAATGCTCGGATCTCCTGGGATAGGGTGGACAATAGCTGGTCTTTTAACATAAAGTCAATCAGGGCCTCATACTCCGATTCGACTTTGGAGGATTCTAACCAGAACTGGAGCTTTCGCTTCAGGATGTATCCAAAATGTCGGTAAGTTTGACCGGGCTGGATTTTAGCTGATCTAAACTTAGCGCGGTAGAACTGAGGGTTCAAGTTGAAGGCGGATAGCAATTCGGCCTTCAAGGTGCTATAGTCTATTGTAGCTTAATGTAGTAACGAGATGAAAATTTCTCTTAAGCGCCGACTAAGCAATGGGAACAATCTACTCATTCCTTCGGATTCTAGGGCCCATCCGTTTACTTCGAAGATCTTTTCAAAATGTGTCAAGTATGAGCACAAATCTTCTTCGTCTTTATATTGGGAAAGTTTCATAGCGGGGGCCTGGGGTTGATGATCACGGGATCCAATAGAACTGACTTCAACTTGGTCTCTGCTTAATGTCCTTTCATGTTTTCGAATCCTTTCTCTTTCTTCAAATTCTAACTCTTCTCTTCTTCTCCTTTCTTCCAATTCTTCTTTTCTTTCTTCCATTTCACGTGCTCTTTCCTCTCGCTGGCGTTAACACGAGTTCTCGGGGAGAGAGGGAAAAATACGACGGTTTCGGGGCTGCTGGCTGCAGTTCCGGTCAGTTCACTCCTAACGATGTGACACTAACAAATAGTAACTTCCAGTAACTATTTGGATGTTCCTTTTCTTACTCAAGTTACGTTGAGCAACAGAGCGTACTCTTCTAGTCACAGACTCTGCGGGGCGGGATTTACTTCCAGGAACAATTTGAGACAGCGACTAAGGTTGACTCGACGACGCATTGGTAGTCGATACGTTACGGCAACGACTCTCGTTCTTCGTGAGGATTACGCGAGTAGATTTGGAACACTGCTGTGGAGGGGTAAACGGCGAAGTTATTTATATCGCGGATTGTGGGAAATCGAGAGAGAGATTCCATTCACGACAATTCGCTTATCGCAGCGCCTTCTGGACAATCTCCATGCTTCATAAAGAAGGCAAATAAGATTTAAACTTCTTTCTGAGATAGGCGTTCTTCCGTCCGACTTCCTGTCACCAGTTGAGGGAAGGGTGGGGGGGGGAGAGAGAGATGAGACGAAGGTCAACTCAAACGACAAATTTCTTTCGTTCCCACGATTGTCTGGCGTCATGTGAGTATGTACGTTCCATACCCTCACAATCGCCTTCCCATCCTTGTTCAGGCAATGGAGTTAGCCAACTCCTCAGAGTTCAAAAAATCCCAAATGGCTCTGGAAAAGAACAAGCAAAAGCAGTTGTCGATGCATTAGAAGACTGGAATCTGGTTAATAAAGTAGTTTCCATTGTATTTGATACAACACCCAACACAGGTCGTATTAATGGTGGATGTACGCATATAGAAAAAATGTTAGAAAAGAACCTCCTGTACTTTGCCTGCAGACAACATGTGTTGGAATTGGTAGCCAAAGCTGCGTTAACAAATACTGACAAAATCAACAAGAGGTCCAGATGAGATGCTGTTTAAACGTTTTCAGGCAAAATGGGACACAATTGATAAAGATAAAATTTGAATCTGGGGCTGATCATTAAGATGTTGCCCTAATAATTCAAAATTCTAAATCTGACGTGATTTTGTGGGCGGAAAAGTCAATGGAAGAAATGAAAGATCTGAGAAATGACTACACGGAGTTGCTAGAGCTTTCTTTGATTTTCCTTGGTGGCACTCTACCAAGAGGAGTTCGTTTTAATCGTCCTTGAGCAATGCATCATGCAAGGTGGATGTCAAGGGGCAATTCAAGCGTAAGATGTCTGCTTTTGTATCAACTGCTTTTGTCAAGTATTGGGTCGAGGATTCAATTCCATTGTCAGCTTCCTGAAATGAGTTAAAGCTTCTAAAAGGCCTGCATGATTACTGCAATATTAACGGAGAAATCTCTAAGGCAACACTGGAGAGGTTCAGCTTACACTTATGGTATTTGTCAGAAGAACTTGTTGCAATGAGCCTGCTCGATATTCTTGTTCCATCAACTACAAAAAGTTTGATAGTAAAAGCTATGAATGAGAGGTCTGCAATTGAAAAAAACATCCAAAAAAGCAGAAATCAGGCTTGAGACAATCAAGAATTATGGATTGGAAGACTTCGCAACAAAAGGAACTATGTCATTCCTCAATAAAATGAATCTTCCAACTGGATATCTTTGTGAATCCCCAGACTTGTGGAGCACACGAGATGACTATAAAAGAGCAAAGAGCATACTTCAAGGAGTTAAAGTAACTAATGATAATGCAAAGTGAGGTGTGGCCCTTATCCAAGAGTATAACAGATACCTAACCAAAGGTGAGGAACAACTACAATTCCTCCTCCAGGTTGTTGCAGAAGCCTAAATAGTTTCCAGATAGTCGTAAATCTACACTGCTAGGACAACAGTAAATTAAGGAAATCACATCAAAACCTTTTTCTCAAGGGTTGAGGTTGGGGAAAGAGGTTGGTGGGGTACATGAGAGTTAAATCCACGTCTCGTACCCTGGAAACACCGATAATAAAACAGTTAATAGAATTTTAATTAATTTGCCACGAGGAAAAAATTTCTGTCAAATCTCGAAATTACTTTATTATCTGTGGCTAAAACTCTCCTAATAATTATTGAAACGTAAAACATATGATTATAGAATTCGTAAATAGGTTGAAAGCTATAACTAATAGATCATTATTGATCGATTACAACAGAAAAGATTGATTATTTGGTATAACTTTATGATTAATGTGCAACCTCTAAATATCACTTGATCCCAAAAAGATTCTGCAGCAATGATATTAATGAGAAAAAGAACAAAACTGAGGGTTGGCAGAAAATAAAAATACAAGTCTAAATTTTCACCTTCTATATAAGGACCACCCTAATATATATATAAATATATATATATATATATATATATATATATATATATATATATATATATATATATATATATATATATATATATATGTATATATATATGTATATATATATGTATATATATATGTATATATATATGTATATATATGTATATATATATATATATATATATATATATATATATATATATATATATATATATATATATATATATATATATATATATATATATGTATATATATATATATATATGTATATATATATATGTATATATATATATATATATGTATATATATATATATATGTATATATATATATATATGTATATATATATATATATGTATATATATATATATATGTATATATATATATATATATATATATATATATATATATATATATATATATATATATATATATATGTATATATATGTATATATATATATGTATGTATATATATATATGTATGTATATATATATATGTATGTATATATATATATGTATGTATATATATATATATGTATGTATATATATATATATGTATGTATATATATATATATGTATGTATATATATATATATATGTATGTATATATATATATATGTATGTATATATATATATATGTATGTATATATATATATATGTATGTATATATATATATATGTATGTATATATATATATATGTATGTATATATATATATATGTATGTATATATATATATGTATGTATATATATATATGTATGTATATATATATATATATATGTATATATATATATATATACACACTGAAGAGGAGTGTGCCGACATGCTCTAGAGCCCACAAGCCGAAGCTGTCAACGGAAACCTCAGAGTTGTCATCGGATATCAGGAAAGTGGTCATTTGGCAATAATTGTTTTACTCCTAAACATTAGTAACACTTACGAGTATGGCTATAATTAAAAAATGGAATTTCGACGGTACATTTTACAAATAATGGAATTTTGACCGTACATTTTACACTATTCCAGCACTATTCTACCAGCTATTCACATTGCTTGGCTTGTATAAAGGACATTCATTTCCACTTATTTTTATCTTGATGACCTCAAAATCTAAGAAGCTGTATGATATCTCTATGCAAAAGTTGAAGGAACTCCTCCCCAACCTGAATCCATGGCAAGCAATGTGTGATTTTAAAAGCAGCTCTGGTAAAGCAATTATCTATTTTTTTATATTAGGATATTTATGAAGAAACTCCCATCGAGGAAATGAAGGAAGAGTTGTCACATTCAGATCATGGAAATGAAGTCAGATTGGTCAGAGGTCGAGAACAAGCAGTTATTGATGCTTCTAATGGATTGCTCTCAAAAGAATGCCCTGTCAAAGAGGTAGTTACAAAGAGTTACTTGTTATAATATTTACTAATTTTCCCATGGTAGCTTAATCTTTCTATAACTTATTATTGGTTAAAGAAAAATTAGTAGAGAGGGTTAAATAAGTCTTTTTAATCTTTTTCTTGATTTTTTTAATTTTTAGGAGAAGAGGGCGGGGAATGAGCCCGTTTCTCCCCTGAGCCAGGAGGAGCCCCCAGGCCGGATGGACCGGCCTCAGCAAGATACTTCTCCGAGATGGAGAAGGTCCTGGAGGTTGCAGGGAAACCAGGTGGAGGGAGAGATCCCTCCCCGACTTGTTCTGCCTTAGAGACCCGAGCCGTTTGAGGAGGGCCTCGAGTTCAATGCTTGGCGCCGAGCCCTGATTCGCCCCCATGGAAGGCCTTACCGTGTGAGGCTGGGTTCCCTCAAGGACTATGTCTACCTCGTGGGGGACCTGCATTTGGCTATCTCCACCCAGGACATCACAGGTTCCACTGGGAGCAGTTTCACTAGTCAAATGTGGGGAGGTATCGGCGTTGTCTCCCGCTAGGTTTAAGATTCGATCCAGCAGGTCTTTTGAGGGAAGCGACCGATGGGGCCTGTCTTCTCCCCCCCTCCCCCTAAGGAAGTTTGCCGTACCGAGGCACTTCAATGGGGAGCGGTCGGCTATGGCCGCCAGCTGGCTTTCTTGGCTCTACCCTTAGAAAGTAAAGGGGGGACTGCCGCTGGAAATAGGGAGGTGCCCGAAGGCTCCTCCAGACAAGGGGGTGAGGGGGATGCCCCTACACCCGTAGGTGAAGGAGAGGAGTAAGCCTCCTCCCCGGTTAAAGAGATTTGGAGGGTCACACGAGAGAGCAATGGAGCTGCCCAAAGGCGGCGTGGTCGATCATGAGGGGGAAAGAGGAAGAGTTTTATTTAGGGGTTTTACATCATCGGGTATGGGGACCCTATTCTTTCTGCGGGAAGCAAACGCTAATCCCCATTCGCAGTGGCCCGCTCTAGAAGGGGTCCGTACGGGGCTGGCAGAGCCAGGTGCCGCCATTTAAGGACACCCCTCCCGGCTGGTAATCAGACAGCCCTTCAACATGGCGGCTCCACCGTGGGAGTGACGTAAAATTGATAGAGTGTGAAGTGAGAAGGAAAGGGGATGTGAGGAAGGTATGGGTGGAGATGAAGCAGGTTGTTAAAAAAACACCATCCCAAACCGGAACTTAGGGGTTGGGGAACATTGTGCCCTCCCCCCTCAGCCCCGATCTGGGATAGTGTGCTGAGAAGAAGGTCAGCCCCTACCTTGTGAAAATAGAGGCCAACTAGAGAAAGTTGTGGGAGAGGTTGTTGGGGAGAAATACAGCGGTCCCGCGAGTGTGTCCAATTCGGAGACGAGAGAGAGAGAGCAGCGTAGAGCCGTCGCAGCTTTGGGGGCTAGATCCATAAGAACAGTCGCGGCGAAGTGGCACGCAACTTTAAATTCCCCTCAATTGTCTCCCATTTCTTTGCCAAGAAGCCAAGAAAGCTTCCGTATTCCTGCCATGTAATCGGTTTGAGGAAAAGCGAAAAGCTGACCTGGTCGCCCAGTCCTCGCAAACTCTTTGCCGACCTCAATTTTGCAATTCAAACATGTCTAGGAACCCAGCAAAAGATATTATCAACACCTACCCAGCTCCCCAAAACCGTGGCCTCACGGATATCGCGAATCAGGGGATACGGAGATTCCAATGCCCCGAGAGTACTCAGGGCGCTTTGTGAGTCACTATAAATCAGAATCCGGTCTCCAAACCGGGTACGTCGCGTTCTCTCCCGTACTGCGCGAAGTATTGGAACATGCTCGATCGTGAAGACAGACGCAGCGCCTGGCAGAGCCCGCTGACTTGAAACAGAAGGGATACGGGATGGAAACCGACCCCTTCTTGGGACTTGGAGACATCCATATACACTGGTACGGTTCCAGAGTGACACGAAGTGTTCTCCAAAAAGTCAGAATGCAATACTCTCGGCGCTGTAGAAGCTTTAGGAACAGAAGGGTGGTGACAAATGGTCAAAGGTGGTGCCCTCCAGGGTTGCGTCCTGGGCAGAAACAGGGGCGCCACTGGCCCGAAAGGGAGTTTCGTGGCTCTAAAACGAAGGGTTTAGGTTGTGATTGGAGTCTCTCGGCGGCATATGCACCGTCGAGATCAGCTGCGCAGGCGAAAAATGCACTGTGCACGGCGCAGCTCCCCAGCATCGACAAGTAGGCTACCGATGGGGGAAGTGAAGAAAGCACTGGCTGCCCGTGCGAAGGCCGGTGTGGTTGATCGAGTCCACCTTCCCCAATACATGATCGGCTGCGGATGCATAATACTCGCATCCGTAGTCGAGCTTCGAACGAACAAAGGATAGATAAAAAAAAGTAAGGCAGTAGCCATATCAGCGCCCCAGGACCTGAACGTTACGGAGCGAAGAATATTCATAGCGCGGGTGCAAGAGACCTTAAGGTTGCGAATATGAGCCTCCCAGGTGAGGCGTTGGTCAAATGCAAGACCGAGGAAACTCTGCGACTAAACCACTTCCAGGCGTACCCTAGTTAGAAGCAGGTCCAGAGCAGCATCTTAGTCTTGGCCAAGGAAAATTGAAGCCTGTGCGCTTCGGGAATGTGAAAGACGCTGTTCAATGCCTGTTGGAGTCGACGCTCCAGAGTTGGCATCTGGACCGCGCCAAAAAGAGATCATAAGGTCGTCTCCGTAGAACGTAGTAAAAACATCTTCAGGCAGCATCGAATTTATACCGTTGATTCTCACGGAAAAGTGTGAAACAGGACACTTCCCTTCTCTATTGGGTCGGAGAGGGCTACCCCCACCGGTTTACGGAATAGACGATCTCGCAAAAATTCAGATAAAAAGATTGGGAGGCGTCCCTTCACCCCCATCATGTGGAGAGTCTCCATGATACCGTATCACCAGGCGAAAGCATAGGCCTCCTCCAGATCAAAAAACACCGAGGCCTAATGCTGTCAAAGAAGGATGGGCTCGCAGACGGCATTTCCCAATCGGAGCAGAGCATTCGATGTTGAGTGGAACTTGCGGAAGCCGCACTGTGCAGAAGACAGATGACCTCCGCTGACCCGAAAAAAGGCTAATCTACCATTTACCAATTTCTCCATCAACCTCCGCACGCAAGATGACACTCGTCATCTTGACTTCATCCTGCAGATGACGAACGACATACGCTACGTTCCTGGTTCTTCAAACGTCGTACCGGACGCGCTCTCTCGCATTTCATCGATTTCGGGCACGCAACTCTCCTACATTGCGCCCATCGATCACTCAACAATAGCGCTTGCCCAGGAACAAGATGAAGACACGCAAACATTGCGTCACTCTTTTCAACTCGTCGTTCGCGAGATTGACTTGCCTGACAGTCCTTCCAGGCGCATCCTGGTTAACTATTCAATTTCTGTTTGTCCTCGTCCTCTCATTCATCTCGCTTACTGTCGGCACATCTTCGACCAAATTCATGGCCTTTCTCATCCTGGCGTCAATACCACTCGCAAGCTCGTTGCACAACGCTTCGTTTTTCCAGGTATGAATGCCGACGTGGCCAAATGGACTCGCTCATGCCTTCCATGCCAGCGTGCTAAAGTCCATCGCCACACAAAAGCTCCTCTGGTCCCTTTTTCTCTTCCTTCGTCACGTTTTGACGCCATTCACATCGATCTAGTAGGTCCTCTTACTTACTCCCGTGGTTGCAATTATCTTCTCTTCGATGATCGATCGTTTTACTCGCTGGACAGAGGCGGTTCCTATCTCGGACATCAGAGCTTCCATTGTCACTCGAGCTTTCGTCTCAGCATGGGTTGCTCGTTTTGGTGTTCCCTCAACGATCATGACTGATCGTGGCAGCCAGTTTGAGTCCCACCAATGGGATGCACTCATGTCAGTCCTTGGCTCCTTTAGCCTTCGTACGCAAGATACCACCCCCAGAGTAACTCTAAGGTAGAACGTCTGCATCGGACCATCAAAGCAAGCTTACGCTCCACCGATCCAAACATAACTTGGGTGGACAAGCTACCTTTGATTCTCCTTGGCATTCGCTCCTCCTTGAAAGAGGATTTGGCTTGCTCTGCAGCGGAATAAGTTTATGGTACTCAACTTCGTAAATCCGGTCAATTCTTTTCTTGTTCTGACTGACCTCTACCTTCTCACCTAGATCCTTCTTCATACGTACATAACCTTGTACGGGTGATGGCTGAAATTAAGCCAACTGCCCCTAGAGTGCCTGCTAATTATAAAACCTTCGTGCCGAAGGAGATGACAACATGCTCTCATGTTTTCGTCTGTCGCGATTCAGCTCGCACTTCGTTACACCCAGTCTATGACGGACCCTTTCTCGTTGTCTCCAGGCTCCAGGAAGCCGAAATTCTTCGTCCTAAAGCTTGGCACCAGGCAAGTTACTGTCGCTATCAACCGCCTAAAACCCGCTTATACCGATAATGTTCGTCTTGAACCCCAATCACCTCATTCTCCTCCTACTATACCCCTTTATGGTCCAGTAATCCCCCAAAACAACCTAAACCCCACCTTTTTAACTACTGCCTCTCCAACTCCACCTTCCGTTTTGCTGCCTCCTCCCCCTTTGTTGCAGGAACCCTCGTCGGCAGAAGTGGTTATTCAAGAGCAAATCTCTTCCCCACTGGTCACTCCGTCAGCGGACAACTGGACTCAATACTCCCACATCCCGCTTGACGCTATCTCGCAAGGAACCAGCAAGCGGATCACCTTCGCTCCGTCAACCTTCTCTCGTGCCAGTGCCTCGTTTAAAGCTAATGACACTGCCACTGCCACAGCAAATCTGTGTCCTCGTACTCGCAGCCAAACCAATGGCACTGTCACACGATCCGGTCGCGTCGTCAGGAGGCCTCGTCGGTACTCGGACTCATAATCTCAAAATAGTAGAAGAGGGAGGGGGGTAACCTTCTTAGGAGGGGAGTGTTATAGCAATGCTTCTGGGTATTCCTATAATAAAAGCCTCCTGGGAAACTTAAATATGTATATACATCCATTATTATGTAAAATTCATTATGCATTACTTTAACTTGTCAATTTAATCATATAATTATTTTACTTAAACTTTATTAATTTAATTATATAATTATTTTACTTTAACTGTTAATTTAATCATTTTATTTAACTTTGTCTATTTAATCTTTCAAATTAATTTACTTCAACTTTTTTAAATCAAATCATTATGTTAAACTTAATAATTAATTCATTCATTTATTTTCTTGTCAATTCAATTAACGTATACTGTTCCAAACAACATCTCTTAAATTTCACACACAAACAAACAAACACACGTTCCCAGCTCGACCAAATAAGCACGCGAACTTTCCCATTTGACTCGCCGATCTCGTCGTCTAAAGGTCTGTAACCATTCTTTCTACAATTATTCATTTACCTCCAAATAAATCATACTGAGTTAATTCCACGCTCACATTCTTTGCAAACGACAATACGAGAGTAAGTCCTAATTATTTTTACTTCTCCTTGCAGTCCCAATTCACAGTCCATTATAGATACTTTAAAATACTCTAAATTACTACACTATATTACTTACAACTCAATATTATTTACTATATCAAATATACTCTATTATACTCTATATTACTATATTATTATTTACTCTATCATTCACTCTATATTGTTTCACCATATTATTCACTATATTTACTTAACCTACTTATCTCTGTACATTCGTTGAATTTTAGAAATATATTTATATAATTGTCTTTCTTAAAGCCCAAGTCTTGATTCCAAAATTTACTTTGCTGTCGCATTAGACCTAAAACTAACGGCAGACATCTTCGATCAAACAAAATTTATAGTTATGGTTTTCGAAACGCTATCTAGGCTGATTTATTAACCGAAGATAAATCACATTAATAACCATACACTATAATGAGCTACGATTTTACCTCACTCACACAGCTCCATTGTTTTAGGCCTTTTACTGCTTATTAACTGTATCTACAACGTATTTTAGCACAAACACTGTAATAATCGAGGAAAAATAAGTTAATTGTGGACGTTGCTTTAACACGAAATTGGTTACATACGTACAGTTCAGTATAAAAGCGGTAATTGAAGCTAGAGGAGGGTTAACCAGATATTAAACTAATGTAAATTGTGTAATATACCATAAACCACCATGTGCGCGTTTTTCATTAACATAGAGATAGTAGAACCCAGAAACACTGGGGTGGTCTAATACTTTTGGCCAAGGCTGTGTGTGTATATATATATATATATATATATATATATATATATATATATATAGTACAAGAGGAAGAAGAATTGGACGCGAATGAACAAATGAGACAAGAAACCGAAGTTGGTTTGTTTTTTTAAAGGCAAGAGAGAGGGACATTGAAAGAATCCAGGATCAAAGAGAGCAGAGGGCGGCACAGTGAAGGCGATCTTTTACCGAGAAGACAGAAATAACGCCAGGGGAAAAAAGTTTTGAAAATTCCTGGTTGGGACTCGAGCCCGCGTCTGCTGATTGCCGGTCAGATGGTTAACCGCTAAGATACCAGGCACAGTGACTATATTTCGCCCAAAGCGTTACCCCATCAAACCCAGTATCTCCCTAACCTAGGAACCTCCAAGGAATTTTTATACCACATCCTCTTGCCCGCTCACAATTTAAAGGCTCACTGTCCATGTCACATACAAAGAAAGAATACCTATAGGATCTGCGCGTGATTATACAATCATTCGCGTCCAATTCTTCTTCCTCTTGTACAATTTGTATTTATAGTCAGCTATACAAGGTTTTTGCATCTTTCTTTCTGTCTTCAAATTTATTTGAAAGATAGAAAATAAAAATGGCATAGCCCTGTGGTGTTATTGCCATCCGAGCAGGCTCGGTACAAAAGGCCTTCTTTTACAAGGTAAGAGACCGTTTTGTGCCCACGGGCAGAATTTTGCTCGTGGCTCCGAGATTTCTCCCACAGGGGGAGGAGAGTTTCGCACCTCTTCTGTGCTCGAGTGAATTCTTCACTCCTGACGATGCTAAACTTAGCGTCGCAGGGGGCTTCAATGGGAGCTTGTGACTGCGCTTCTCTCTTTGCCTGGGCCCGCGTAACAACGGGCTGAGCCACAGAGTTGGGGTACACTTGGGGACACTGTCCGATCAGGACTGAGCAAAACTTAATAAGGGGTGAAACGACTTCAACCAAGCCGATGAAGTATTGGCACTCAAGGTGGTAGCAGGGGGGGAGGCATATCCTTATTATAATTTCGTATTTATTTATCCTAGTTCATCTTACTCTCCATTTGATTTTCTTGGTGCAGGTTGTCTTCCTCGAATCCATTTTTTTATTGACTGAATTTACTTTTATTTAAGTTGTCCCTTCAAACGTTTTTCTTTCCATTTTCCTTGACTTCCGTATTCTTCTTGGCTGGGTTGGTCCTTAATCTTCGTTTTCTTTCGAACGCGGTGCCGCTGGCCATACGACTGGCCTTCGTCCGTTTTTTGTTAATAAGTTTATTGGCCATTTTATATTATCGAGTTGGAAGGAATTTCCCTCATACATTTTCGCACCCCTACACAGGCCTCTTTCTAGAAAGCGGAGTGAATTTGAGGATTGGGGAGAGACTAGTCTTGGATTTCTTAATCCAGGAGTAATAGCTCTCCCTCCTACGGCCTCCGAGTCTGCAGGGATGAGTGGAACGAATTTAGAGGGATTGAGGAGAGCAAACGAAGTCTTGTCTCTAATCAATGAGTAATGGCTTCTCCTTCCCCGGGTTCTCTGAAGTTCACCGCAGGACTTTTTCTTAAATCTCTAGTAGGAGGCAGGTGCAGTTGTGACGAAGATCAGAAGATTGTTCGGCCGTTGAGGGTCACTAGTTATGGGGGAAGGGTATATCGTTATTATAGTGTGCATCTTCATTTTCTTCCATTTATCTTGAGTTGATGATTTCTTTGTGCTTCTTGTTGAGTTGGTCCTTCAAGCGTTTCCTTCCGTTTTCTTTCTTGAGTTGTCTTCATAAAAGTTTTTGGACTATTGAGTTTCGAATGCGGTACCTCTTGATTTAAATGCCAATACTCTAGCTACACGACTGGCCTTTGTTGCTAAGTTTAACGGCCATTTATATTATCGAGTTGGAAGGAATTTCTCTCATACATTTTCGCATCCCTACAGTAGTACTTCACAATGGGGAAGCGGTTCACGCGTCCCAGGTAGTCGTGGACTACTGTAAACTTTTTGTGGTCAGGGCTCACTGGAGAAAGTTATTTATTTGACACTACGATACACGTGCATCCCGTATCGAGAACGAGAGTGGATACTCGTCATCCATTTACAGTTCTGTTTAAAAAAATTTAAGCGTCCATATGAACTTTTATCAAAGAAAAAATTAACGTGATGTCCGGGGAGGGGGGCTGGACGGCGAGAGAGGAGGGGGGGTTTCAGAGCGAGATGCTGGGGGAGCAGCAGCGGAGCTCACTTGGTGGACTTGGTGAGCGGAGTTATTCCTACGCTGGGAATTCAGGGGGCAGTTTATCCGTACATGACCATCCAACCCGCACGTAAAACAAACTATCGGTCTCCTGGGGAATGACGACGCATTGGGATTGGGAATAAGAGGTTTGATATCTCTGGAATCCAAAGGGGGAAATCTTTTGGGTTTAGAAGGGGCCGATACCTTAACGAATTTAGGGGAATTACGCGGAGGGAATCGTGAATTATTAATCTTGGACCTGGGAGATGAAGAGGCAGTCTTCTTATTGTCCTTTGGATAGAGGTTATTGCTTGCCGCGTAGACATCCGCCTCTTCAATGCCCTCCTTGAAGGTGTAACACCTACGGTTCTTCACGAATGCGCGGATCTCTGTGGGCAGCGCAGCCAATAGCTGATCCTTAAGGACAAAGTCAACTAAAGAATCATAATTGTAGGTAATTTTAAAGACGTCTAACCTGAAATCAAAACTTCACTGGCGGGTGTAACAAAATTTACGGAAGGTCTCACCTGGTTGGATTCAGGCATGTCGAAATTTTGAACGGTAGAAGTTGGGTGTCATTTAGTAAGCCGCCAACAGCTCAGACTTGAGGGTAGAATAGTCGATGGTGGCTTCCGAAGGAGGGAAAATGAAAATGTCCTGGAGCTAGGAGCTGAGAAGGGGGAGTAATTTCAGCGATACCGTCTGCCTCGATGTCCCAATACAATGATTGACTTCGAATATTTTCTCAAATGGGTGAGACAAGATCCAAAGTCCTCACCTTTTTTGAACGTAGGAAGCTTGACTGACGTGGACTAGGGAAGGGGGGGGGGCTTCCGTACGTGAGTTAATGGAGAGGGTCTCAGTCAGGGTGCGATGTATCTCCAGTTCATGCTGTCGGACTCTCTCTCTCTCTCTCTCTCTCTCTCTCTCTCCCTCCTCACTCTCTCGAATTTCTCTTCTTTCCGCTCTTTCTTGGTCTTCTCTTTCTCTTTTTTTCTCCTCTTCCATGCCTCTCTTCTTCCTGAATATATGAAATGAAATCTTTGCCGGATAATCCACGGGCTTCGCCTTGAAATTTAAATTTGTCGAAAGAGGACATTTTGTGGGGAAGTTTAATTGATAGCAAGCACGCGACGGGGTTAACGACCTGGATGAGCGCAAAATTTGCACACGAAAAAAAATATGCCTCAATAGACGCGGGAAACCTTGCTTCGCTAAATAAAACCTACACTACCTCAAAATACAAACATATTAAAATTTTGAGCCTTCACGGGTTAAGAAGGGCTAGGAGTGTAATAATCTTCTTTGGGATTAAAAAAAACGCAAAGGAGAAGCTAATTCCCCAGCAATTTGAGTTAAAAACGTGCACGGTCCAGATAGACACACATAACAATTAAATATGGAATGGTCGTTCCACGAATCTAAAAAATAACTTGAACGCTGCTCAGCCTTAGGAAAATACAAAGAAATAAGAGGAATTTAGAAAAAAACCCTACTGAATCTGACACCAGATTTATATATATATATATATATATATATATATATATATATATATATATATATATATATATATATATATATATATATATATATATATATGGTGGCAATGTCTACGGCAGAGATTTTAGCCTGCGGTACAGGACTAATCTAAGGAGGATCCGACTTGAGAACGTAATGTGTCTTCGTACGCGGGCGTGTTGTACTAGTGGAAGATCTTTGGTTAGATAGGTAGTCGGCTGACGGCGAAATTGCCTCGTGCCAGGGCTTGCTGTGCTGGGATCTGGAGTCGCCGGCTTCAGCTGGGGTGGGTAGGAGGGGGTAATCCGAGATTAGGCCGGTCGAATAGCCGTTCGGGTTCTCTCTCGTGTCCCGAGTAAGGGAAGCGAGCTTAAATCGCCTCGGGCGCAGGAAATAGGACTCCCAAAGATAAACACAGCTGATTTGATAAAGCCATGTTAACCCGACTCTTTCCTTGCTTCTCACGCTTTTTGTTCCAGTGTTCAGGTTACCTGGTTCTTCTAAGGGTTCAAGGTGGACCTCCAGATCCTATTCGACTCTATTCCTTCACAAAGTTAAAAAAAAAAACATTTAAATAAAGAGAGTAGCTTACAATTTTATAGTTATTTTTAATGAACAGCAGATTTACTTCTATTAACATATTTATTGTTGTGAAACTTGAATTGCTTCCTCATCTTCAAAAGTCTCCTCATGCCACTGAAGTTTATAGAATGCTTTGAGGATAATTTTTTTACTCAATTTGTTAATAAGCCAACAAGGGGTGCCAATCTATTAGATCTGGTTCTTTCAAAGATCATTTGGTTCAGGAATTCACTGTCAGGGAAGCATTGGGAAATAGTGATCATCAGATGGTTTGTTTTTACTTGTGAAAGGTAGAACATCAACAACTCCACGAAAACTTCAAATTTTTAGAAGGGCGATTACAATAAATTACACCTTGCTAAATCATATTAGTGGCATATAGAACTCAGTGGAAATAATACTTATGAGATGTCGGACTCTCTTAAGACTATATTAAACATAGTACAGGAGTATTGTATCCCAATGAAGGTTATTAGGAATAAATGTAGGAAGCCATTGTGGTGGAATTAGGAGTTAGCTAGGAAAATTTCTGAGAAGAAAAGGGCATACCAGAGATTACAGAGAGAAAGTACTTTTGACAGATCTGATCTGATCTGACTTTTGACAAATTAAATCATTATAGGTCAATGAGAAATGAGCTAAATAAGATTATTAGGAAGTGCAAAAGGGCGGCATAAATTAATTTAGCTCAAAATAATAAGAAAGATCCAAGAAAATTATTTAGCTACTATAGAATTAATTTTAATCTAGAATTAATACTTGATCAGGAGGGAGATTAGGTCAAACGAAGTTAGTGCACAACTTCAAGTGGATCTGGATGCCTCGCATACCTAGTCCCAGAAATGGATGCTGGAGTTTATCCCACAGAAATGTAAATAACTCAAGATACACAACCCCATAAGGAATCAGAGTGCTAACTCGTACACTTTGATGGCAGTAGATGGTACCCGGGCGACCATAGAGAGAGTACACCAAAAGAAGGACCTTGAAGTTCAGACTGATGGCCACCTTACTCTTGGAGCTCACATCCAGGAAAAGGTTACCAAGGCGAATCTAATCATGGGGATGATCCGGCGAGCATTCCAGCACATCGATGTAGACACATTCAGTTGCTTGTTAAAAACAATGGTCCGGCCACATGCGGAGTACGATCAGTCTGTGTGGTCACATTATCGCAAGAAAGATGTAGCCGCAGTTGAAAACATACAACAGGGGGCTACCAAGATGATTCCTGGACTGATAAATCTCACATACCCAAAAAGACTACAGAAAGTGGTCCTACCAAGTTTGATGTACCATCGCTGCCGTAGAGACATAATTGAAGCGATAAAATACTAACAGCAAAAGTGCACATGGCAACCAGCCCTTAGATGACCAGAATGGAGGGGAATAGACGTGGCAACCAATATGCCCTCCTAAAGGAAAGGAATTCGAACCAAACTTAGGCATCCGCAATTCCCGACTAGGATCGTAGATGCTTGAAACAACCTACCAAATAGCATTGTCACAGCTCCTAGTGTCTCCTTCGTAAAATGGTTAGACAAGTTTTATGTGAATCAATTTGTCAAGTACCACTACTGTGAGCCTCTCCAGACCGACCACCTTTCTACAAGCCTTGTTGTATGAAGAGGATTCCGATCTGGATATAGAGGTGATATGACCTGGGTCTAGAAACCACCTAAGTAAGTAAGAGGTTTTGAAAGCATATGATGAGAAAATCGTAGAGGTTCTTAATGATCATTTTTCTTCAGTATTTATAGAAGAGAATCCAGATAAATTAATTGACGATAATTCTTGGTCAAGAGAAGTAGTTTTGAATATCATTCATGTGAACAGGAATTATTAAAGGGCTTATATTAGATTAAAATTTTTCTAAACATCAATGTGATTAACAAAGTTGATATCATTCATAAAAATAAAACTCAAAATAGAGGTCACTTGTATAGGTCTATGGTAATTACCATAGCTAGGCTTAGATGGGAGAGGGTGGTGTTTGTAGGAGACACCCCACATCCTGTTTATGGATACTATTTTACATTTGAAAGTAAAAAAAAACGAAACAAGGATTTGTTACCCTTTCCTTATATTTTCTCATTACTTTGTGTGAATGTCTGTGAAATTTAGCATTTTATATGTTTTCTTTCAGCTTCAAAATCATACTTTTATTCTTGCAGGCACTCATTTAGGACTTCATCGCGACTGCATGTTGCTCCCCTCCCCCTTGAATGGTTCTCCCCCCAAAACTGGAGGGCTGGCTATGTCCATGATAATTACAATATACAGTACACACCACCACCCAAATCGTCACTTTTCGGCTAAGTTGTGCTCACATAAAAATCTGTAGCTCCTAAAATAAACATTTCTCAAAGAAAATTCTTTATGAACACTTTGCTATACATATGTACAAATTTGAGGGAAAGTTACAAAAAAATCGATTTCTACGTCAAGTGACATTTTCAAGGTCAAACGTCAAATTAAAGGTCAACTTTTTGTTTGACCTTGTAAGGAAATATATGCATTAATAAAAGTTGTAAGGAATCCTATTAGTTTTAGAATGGTATCAGAAAGAGCTCTGTAGGTACAAGTCTCTGAGATATTTGACTTTGAACTTTTTCACTTTTTGCAATAATGACCCTTTTGACCCAACTTTGAGGTGTAATATCTCAGAAACCATTTGACCTACAGAGGTAAACCACATACTATTGAATTTTTCTTATTAAAGTCTATAAGTACATTAATTTCCATGAAAATCTGAGTCGGTGGCAAAAATGACTGGTTGAATTGACATGGAATGACCCAAATATTATTTGCTATAAAAAATCAAGAATTGAAAAAAGAACTATATAGAATGTGGAAGAGTCGACAAAGGCAGCTAAAAGAAAAAGGCCTGCAACGTAATATATATTTTAACTACAAAGAACGAATCCCAGATAAAAGGCATAAACCTGCCGTTTAATGCGTTCATGCTTGGAAGTCACAATGACCAGGGTAACACCGAATAGTATTTTATATAATCATAATTAAATAATAAAGTCTACAGTCTCCGTAAAATGGAACAATAAAAAGAAAAACAAATAAATAAATACACAAGAAGTGCCGATGCAAAGGCAATACTTCAAATTGAACTGAACTGAAATAATTCTATAAAGCAAGAAGAAGAAGAACTCGGTGGAATCAGCTGGGAAGTGCTTCGAATGACTTTCTTGTCGACTTTAGATAGTTTTATATAATTTCTGCTGATATCAAACCACTTGGAGCATAGTTCAAAGATGAACTGAACTTGTTTTACAATAAAATACCGTGTTTTTTAACAATATAAAAGTATTTGAAAGTAGGTACAGTCTAGATCCGTGAAATGTAACCAAGTTTGTTCTAAAGCACGTCTTTCAAGAGAACGACGTCGCCCGCCATGGACGAGACATGGCCTCTGCCTTCCCGTCCCTCCCAGCCCCCACTACCACCCCCAAAAGAGTACCCACCTAATTCCTACGGCCCAATGGGAAAGCCCAAAGGACCAACAATGAGCCCCCACAACAAGCAAAAGACCCAAGGATGATCTCCTGGTACATATGTAGATTATCGGCCCGGCCGATCCGGCCGATAAACCGTAGTTTTTTCGTCCGTGTTCCAAAATGTTTCACGTTTTGGGAGTACATTTAAGGGGATGGCTCGTGTGAGGGTAAGCACAAGGGGGGGACCACACTACGATGATCCTGAGTTTCATTAAATTGGGGGGGTCTGGGTGGCACAGCCCACCAGTATATAATCCTAATTGTTATAATGTTCTGCCGTTTACAGAGGTGAATGCTTTAACTACATCATGTCAGCGTCTGTAATCGTTTTGCGAATTATAATAGGGGTGGGGGATATGATGTCAGAAATGCTTGATATCAATTTTTCTTTCCTACTAAATAGCTTTTTATTATCCTCATTCGGAGTCATTTTTATTTTTCAATATATTTTTCCCCATTTTACTATTTTTGTTACCTTTTTTTATACATTTAAATGTAATTGGCTAGATCATTTCAAGGAACTACTTGTTTTTTAGCAGTTTGGGTGTCAAATATTTCCCTTTTACGCAGTTTGAAAATAATCATCAAATCGTGAATTTTGTCCGTCGGCTATTGCGGAATTATTAACCCTAGTTTCTGATAAAGATAAATTAAACACCTTTTTGGATGTGTATAATTTAGTGCGAATTAAAAGTGAATGCAACATTTGTGGCCAAGCATTAGATGTGAAGCCTAACTTTGAATTTAGATGATCGAAAATAAAATGTGATTCAAGTCAGCTAGATTGCGAATAGGGCGCAGACGCGCAAAATAAATAGGCTTTCCTCTTCGCTATTTCGGAAGTATAACCACAGCATTTAAGTACGGGAAACAAAGTGTTTCGTTTAGTTATTTTCGGGCAATTTGGTAACTAAAATGGCCTACGTTAACAGCATTTTCGGTGGGTTTAATTTTAAAAAAATATGGCGGTATCTAGCATTCGAACAAAACTCAAACACGCATGAATATTCAAACACGGGTGAAGGATAACGCGCATGAAGATTCAAACACAGGTGAACGATAATATTTCCACAAAATTTTTTTTTTCAGGCTGAGCCGATAATCTACATGTTTACCGATCTCCTTTTTCCTCTGAGTCAAAAACGGCGCCCAAGTTTTCGCCAACCCCTCCCGTGTGTCCTCCGCCCTGCATGATTCCCACTTGGACAAGTATTCATCCAAGGCCAGACACTCTGTCTCAGCAATGGCTCACCCCTAGTTGTAACAGTGTGGGAACACACACTAAATAAAGTGCCACTCCTGCTACAACTCGCCTTCACCCTTGGGGAATGGGAAGTAACCTGTCACCAAGCAGAGAGGGAGGGCACTTCCCACCATCAATACACCAAGGTTGGACCCCTCTCCGAAGATACCAGCCTAGAGGAAATCAAAGGAACCTTTAGGACTCGATGGAGACCAAATCATAGATCTAGAGTGGATCCACCCCTGCCACCTTTCCCGCTACACCATTGGTAAATGGCTCCACCTCAAGGCGAGTGGAACGATCCCAATAAAAGTGTAGATAGGCCATATGGTCTACATAATGCAGAGCTACCTCCTCCCCATCCTCCGGTGCCCTGTGTGCCAGCGTATTGGCCACTTGGTCAACACCTGCCACTCCTCCGTACACTGCTCCCGCTGCAGCGGCCATCACCCTCACAAGGATGTCGACACCATGAACCCTTGCACAAAACCGATTGTGAGAGGGACTTGGGTATTTTGGTAAGTTCAGACCTTCGTCCTAGAAAGCAATGACTAAATGCTAAAAATAAAGCTAATAGGATATTGGGATTCATTAGGAGGAGTGTAAGCAATAAGAGTGCTGAAGTTATTCTAAAACTGTATCTGGCGCTAGTTAAGTCTCATCTAGACTATGCAGTACAATTTTGGTCACCATATTATAGGAAGGATATTGATTTGCTTGAGTTGAGTCTGTGCAGAGAAGGATGACAAAGATGATTGGTGGGCTAAGGAGCTTACCTTATGGTGAAAGGCTCAGAAAACTAAATCTGCATACATTGGAAAGGAGAAGAGTCAGAGGGGAATTGATTGAAGTCTTCAAATGGGTAAAAGGATATAATAAAGGGGATCTGGGTAAGGTTCTTATACCTAGTGAACATGACAGGACACAGCAATGGGTTTAAGCTTGATAAGTATAGGTTTAGGAAGGAGATTGGGAGGAATTGGTTTACAAATCGTGTGGTAGATGAATGGAATAGGCTCACTAGACATGTGATAGAAGCCTCCTCTCTGGGTAGTTTTAAGAATAGATTAGATAAATATATGGATGAAGCTGCTAGATGGGACTGACTTTTTTTTATGTACATATGTATATATTTTTCTAAGGAGTGGGGAGATTATATTTTGCGGTTGCATGAATGGACATAATCCTCTGGATGCATTTTATGTATATTGTAGATTAGATCTGATGAACTCCTGTAAAGGGTGACAATGTTGATGACTTTTCTCTGGTAAGAAATCTTTTGTGTGTTGACTGGAACAGGAGCTGCCAAGTGTAGGCCATGAATGGTCTTTTGCAGTCTCCTTCTTTTCTTATGTTCTTATAACAAGCGGCTCCATGACCTATATGTACAGCTCACAGAGGAAAAACAAGCCCTCCCTCAGATCAATAAGCAACTCCATGCCCTACCTTTCCCTAAGCCCTCCCAAACATGCCCCACTCTTTCCCCCAGGGCCCCAGCACCCTCCAACCCTGTCTAACCCTCGCTCACCTACGCAACTCTACAGAAACCAAAAGAGGAGGAGGAGACTCCCTCCAAAGAGGCAGCACCACCCTCCTCTCCCTCCTGTCCACCCTGATCCTCCAACTCCTCTGCCCTAAATGCCCCACCCAAGGACTGCTCTCCCCTAACACACCAGGAGGAACCCAACACCAATGTAGCCACAGCAGAGATCCACCACCCTCCTCCTTCCCTACCTATGACCAATAACTGCCCCACCCCTCAGACCCCCCCATACCCATCCTCTTCCTCCGAGCACACCCAATCATCAACCCTCATCACAACCCCTGCCTATCCCCCACCTAAGGAACAAGTGATTGGACAGATTCTCTCCATCATCATGGACGCATACACCTTCCACCAACAAGGCAAATCAATAATTGAAATAATCTCCCCTCTGTGACCAACCTTCTCCAATGTCCTTACCATACTCCTTGCATAATGGCTCTCACTCTCTTGCTGTGGAATGCCAGGTCCATTTTAAGGAAAACCCCGGAATTCAAGCACTACCTTACCACCTCCTCCCCCTCTATAATTGGCCTCACAGAAACCTGGCTCTCACCCCACCTCTCCTTCTACCTGCTGGGCTACACAATTCTCTGGAAAGACAGGCAATTAGGACGGGGAGGAGGCATCCTCCTGGCGCTCCGAGACGCATATGTCTCCTTCCCTCGCAACCTGCCACACTGGCTCCAAGGCCACCTGGAAATCACCACTGTCAGGGTTGCCACACACCGGGGTTGGTGCTCCCTGACTGTGTGCTACAATGCTGATGGAGCTGCCACTTATCAAGAGCTATTCCACTACCTCTCCCACCCCCCACCCCCTGTCATCCTCTCCTCACCTCAGTTATCACTCCTCTTTCCCCCGTGGACTGCCCACACGTTATCATGGCCATGCAGATGACTCATTGGTTCTCGATCTCTTCATGGCTCCATCACTGCAGCCATTCACTCTATCTGCCGGACTGTATATGGGTAGTGACTATCTTACTCTCCTGGGCTCTGTCACCAACACCACTCCCACAACCAACCCAGGCTGCCTACCATGCTGGAGACTCTCCCCAACAAGCTGGGATGCCTATCAAGCTGCACTAGCAGACCCTCCCGACACCTCTTCCCAAGGACTCGATGAAGTTGCAGCACATATCTCCACGACCCTCGAAGCAGCTGGCAGGTCGGCCTTCAAGCTCTCCAGACAACACAAACCCACCCGTCCGGGCAAGTCATGGTGGAGCGAGGAATGTGAACAAGCTGTTAAAGCTCGCACAGGCATGGAACCGTTGGTGGAAACGCCCCACTCCGCAACTAGGGGCTGAGTACCGAAAGCTCAATGCTGCTTGCTCCCGAACAATCCTCAGGGCCCAACAAAATTCCTGGCGTTCCCACTGTGCCTCCATCTCCACAACATCATCCACAAAGTGCATATGGGACTTCCAACACTCCATGGAAGGTCGCAAGGTCTGCACCCAACTCCCCCTGAGTGCTGGCACCATGCCCATCAACACCAATGCACAGAAAGCCTCCACCCTTGCTGCCTACTATGCATCCAAAGCCGGCCACTACCCACCCCCACAGCTCCCCCCAACCTCAGCAGATTTTCTCATAGCCTCCCTCTCTTCTGCTGGCATCCCCAAACTCACCCAGACATTCACCCCAGGTGAGCTACATGAGGCACTGTCTATCCTCCCCACAGGCAAGACACCTGGCCCTGATATCATACCATATGAGTTCCTCACCCATGCACCTAAACATAACATAACATAATTTCACGGATGACAAAAGCCACAAGGGCCTATCAAAGGTCATCCGTATCTATCAAATCCCACCCACATAATGCATCCATAGGATTTTGTCAGATCATGCATCTACAATATACAATTTAACAATCCATAGGAATGTCCAACCATGCATCTACAATATATAATTTAAAGCCTCCATAGGAGTCTGTCAAAAACAAAATCAAAGTCCCCCAAAATATAAAATAAAAAGAAACTGCATCCACAGGAATAAGTCAAGAAACATATCCACATACCAAAAAGTAAGAAATTAACCCTCCATCCCCATATAATCATCTAATCTGCGCTTGAAAACATTCAAGTTTGGGCTGTCTACAGTCTCAGGTGGCAAACTATTCCAATAATCCACCACTCTGTTAGTGAAAAAATATTTTCTAACATCCAGTCTGCACCTCTGTTTTTTAATCTTTAAGTGGTGGCCTCTAGTTCTATTACTACCTTCTAACTCAAATAACTTGCTGAAATCCAATTTATCCATCCCAGAAAATATTTTAAAAAGCTCAATCATATCTCCCCTCACACCTTCTTTCAAATGAAAACATATTTAATACCCTCAGTCTATCTTCATATTCAAGGTGCTTCAGGGATGGTATTATTTTTGTTGCCCTCCTTTGTACTGACTCTAATAAGTTTATATCATGTCTAAAATGTGGTGACCATGCCTGTATACAGTACTCTAAATGTGGCCTGACATAAGAGTTGTATAGTTTAAGGATGACCTCCTTACTCTTGTAGCTAACATTTCTTTTAATGTAACCTAGCACCCTATTTGCTCTATTTTTTGCCTCAATACACTGCTTTGAAAATTTTAGTGACCTATCTACTACTACTCCTAAGTCCTTCTCAACTTCAACTGAATTAAGCCAATACCCATCCATCTCATAGCTAAATTCCCTATTATCTCTCCCCATGTTAATAACTTTACATTTATTTAGGTTAAAAGTCATCTGCCACTTCTGAGCCCAAGCTAACAACTTATTTAAGTCACCCTGCACTTTAAAGCTACCCTCAACCTCTTTGACTACAGCTGCCAATTTAGTGTGATCAGCAAAAATTGATACTTTGCTATTCACACCTTGCCCAAGATCATTTACATAGATTATAAATAATAAAGGGCCTAAAACTGATCCCTGAGGTACGCCACTAATAACATTTCTCCACTCTGACCTCACTCCATTCAGTACAACTCTCTGTTTCCTATTTTTCAGCCATTCAGTTATCAAATTTAAAACGTTCCCACATATCCCATGCAGCTTTAATTTATCCACAACTCCTTCACGTACAATGGGCCCCGCTTATTCAACTGTCTCACGCAAGAACTAAGAGACCTGAGTGGAATTAGCCCTGAAGCCTTCAAAAATAATCTGGATAAGTGGCTTCAAGGACTAGAAGACAATCCACCAACACCAGGATACCCCAGCCGTCACCACAACACCTTGCCAGAAGTAATTCAAACTCTGGAAAGGGAGGAGAATGTGGGATCAAGCGGGTTAGGCGGAAGCCGACTTCAGCCTTGCCATTAACAGGCAGAATTCACCGAAAGTATACCGAAAGTAAGTAAGTATGTGGAACCTTATCAAAAGCTTTGCTGAAATCTAAGTAGATCACATCAACTTTCTCACCCCTATCTAATTCTTTAGTTACATAATCCATAAAATCCAGTAAATTAGTTAAACACGATCTACCTTTTCTAAAACCATACTGAGCATCATTAATTAACCCGCTACTCTCTAGATGATCAGAAATTCCCTTCTTAACCATCTTCTCAAGAATTTTACAGACTATAGTAGTTAAGCTTACCGGTCTAAAGTTATTTGGATCATCTTTGCTTCCCTTTTTAAAAATTGGCACTACATTTGCCAATTTCCAATCATTCGGTATTTCTCCAGACTCTAGTGATCTAATAAATATCTTCTCAAGAGCTACTGCAATACTTTCTACACCTTCTTTGAGTATCCTAGAATGAATGTTGTCAGGGCCAGATGCCTTACTAGTATTTAACTGCATTATAATCCCTTTAATTTTTTCTGTCTATATTCATAGAATTTATCACTACTTCCCTTGACCTAGAATTATCATCAATTAATCTAACTGGTTTCTCTTCTGTGAATATTGAAGCAAAATGATCATTAAGGACCTCTACTATTTCCTCATCAGATTCTTTCAAAACCCCTTCATATTTAATAGGCCCTATTTTATCACTGTTAGACTTATTATTGATTCTATAATAGCTAAAGAATTTTTTAGGATCTTTATTATTATTCTTAGCTAAATTAATTTCTGCTGTCCTTTTGGTCTTCTTAATAATCTTATTTAGTTCATTCCTGGTTGACCTATAATGGTTTAAATTATCTAAACTACTCTCACTTTGTAATCTCTGGTATGCCCTTTTTTTCTCTGAAACTTTATTAGCTATTTCTTGATTCCACCATAATGGTTTCCTACATTTCTTCCTAATAGACTTCATCAGAATACACTGTTCCTGAACCATGATTAATATAGTCTTAAAAATATCCCACATCTCATAAGTATTCTTTCCATGGAATTCTATATCCCACCTAATCTGATTTAGCATGCTGCGTAATTTATCGTAATCTCCCCTATAAAAATTTGGAATTCTTGTGGAGTTTGTCGCTGTTTTACCCTTAACTATTTTCAAATTAAACCGAACCATCTGATGATCACTGTTTCCCAATGATTCCCCTACACTCAATCCTTAAACTAAGTGATCATCATTTGAAAGAATTAGATCTAATATATTGGCACCCTTTGTTAGCTTATTAACAAATTGGGTCAAAAAGTTATCTTCAAAATACTCCATAAACTTACAACTTGCTCTATCTCTTCCTATCATATTTTCCCAATCTACAGAAGTTAAATTAAAGTCACCAAGAATAACTGCATCTTCTTTGCATCCTTTACTTATTTCCCTAATCATTAACTCATTGATGCAATCAGTCTGTCCTGGTGGTCTATAAAAAGCTCCCAAGTGTATTTTCCTACTTTTACCAACCTTAATATCTATCCATAATGATTCACCTTCTCCTTGCTTTATAGAGTTATTTAGATTTGAAGAAATGCTATTTCTGATATAAATAATCAACCCACCACCAGTCCTATCTCTCCTTTGACTAATGTACATAGTATAACCTTCTAGTTCAAATTCACTGACATTATCATTAAATATATTTTCATTAACCCATAATTCAACTATACATATTATATCTATATCTTCATGAATGATATAACTAAATAATTCATCCCTCTTATTTCTAAGACTACGAGCATTTGTGTAAAGACAACTCAGCCCACCTATCCCTGAAGCACCTGAGGGCCTATCTCCTTTCTCTCCTTCCCCAACCCTGTACTCTTGTATTTCCCTGACCACTATCACTACTCAAGTAATTTAACCCTAAAGCACTTCCATTAGCCTGCCTACCTTCTACAAATCTGTGTTTACTTCCTATCCCTGCCTCACTTTGAGCCATTAAATTTCCCTGACCACTATCAAAACCTAGTTTCCCGCCTCTAAAGACCTAATTACACTATCTAATTCCCACCACAAAACCTCAACCCCATCTCGGCTCAGATGGAGTCCATCCATCGCATACAAACCCTTATTCCCATAAAACCCACTCCGAACATCTACAAACACCAATTCTGACTCCTTGCACAAACCTTTCACATATTCATTCAACCCCATTGCACGAGACAACCATTCCATCCCCACATCCATACTCGGAAGCACACCTGAAACAACGCCTTTTACTCTACTTTGACACATCCTTTCAATCAGCCTTTTATACCGCTGTCGTAACTCACAAGTACCCACCTTCTTTACATCGTTTACTCTGACATGTGTAATCACAACTGCTTCCCTCTCACACCCAGATATCAACCTATCATACCTCTCACACACATCATTTACACCAACACCCGGCAGACAAACTCTCACTCCCTTCCATTTACTTTCACTCAACTTCCTATCTAAATACCTAATCTGAGAGTCACCCATCACAATCACCTCAGTCATTCTCCTATTCTCTCTAGGCCTAGTATTACCCTCCCTCCTGCTCTCACTCACTCGACCTCCTATTCTACTTTCAGGCACGGCCACACCAGACAAATCTCTTTCAAATTCTTCCTCTCTCAGGGCATCAAATCTGTTAGTTAGCCTAACAGGTTCCATGTCCCTCTCATTCACACACCTAACCTGTCCTAACTTATCTATTCTGTTCACTTTCACCCACCACTCATCATCACTTACTTCACTTACTGCTTTCTCTCCAGTCCCTGTTCTAGGCCTAACTTCCTCCCTCCTGGTCCCAATCTGACTCTTCAAACGTACACTTGCATCTCTTCTCACTTCAGACACTAAATCGTTCAGTCTCAAGCATTCCGCACGTAATCGACTCACCTCCTCAGTCAAAGCACATACACGGCACTCAGACACATTCACTCTCCTCTCTACACCACAGACCGCACACTACATACACACTACTTTCAAAAGGCATATTCTCTACATCCAAACAGTCAGCCATACTTAAACAAGAATAATAATAGAAACAAAAACTTACAAACAACAAGAATTTGACCCAAATTTGTGCATGCAAGTTTAAAACCTGCTAATCAAGATGGCCACCGAAGTAAATGAATGTCACTTTCTCACCAAAACAAAATAACCACAATTTTTATACAAAATAACCACAATTTAACTTCGTTATATTAACCAAATATATTATCTAATCTGCGAGGTAATTAGCTATGGAGCTATTACCATTAATATATAACACCAGCTGGCAAACCGGCATGTTCCCATCAAGCTGGAGGTCTTCCATCCTACTGCCCATACCCAAGCCTGGAAAAGATCCCACACAACCTGCAAGTTACCGCCCTATAGCACTCCTCTCCTACATCGGGAAGCTCCTCGAACGGCTGGTCGCTACTCGTTTCTCCTGGTGGCTGGAGAGCAAAAATCTACCCCCATCCCCAGAGCAGTGTGGCTTCCATCCACATCGGAGCACCTTGAACATTCTGGGGCAGATGGAATTCCACATCTGCGATACGTACCAGAGGAGAGAGGTAATGACCACCCTGTTCATTGACCTGGAGGGTGCTTTCGACTCTGCAACCCATGAAGGCATCCTATATAAGTTGGCTAGGATGGGCATCACTGGTCCGCCCCCCACATGGATCAACTCATTCCTATCCAACCGCACCTTTCATGTTTCTGTTGGCTATTTACTCTCTCCTCAGTCTCCCATGCACAGAGGAGTCCCGCAGGGCTCCATCCTCAGCCCCCTTCTGATCAACATCCTCCTCTCTGACCTACAGATCCCAGGCCACTCATCTCCTTATCTATGCCGATGATATCTCGATTATCAGCAGAGCAGCCACTCAAGATCTGGCTGAGCTTTACCTCCAGGAAGCAGCTGACGCACTCTCTGCCTGGATGACTGCTTGGGGCCTTTCAATCAGCGCCCCCAAAAGTGCAGCCATGTGTTTCACCCTCAAGAGGGTCACAACCCCACCCAGGATCACCATCATTGGACACCTTGTTCCATACATCAGGTCACATCGCCTCCTTGGCCTCTGGTTCAATGGCCCCCGCCTCACCTGGTCCCGCCACATCGAACACCTATGGATCTCCTGCAATAAGTGTCTCAATGTCATGAAAAGGGTGGCAGGAGTCCGATGGGGGGCCAGCCGTGACCTTCTCCTCCACTATTACCAGGTAGCCATCCGATCCAGACTATCTTACGGGAGCAGCCTCTATGGCTCTGCAGCCCCCACAGTGCTCCGCAAACTGGACATCATCCAGCACTCAGCCCTGAGGATAGCCATGGGTGCAATGAGGTCCTCCCCCATCTCAGCCCTCCATACAGAATGTGGCCTCCTTTCCCTACACCTCCAGAGATGAGAGGCCTTGTGCCACCAGTACCATCACATCCAGACCTTACCACCTCCCCACCCCCTTGCAGCCATCTATTCTACATCTGGAGTAGACCCACAGGCCCCAACCTGGCTTCCTGGTGCACGACACCCTCTCTTGTCTGAGCACTGCTCGCCTACAGCATGCTATGCCTGCCCCGACCCCTGCCGGCACAAATATACTCCTACTCCCCAGCGCCCCACTGGACGGACCTCACCTCCTATGGTTGCAGCTCTGTTCACCCACCTGCAACACTCCCGCTAACATCACCACCTCCAGACGGTTCCTGCTCTCCATCCCCCCCCCTTCCACTGCAGCTGCCATTTATGTCCCCCGCTCTACCATCTGCCAAACCTGGCGGCTTCCCCCAGAGATAGGCATAGTGACCGCGGAGCTATTTGCAATCGGGCAGGCCCTGAGCCACCCCAACACAAACCACGCCTGGATCAGAACAGTAATTTTCACAGATTCCCGGTCGTCTCGGCAACTCCTACTCTCCTGATGCACACGGTCATCCACCGCCCTCATTCACACCCTGCAGAACTTACTACTGTCCCTCAGATTGGCTGGATGGGCGATCACCCTCCAGTGGGTGCCATCCCACTCAAACATCAGAGGGAACGCTTGTTGGTCCCAACTGCTGGGTCACAGTCGGTTGGACACTGCTTCAACCACTCCCTGGAGACTGGAAGGTGCTGGCCAAGGTCCACACCTTAGAAAATTGCCCCAAAAGGTAGGCGCACCTGCGAGGGTCAGGATTGGCTTCAGCCGTCTCCTAAAGCCAGATGTCGACGACAATCGGTACCACATTACTATCTTCCGTCTAGGCGGCTCTTCCTTCCTCAGTCACAAACTTTACTTCCAAACTTTTACCTACACTTTCTAAAGAAAAATATTTGCTGAAAGAATCCGCCTAAAAAGAAAACAGGAGATGAATGGGGGAGCACGATAGAGATCCATCGAGTCCCCCCACACAAAGCAAAGACGGTGATCACAGATCCACACACACACATTCTGCAAAAGAAGAAAAAGATTAGACATAGGGGAGGGGAGGCAGACAACCAAACTACTACATCCCTCCCAGCTAAATTCGCCTCACCTCACCATGTCTCAATCCCCATCTTCATTCATTCACAATGCTTTCAACATCACCCAGTCATACTCTTTCCCTCTGCCTCTCCTCCTAGTCACAGGTCCATCAACTGTCTCTATCATCTGTCGTAATGTCTCCTCATGTCTTTCCATGGCTCCTTCTCTATGTACTTCATCCACACACACATCCGACATTCCCTGACCAATCCCACTCAAATCCTCAACTAACCTCTCTACTACATCCATCAAACCTTCTCATTCTTTCATAGCATTTATCGACTCTTGTTCCAATTTCGCACTTATCCCATTTATACTCTCTAGCATAGACTCAGACTCATTCAACGGAAACTTACAAATACTGTACATTCTATCATATACTCCATCTCGATCTTGCACAAACCCAGAAAACTCTCTCACATCACTCTCACCAAACTGTTCCATCCATTCATCCTTTCTCAACCGTTTACTCTTACGCTTCCCCCTTCGATGTTCAACTAACACTAACTGCTTCCCCTCTAAAGCCCTAGCTATATCATCCACCATTTCACAGTCTTCCATTCTTTCAGACAGATATTCATTCACCGGATGTTGCACCAAATATTGAGGAGGTTCATGCCACTTTCGCAACTGACCTTGATGCGCTCTACGTTCATCCAAACTTCCATCCTCTCTTTCACGAACTATCACATAACTTACCCCATTCGACCAAACCTTTCTTACTACAAACGGACCTTCAAATTTCTCTTTCAACTTATCCACATTCAGTCTACCTTTTGTCTCAATCTCCTTTAGTACTTTATCACCCACAGAAAAACTCTCAAACCTTTCATTCCCTTTTCTCCACAACTCACGATCCTTCTCACTAAGTCCCATATGTGGCCTAATCATTCGTTCAAAGTTCATCAAATACTTACATGGTGACATTCCAATTGCCTTATGCACTGTCATGTTATACGCCCAAAGCACTCTTCCCAAACATTCATCCCATTCTTTCCCATCTTTCACCATCAATCGTAACATCTCACTCAAAGTTCTTATCATCCTTTTAGCCAAACCATTCGCACTAGGCATATACGGCGTCGTTCGCACATGATCTATTCCCCATTCACTCAACATCTCCTCAAAAGCACGTCCCACAAACTCAGGTCCATTGTCACTCAACATTCGCACAGGCTTACACATGCACATGGGCAACATTCTCTCACTCACTTCTCTAGCAACAGTCAATGAAGATTTATTTGTCACAGGTGCAGCATACGCAAATTTGCTCTTATGATCCACCATCACAATCATCCCTACATACCCTCTTGCAGTCCTCGGAAAAGACATGCAATCGATCGCTACCATTTCAAAGGGTTCATTCACACTCAACTTTAATACAGGTGGGGCGACATACACTCTCTGATACTTTTTCTTCTGGCACACTTCACACATAGTCGCTACATCCACACAAATCTTTCTCAAAAAGGGACTAAATATACATCCTTTCATACATTCCCACAATTTATTCTTACCCATATGTCCAAACCTATCATGCGCAATCTTCACCATTCCAATCGTGCCACACACGGAAAACACCGGAATATATACATCCTCATCATCTATACATTGCACAAAATACACTAAACCCTTGCACACTACAAACTTTCCAGCAAACCTTCTAAACTCTCTTAATATGCAACTCCATTCATTCACAGGAACACTGGTCATCACGCTATCTTTCAATTCACGCACCATCGGACATGACTCTTGCATGCTCTCTATATCTTCAGCAGTCAACAGCTCTTCACTCAAATTGACACCTGCCACTCCTACAAATCCAGTTGAGCCTACAAGCTCACTCTGCAACTTCCCAACTGTTACACCATCTTTCACTAAACATTCATTACATACATCCACAGAAATCCTATTCTTACGCAGAAAATCAATCCCAAACAGAAAACAATAAGGTAACTCATTCTCGCTTAGCACAACAAATTCATGCAATATATCATTCAACTTCCCCATGCTTACAGACAAACTCACTTCCTCCCATGCCATAATACGTCCACTTCCGAGTCCATTTATCGAAACTGTCACACCTTTTCTAGAAACATTCAAACTCATATTGTCAGCATCATGCACAACCTTTGCATTCACCAAGGAAATTTGTGCACCTGTGTCAATCATTCCACAATAGCTCTTCCCATTCATAGTCAAGGTAACTTGCACTCTCTCTTCAAGTCCATGTTCACACATTATATTCAACACTTCGGTCTGTTCCACAAACACTTCTGCAGCATCCAAACCTTCATCTTCACTAACAGGAACAATTCCTTCGCAAACGTAGTCAATCTCTCTTCTTACATAATTCTTCTTCTCAATCAGCCAATTATAATGCACACCACTCAAACATTGCAGATGCAACTCACACCCATTCACTCGGTCTACACCTTTACCACGATACATCACTGGCTTCTCCACACCATAATGCACATATACTCTCACACAAAACAGCTTACTCACTATCGCTAACACTTCCTGAAACATCATCACTCCTGGCATACACATACTTCTTAACCCGGCCAGATAGCCCCTTAATAAAAAAAAACAAAAAAAAAAACTTTTCTTAACCTACTTGAATTTTCCATTCCCAATTGCTCTGGTCTCTTACACGCTTCTTCCATAACCACCTTTCGTAATGCATTCACACTTTCTGGCACCTTTTCAAGCAATCCATCTTTCTCCAAGTCTCGTAAACCATGCAACACACTTTCGAACATAGAATCACCTCCACCCTTACATTTTCTTCCAACAACTACACCTGCTGGCAAATACTCAGGATTTATGCTTACAACCTTACTCTCATTCAAACTACAAGGCAAACGTGACATCAAATCAGCAATCACATTCCTTTCACCTGGCAAATACTGAACCACAAAATCAAAATCACTCAAATCCTCTATCGTCCTTGCAAGCCTACTATCAACTAACCTCATACGCTGCAAATACACTAGTGGCTGGTGATCTGTTCTCACTACAAACCGTACTCCATACAGAAATGGTCGTAACGACTTGAGACAGAATCTTAACGCAGTCTGCTCTCTTTCAATCGTTGAATATGCACGCTTTGCCACACTAAACGCCTTGGAAACATACGCAATTACTCGCTTTCTTTCAACTCCATTCACAACTTGATCTTGCATCAAACATCCACCCATCGAATGACCACTTGCATCCGTATACACTTCAAGCATTCCTGCATTTGTTCCATATGCTTGATACGCAAGTTCCACATCTTTTGCAACTTCCGCTTTTAACTTTTCAAACGCTGCATTCATAGAGTCATTCCACTTAATCACAGCACTCTTCTTTTTCCCAGTCCATACACTCAACGGTTTCATTACACCTGAACAATCTTTCATAAACTTTCTTCCAAACTCAACTAAACCAAGAAATCCACGCAACTCTCTCACTGTGGTAGGCTTAGGGAAATTCCTAACCTTTCCCACGAACTTCTCCGATTTACGCAATCCAACCGCCCTCACCTTATGTCCTAAAAACTCAACTTCACTAGCAAACCATACACATTTAGACAACTTCACTTTGACACCAACCTCTTCCAACTTTCTTAAAACATCATTCACCAAGGTCATATGTTCTTCCATGTTCTCACTCATCACCAAAATATCATCCAAAAACACTCGTACATTCTTACACGGAAAACCACTCAACTCTACATTCATAGCACGCTGAAAAGCAGCTGGGGCGTTCGCCAACCCAAAGCTCAGGTTTCTAAACTGATAATGGCGCTTTGAGGTAGAGAATGCCGTAATAGGTCTACTCTCTTCAGCCACAGGCATCTGGTAGTATCCACGTACCAGATCCATCTTAGAAAACACTTTCATTCCATACATACTGTACACACATTCAGACACAACACTCATAGGAAACTTGTCTTTCAACGTTCGTTCATTCACTCTTCTATAGTCAATACACAGTCGCAAACGTCCATCTGGCTTTCGTACAGGTACAATGGGACTATTCCAGGCACTCACACTCGGCTCAATCACGCCAATTCTCTCTAATTCCTCACACTGTTCCTCAATCTCTTGAGCCACAGGGGCAGGGAAATGACGAGGCCTTTGATAAATTGTCATATCATCGCTCAAAATTATTTTGAACTCAGGCAAGTGAGCATTGCCAAAGTCCTCATCCCCTTGACTCAAAGCACCTCTCCTATTCCACAACATCCTGTAAACTTTTTGCTTCTCACATTCACTCAACTTTTCTTCCAATTTCACTTGCTCAATCAAATCTTCATACTTCCAAACATTCGACGTTACACTCACGGGAAACACATTTGCGTTCACCACATGCATATCATTCTCCATATTCACCACTGTATTTAACACACCCAATTTATCTCCCACTTGCACTCCTCTAAGACTCTTCCTTCGCAGATCAGGCCAAACTTGCATGCAGACACGTGGATCTTTCATATCAATTATACCATCAAACACATGCACCACTCGCCTTAATCGATAGTTCGCAGCACTACCATCCAAGACATAAATATTCCCATCATTCTCATTTATCTCGACATCCGAATTCCATCCAATCCTTACACTCAATGTTTCATTCTGCTTGACAGGCACACTCTCAATCGCATATACCTCCAGACCTTTCATGATGTTCACTCTCACACTTCCATCTGGATTCACATACCATTGAAACTTCATACTTCCATCCTTCTTACATTCAATCATCTCTAAATCAGGGTGAATCACAATACCATTCGCTTTCAAAAACTTATAACCTAATAGCATGTCATACTTCTTGTTTGCACCTTCTACAACACAAAATTCATCTTCATTCATCCAGACACCGGCAATCAAAACACTCTCAATCAATGCACTAACTTCTCGTTCTCCACACTTAATTTTAACACACATACACCTATTCACTCTCTGACCCCAATTTACTCCACGATTTGACAATCCTTCTCTCACATTCATCACTTGCACTCTAGAGAATTCCCCAGAAGGATCCCTCTCATTCCTTAGTTTCCCTGAGTCGTATCCTCTCGATTACTTGCATCATTCCCATCCATTCTTTCATTCATGCATCTTTCTCCGGTCCTACACAACCTTGTTGCATGACCTACCATTACACATTTACCACAGGTAGTTCTTGGACTGGCACACATCCTGGCATAATGCCCTATCTGCCCACAATTACCACACACTCAGGTCCACTCATATTTACTCGACCACCTTCCCTGCAATCTCGTACCAAGTGGCCCATTCTTCCACATCCATAACACGCTCTTTCCCTCGCACGACTACAATCTTTTATCATGTGCCCCATTTGTCCACAGCCAAAGCAACTTCCTTGTGACCAGCGACAGTCAACCCTCATATGCCCAACTTTCTTGCACCTCAGACACCTAGGCTCATTTACTCTAGATCTACTGTCATTCCTACCATTTGTGCGACCACTATTCTGACCATTCTGAACCCTACTCCACCCATTCCGACTCTCACTCCTACTTTTACTCCCTCTCGGTTGGCGGCCAACATACACACTCTGTTGTTCATTCTGCCCGCTGTAATAATTTTCCAAAAATCTAGACATCACTTCGATCGGGTTCTCTGTCAATGCGTCCCGATATGACCGGAACTGGGGCAACTTACTGATACTTGAGTTGCGCACAGTGTGAATCGAGGCCTCCTCCCTTCCATAATCCTCAAATTCACGGTCCTCTAACATCTCCAGTACATCCTTCCATAGCAATCTTTCACCAGCCCATTTCATCTTCTCTTTCCTCTTATACATCACATACTCACTCACTTCATTCGGAACCGTATTTAAAAACTTCTTCATCAGCTCCTTATTCCCATTTATTCCGTCATCTCCAAATCTCATTCGTGCCAAGGACTCTAAGCGATGCGCATAAGAATTCACATCCTCATTCTTCCCCATTCTCGCTTCCTCAAACCCATTTGTTTTCTTATACTTCACACTTGTCCTCATACTCTTACAGTGCTCTATTATTCTCTGTTTCATAACCTTCCACTTAGGCTCACCCACGCTCATAATTGTCCGGTAAAAGTCCTTCATACGCCCATCCAGAAACTCGCACAACTCTTTCACCCAAAACCTATTATTCTCTCCAAATTTTTCCTTACAATAATTTTCATACTCTTTCAAAAACACTTTCACATCTTTTGCTCCTTCCACTCTAAACTTACTTAACTTTGGCACTTCTCTGATCAGTATACTCCGATGAACCTCAGCATCACTTTCACTATCACTCACTTCTCTCCCACTTTCACTCATGCCTTCATTCGAGCTGAAATACAAGGAGTCAATACTAGCCAGTCGGCTCCTTTCCTGTCAGTCTGGGCATCTAGTCTTTGGGGTCTTCTTTTTTCGGTGCCTAGTCATTTGCGGGGGTTCGTTTATGCCTGTCAATCCCTTTTTATCTGTCATGTCTACTCCAAGTGGAGTCGAGGCCACACCCCCACCAATTGCACCTGATTCTCCCATTTTCTCATTCAGCATTCGCATCAATCTTTCCTCCATTCGCACCTCACTGTCTTTAATCCTCTCTTCCATTCTCACTTCCATCTCCCTCATTTTCCTTTTCAAACTATCATTCTCTTCTCTCAAATGCGCATTTTCTCTGTCTTTCTGCTGCACTAACTCATTTAGTCTTCTCATCTCCAACTCCATGGTCCCAATCTGTTCCTCCTCCATTAGGGACAAAAGACACAGGCTCTCACTCCTCTCCTTCCTCAAACCACCGGGCAGTCCCTATTCGGGCGCCAAAAATATGTAGCGGCGGGATCGCGAGTCCCTAGCCAAAAGTTCCCGCCGCCCTGACAAGGTCCGCTCGGTGGTTCAAGAAGAGGGTATTGAGGAGAGAGAGTATTTTCTAAATTTAATTTAGAAACCGTAATTATAGCAAAATAATCCACCCCAAATATTATATAACCCTTAACCTAAACCAAAATACATTACATATAAATACAGTTGGCCTTACAATACTCTGGCCAACCACCAGACGTATATATTTACCAAAAGGCCTTACATAAGATCTTGGCCACACAAACGAATAATAAAACCAAGATATTGCGAAAGACGGGTGCACCCTTATCTAACTAATGGAGTGAGACGTGTTGGAGAAAGTGGGAGATGGATCACTTTCTGCGGGATTCTGAGGGGTCCAGGACTCGGCAAAGCCGAGGTTTTTGGGTAGCTGGGACGCTTGTTGATCCCAACTGCTGGGTCACAGTCGGTTGGACACTGCTTCAACCACTCCCTGGAGACTGGAAGGTGCTGGCCAAGGTCCACACCTTAGAAAATTGCCCCAAAAGGTAGGCGCACCTGCGAGGGTCAGGATTGGCTTCAGCCGTCTCCTAAAGCCAGATGTCGATGACAATCGGTACCACATTACTATCTTCCATCTAGGCGGCTCTTCCTTCCTCAGTCACAAACTTTACTTCCAAACTTTTACCTACACTTTCTAAAGAAAAATATTTGCTGAAAGAATCCGCCTAAAAAGAAAACAGGAGATGAATGGGGGAGCACGATAGAGATCCATCGAGTCCCCCCACACAAAGCAAAGACGGTGATCACAGATCCACACACACACATTCTGCAAAAGAAGAAAAAGATTAGACATAGGGGAGGGGAGGCGGACAACCAAACTACTACAGCATCATTAAGAGCCTGTTCTTAGAGCATTCGATCTCACTCAAACAATGCTGCCCACTATACACTGATGGCTCTAAGTCAGACAGTGGTGTGCATACCGCTGCCATCTACCCAGGAGGAGAATTCCTAACTCTATCTTTGCTGCCAGCAGCATCCATTTTTACTGCTGAACTTTCAGCAATCCTTTTTGCCTTTAGACTCATCCAAATTATACCTTTTAGCGATTTTGTCATTTTTTCCGACTCAAGGAGTGTCTTACAGTCAATTAAATCTTTTAATGCATCCCATCCCCTAGTCACAGAAATTTGCAACTGGCTGATCCAAGATGCGGCCCGATGTAGAATTATTTTTTGCTGGATCCCTGGGCATGTGGGGGTCCTGGGCAACGAGAAGGCTGATCGGCTGGCCCGCTCAGCAAATTCTGTGTCCCCTGAGAACTCGGCTCTGCCTTTTAGGGACTACTTTCCTTCAATAGGAAAATATATTTTTCAACTGTGGCAGAATGAATGGGATGACTGTTCAACATCCAAACTATATAAAATTGAAAATTCTATTCGCTCTTGGCCCACAAGTCGTCATAGAATGTGGTTGTTGGCCAATGCCGAGTTCGCATTGGCCACACGAGACTTACTCACAGCCATCTTGTTTCGGGTGATGCTCATATCAGCCCTCGCTGTCATTTTTGTGGTGGGGACCAATCGATTGCCCACCTTTTATTGGATTGTAGCCATTTCGCCATTCTCCAGTTGTCCCGTTTCCCAACCCTTTTAACTATTCCTCAACACACCTGTCTTCGATTTATATTGGCAGAGGAATCTTTTAACCCGTCATTCTTTAAATTTTTGTCACAAAGTTGTTTCCTCCACCTTTTATAGATGATTTGCCTTGTTTCATCCTAGCGGCCATATAGAATCCACTTAGATTGGGCAGCAACCCACTCGTTCTTTACCTTAAACCATAGACATCAGCAAGAATTAGACAATCTTCCCTAGCATTGGTACCATTCCTAAAACCAATCAAGGAGTGAGAACCACCCATAAGACCTCTGAACACCTAGCAATGGATGCAGGAAAGAACCAAAGCATCCCTGAGGCTCATCAAGAGAGTTTGCCAGAACTGTCGCCCCCTCTACAACCAACAAGGAAATCGAAGTTCCCAAGCAAAACAAGCACTGCCACAAACCAACCATCAACCTTAAAAAGAATACTGCCGTACTCAAAATTAACTACTACTACTAAAACACCAGGAATAAAACTAAAAGAAATAAAGAAAACCGCCACCGAGGAAGACATGCAAAAACCAAAAATAAAGCTCATCATACCCCCAACCATAGAAAACTCAAAAGACAAAAGTAAACTAATTACTCTGAAAAGATAATGAGCAAATTATCTTTCATTCATTGGAACTGTCAAGGTATTTATTCAAAGTAGGAGGAACTCAATAAAATGGTGAGTGAAACTAATCCCACATGCATAGCACTGCAGGAGTTAATAATACTAGGATGTAGCCCGCCCCCAACTCCCAAACTACTTGGGATATTATAAATCTACGGGGCCCACAGGAGGAGTGGCCCTTTTCATCCAAAACTCCTTCCCACAGATGGTAGTACTACTCAATACACCACTGCAGGCAGTGGCGTTAGGGTACATACCACCAAAAACTACACAATATGCTCTCTATACTTAGCTCCAGCAGGGTTGGCAAAATCCCTCAAAGTTTGAAAAAGCCCAATAAAACTCGGGTTTTATTCTGGGTTTTTTCAAATCTTGGGTTTTTTCAAAAAACAAATGCTACAAGCATTAGAATAACATAGAAAAAGAATAGCTATCTATATTTTTATATATTTATAATTACTTAGTTTAATAATTATATTATAGTAAGAACAGATCACAGTAACAGATCACTAATCGAGAATTGTGGGTACCCATGATAGCCATAACCTGCAGAAAGAGAGATGAATTATTATGAGTCAGTATCAGAGAAAGTACCTTAATTTGATATATATATGTTGAAATTATAAACAAATATGAATTTTGAATAAAATAATAAGTAGCATTCATTTCTTGAAAAAAAAAGAGTAATTTTGAAAAAAAAACCCAAACTCAAATTTTTTCAAATTTCACTTGAAAAAGCCCCAAATAACCCGGTAATAAAACCTGGGTTTTTTAGTGCTTTTTTTTTTATTTGCCCACCCTTAACTCCAGACAATTATGTAACAGAGGGTGATATGCTCAGCCTCTTCTCTCAGCTTCCAACCCCATTCCTTGTCCTTGGTGACATGAATGCCAGACATCACTTGTGGGGCAATATAGCTAATAATATAAGAGGAAATATGTTAAAAAAAATTGTTAGCACCTCAAACCTAAGTGTCCTCAATAATGATAGCCCAATTTCCTTCCACGCACAAACTAATACTTATACGTGTATGACTTCCATCGCCTCACCCATCTGCAAAGTCGATTTTAAGTAGAATGTGGATGATGACCTTAAGGGCAATGACCATTTCCCTGTGGTCCTGGAGACCCCCCCCCCCTTACATTCCTCCTAAAAGTATGTTGAGTTGAAACACAAGGAAGGCAGACTGGCCAAAATTTACATCTCTAACTGCTTCTCTAAGTGATATAACTGAGAATAGTATTGCTGAAACCCTTGAAGCCTTTTATAACTTACTCAATATGGCGGCCAACTCATCAATGCCAATTAAAGGGAAGCCCATTCATTACAAAGAAAGCTCTCCCATGGTGGACGGACAAGTGCATCAAGGCTGTCACCCTTTGCAGGGAAGCCTGTCGACGGTACCAGAGGAACCCCACTATTACCAACAAATTTGAGTGCAATAAAGCATGAGCCATACGGCAAAGAACACTCCGACAAGCAAGGAGAACCTCCATGAGAAGTTACATCTCGCTTAATTATAGAACACCCATGAGGAAAATTTGGAGAAAAGTAAAGAAATTCATGGGTAAGGACCTGGTCCCGGTCTCTCAAATCTGACTAGAGTAGGTAACCAAATTGGGGACCTCTTAGAAGCTGCACAAGTGTTTGACCAAACATTCACAAATTACTCAGATCCAGTAAGTTACCCCAAACCATTTCAAAAACTAAGAAAGACACTGGAATCAATACCCCTGGAGTTCATGAGTGAACATGCAGCTGACAAACCATACAACAATATCCTCACCATGACTGAATTCAAAACAGTTCTGAAACAATCCCATATCACCGCACCGGGACAAGATGGGATCACCTATGATATGATTGCGAACTTAGCCCCTGCATCCCAAGACCACCTCCTTAAGATATTTAACAAAATATGGATAGAGGGAACGTTCCCATCAATCTGGCAAAAGTCTATTGTGCTCCCATTTAAAAAAGAAGGAACCCCGTAAGGGGCATGGCGATTTGCCATCCTGGCCGCCGTGCTGACGGGATCCAGCGCTCTGTCCGGCCCTAGCTTAGCCACTCATCCTTGCTTCAGATAGCCTGTATTTCTCCCCTACTTCGTCGCTTTTCATACAACCTCTCCCACAACTTTCAATGGTCAGCCTCTAATTTCACAGGGTAGATGCTGACCTTCTTCTCAAGCCAACTGTCCCGGATCGGGGCTGAGGGGGGAGGGGACAATGTTCCCTAACCCCTGAGCTCCGGTTCGGGATGTTTTTTTTTTAACAACCTGCTTCTTCCCCACCCATACCTTCCTCTCCTCTTCACATTCTATCCATTTTTACGCCGCATCTAAGGTGGAGCTGCCATGCCGATGGACTGCCAGGCCACCAGGCGGGAGGGGTGGTCCCAAATGGCGGCGCCTGGCTCTGCCAGGCCTGTAAGCACCTCTTGCAGTGTGGGCAACTGCGAGAGGTGATGAGCGGTTGCATCCTGTAATAAAAAGAGGGTCACCATGCCCAATGATGAGTCCAACCAAAAAAACCCTTTAACTCCCCCTGTAGAAACGACGGAGCCGCTCTCGGGCAGCTCCACAGAAAAAATGGAGGTTTTCCCCCTGTGCTTGCGCAGGGGACCCTCCATATCTCTTCAACCGGAGAGGAGGCTTACTCCTCTCCTTAGCTTACGGGTGTAGGGGACTCCCCCTCACCCCCTTCTCTGGAGGTGCTTTCAGGCACCTCCCTTTTTCCAGCGGCAGTCCCCTCTTTTCTTTCCAAGGGGACTGCCAAGAAAGCCAGCCGCTCCCCATCGAAGCAGCTCGGTAGGGCGAACCCCCTTAGGGGGAAGAGGGAAGCCAGGAAGGACCCTTTGGTCGCTTCCCTCAAAAGACCTGCTGGCAAGAATCTTGAACCTTGCCAGTGCCTCCCCACAAAAGACTTGTTACGCTGCCAAGGGGACCTGCGATGTCCTGGGAGGGGATGGCCAACTGGAGGCCCCTCCTGTAATAGACATGGTCCTTGAGGAAACCCAGCCTCAGACGGTAGGGGTTTTCATTGGGGGGGGGGGAATCCGAGCTCGGCGCCAAGCACCGAACCCGAATCCGCCCCTATGCAAGGTCCTCCTCAAATGGCTGGGGATTCTGAGGCAGTACAAGGAGGGGAGGGATCTCCTCCGGATGATACCCCTGCAACCACCAGGACCTTCTCCATTTCGGAGAAGGAACGGGCTGAGGCCGGTCCATCTGGCCTAGGGGCTTCTACCGGCGGAGGTGAGAAGCGGGTTCATTCCCTGCCCTCCTCTCCAAAAAGGAAAAGGACGAAAAAGACTAAGAAGACTCGGAGCTCCTCTCCATCCGCAGGGGCAGTGGGGATGGATGGGTTGGCTGCCACTTTGGCAAGCGACCAAGCCAAGACCAGCACATCCGGCCCCTCTCCCCCCCAGTTGCGGAGCCCCTGACTAAGACCAAAATTGCACAGGGCGGAGCCTCGTTGACATCGGGGCCCCTCATTCAGAGGTTACCTGGCGTTTTCGAGCCCGCTGGCTTCAAACGCTTCCTCGTTATTCGCTCTACTGATGCACCATGTTGTCCAAGGGCAACATGATCCATCAGAGGAGAGGATTAGCTAGTGCAATTGGTAGAGAGCCGAAGGTGACCCGTTTCTCCGATGGGAGCCTTCTGGCGAATCCGGCGAATCCCGCTGAGGCGGCCAAGATAAGTGCTCTTCGGACACTTCATGGTACCCCGGGGAGTGTGACGCCGTACTCTACCATGAATTTTGTGAAAGGAGTAGTTTATGCGAGGGAACTCGTTGACTACTCCATTGAGGACATCACCCTAGAGCTGGCTGACCATGAGGCGGTCAAGGTTGAATGTGTGATGAGAAAACAGGGAGGGGCCTCGAGACCCACCCCTACACTCTTCGTCACATTCGACTGTGACAAGCTCCCTGAGTCAGTGCGTACCGGTTGGTACCGCTACCGCGTGAAGGCGTTCGTGCTACTTCCGCGACGGTGCTATTACTGTCACCGCATCGGCCATACGAATCGCTCATGTAGACGAGCAAAGTCGGGGTCACCCGAAGTCTGTGTAAATTGCTCCAAGGTCGCACACGATAAGTCCAAATCGTGTGTGGCCAAGTGTGTCAATTGCAGAGAGCCGCACCCCGCTTCTTCGAAGCAATGTGGTGCATATCTACTTGAGAAAGAAATCCTGGCCGTTTAGGCCCAGGATCGACTCTCATTCCGCGAGGCTAAGGACTTGGTCCTGGCGCGCCCGGCTCTGCCTGGGACATCCTATGCCTCAATTGTTAGAAAGGCACCCTCTGCTCCTGGCCCATCCAGGCCAATGAGCACGGTTGTTTCCGCACCCATTCGGAGCCCTTCTGCGGGCTCTACCCAACGTGGGCGCTCCCCTGGTAAAGCTGGCGGCAAAAAGGGTTCATAACCAGCCCCGGCTAAAACCAGGGCTCTCCCCTCTTCCCCCAGCGTGACCGTTTCCCGTAAGGCGAAATGGCCACGCGCCTCCACCGCGTGGCCACACCCTGAAGATGGTCGCTAGGCCATCTTCGGGGGTTCCTAAACCTGTCCCCCGAAAGGAGGACAGCAACAGAGCAGCTTCGGCTCCTTCGCCCACGCCCCGAGGTGGATCCAGTGGCTCGGAGACGGTGGTTCCTCGAAAAGAGGGCCCCCCGCCTCCAAAGACGCAACGCCCGCCTAAGGTTTCGAGGCGGAGGGAGGAAAAGTCTCGCATGGCGAGCCCAGCCTCCCCCAATAAGTCCTCGAAGGTGACAGAGCCTTCAGCGCTTTGTCCGGCCAACAACGCCCGGGGTTCTGCCCCCGGAAGCGTACGGCCATTCCCGTGAGGGTCTTCAGTTCGAGGAGGGCCCCCGCGTCTCCTCCGAGCTAGGCCTGGAGGGCATAGTCCTTCAATGGAATTGCTGTGGACTCCGGGCCAACTGGGAGGAGCTGCGGAGGCTCGTCTCGTCCCGTTCCCCGTTAGCTATATTTTTGCAGGAGACCATGCTAGGCGCGTGCCCCCTGCCTGCCCTCCCGGGGTATAAGGGTCTTGCGACCCCACCACCGTTCTTCATTTCTCTTTAGATACCTCCTTTCAGGCAGTGGCTGTGCATCTGCACCTGGATAGGAGGTATACTATCATTTCTGCTTACATTCCACCGTCAGCTGACCTCGCCGCGGGGGACTTCCGCCGCGTAGTAGCACGGTTGCCGAGGCCCTATCTCTTGCTTGGAGATCTGAATGGCAGGCATCCTCTCTGGGGAGATTACTCCATAAATCCTAGGGGACAAGTCCTTGCCGATCTGATCGAAGAGCTTGAGATGGGTGTCCTAAACGTGGATGAGTTTACGCATCACTGTCCGAGAACCGCTTCATTTTTTTGCCTTGACCTATCTGTGCTTTTCGGATGCACAGCCTGATTTTGATTGGGGGGTGGTCGATGACCTCCATGGTAGTGATCACTTTCCCATTCAAATATCATTTTCAGGGCAACTGCCGCCTGAGAGACCACCTCGGTGGTGCTTGGCGCGGGCGCGGTGGCCTGCATTTCAGGAAATGACTGAATTCTCTATCTCAGTCAAGGAGTTTAGGTCGGTAGATGAGGCCGTTGAGTTCTTCTCCGGTAACCTCATCGCCGTGGGCCTGACTACTATTCCTAGGACTTCTGGCCGTTTTGCACGCCGACCACTCCCATGGTGGTCGGCCGAGTGTGAGACGGCCCTCAAACAGAAGCGTTATGCCTACATGCGCTATAAGCGCCGCCCGAACGATTTCACTGTCGCTGAATTTCGTCGGGCTAGGGCTAGGTTCCAGTATATTTCGAAGCACGCCCGCCGCTCTTCTTGGCGGGCATACGTGTCTTCACTTAACGGGAAGACCCCTTTAGCTGAGGTGTGGAGGCGAGTCAAAAGGATTCGGGGCAAGTTCTCGCAGGACCCCGCTCCCATTCTCCAGGAGAATGGGACCGCAATCTCGAACCCCGCATCCATGGCGGAATCCTTAGCGACCGCTTTTTCCGCATTCTCTAGCCGTGATGCTGCTCCGCCAGCATTCAATGCACGTCGTGATGTCGCGGAAGGCCGCCGGCTGGACTTTACCTCCATGCATCGATACCTGGGTGAGCGAGGCATGGCCTTTCTGTTAGATCTGTTCAACAGGATCTGGGTGGAAGGTCTTCTCCCAGACTCCTGGCGAATCGTTACTGTGCTCGCCTTTCGCAAACCGGGGAGAGATCACTCTACTCCGACTGGTTTCCGCCCAATCTCTCTATCCTCTTGCGTATGTAAGTTATGGAGAAATTGGTAAATGTTAGATTAGTCTTTTTCCTGGACAGCGGAGGCCATCTGTCTTCCGCACAGTGCGGCTTCCGCAAGTTCCACTCCACGTCGGATGCTCTGCTCCGACTGGAAAATGCCGTCTGCGAGGCTTTCCTTCGTAGACAGCACTAGGCCACGGTGTTTTTCGATCTGGAGAAGCCCTATGACACCGCATGGCGATATGGTATCATGGAGACTCTCCACACGATGGCGAGGGGACGCCTCCTAATGTTTATATCTGAATTTTTGCGAGATCGACGATTCCGCGTACAGGTGGGGGGAGCCTTTTCTGGCTCAAAGGAGCAGGAAGAGGGTGTCCCGCAGGAAAGTGTCCTCAGTGTCACACTCTTTGCCCTGAGCATCAACGGCATCACCTCGGTGCTGCCGGAAGATGTTCTCGCTACGCTCTACGTGGACGACCTTTCGATCTCTTTTGGCGCGGCCCAGATGCTCATTCTGGAGCGTCGAGTCCAACAGGCATTGACCCGTGTCTCTCGCTATGCCGAAGCGCACAGGTTTCGCTTTTCTTTGGCCAAGACTAAGGTGGTGCACTTCTGCCGCCATCCACGGCTTCACCCCGACCCAGATTTGTTTCTTAATCGGTTGCGCCTAGATGTGGTTGAGTCGCACCGTTTCCTTGGTCTTGTATTCGACCGACGCCTCACCTGGGAGGCTCATATTCGCAGCCTTAGGGTCTCTTTACCCGCGCCATGGGCATTCTCCGTTCCGTGACGTTCAGCGCTTGGGGTGCTGATAGGGCTACTGCCCTACTTTTTTATCGATCCTTTGTTCGTTCGAAGCTCGACTACGGATGCGAGTTTTATGCATCCGCAGCCGAGCGTTTATTGCGGAAAGTGGATTCGATCCACCACACCGGCCATCGCCTTGTGACCGGTGCCTTCCGCACTTCCCCCATTGAGAGCCTGTTGGTCGATGCTGGGGAGATGCCACTCGCTCTGCGCCGCGTGCAGTGCATCACTCGCCTGTACGGTCGAGCCCGGCGCCTCCCTCAGTCGCCAACAGCTCTCACTGCATCCGCAGCTGATCTCGATATAGCTCTCGGGCCGGTGGCGCCCCTGGTTCTGCCCAGGACGCCACCCTGGAGGGTACCACATTTGGCTATTTGTCGCTACGCCTCTGCTCCCAAAACTTGTACTGTGCTGGGAGTATTGCGTTCGACCTTTTTGGAGCACACATTGTGTCACGCTGGATCCGTGCCAGTGTATACGGATGTCTCCAAGTCCCAAGAGGGGGTCGGCTTCTTCGCCGTTTTCCCTCTGTTTGAAGTCAGCGGGGCTCTACCAGGCGCTGCGTCTGTCTTAGTGGCCGAGCTGGTGGCAATACACCACTCGGTACGGGAGATTACGCGACGTGCCCGGTTCGGAGACCGGATTGTGATCAATAGCGACTCACAAAGCGCCCTGAGTGCTCTCGGGGCATTGGAATCTCCGCATCCCCTGGTTTGCGATATCCGTGACGCCACGGTTTTGACGAGTCGGGTGGATGTCGAGATTATCTTCTGCTGGGTTCCTGGACATGTAGGAATTGCGGGGAATGAGCGCGCCAAAGAGACCGCGAGGACTCTGCGACCGGACTAGCGTTTCGCTCTTCCTCACACCGACTACATGGCAGGAATACGGGCAGCTCTTTGGACTGCTTGGCAAAGAAGATGGGAGACGGTCGAGGGGAACCTAAAGTTGCGTGCCATTGCGCCGCGACTGTTCCCATGGACCTATCCCCCAAGGCTGCGGCGACTTCAGGTTGCTTTCTGTCGTCTCCGAATTGGACACACTCGTGTGACGCATCGCTATTTGATGGAACGCTCGCCTGCGCCCTATTGCAACGACTGCGTAGTCCCCCAGACTGTTCGGCACATTCTTGTCGAATGTCCCAGTCTGGGTGATCTTTGCGCACGATACCTTTCCCGGTACCGGGATGGGCGGGTCGCTACCGCCTGTCCCTTGTACTCGGGAGGAGTGCGTGCACATTAACTGGTGGACTTGTTGACTTTTTTGGGAGGCCGGCCTTCTCCCTTTCATTTAACCAGGTTTAATTGTTGTTTTTGTTATTGTTTTGTTATTGTTATTATTTCTTTTTATTGTTGTTTTCTGTTCAATTTTTTAAAGTAGCCTAGAACTAGGCTGTTTGTTTACGGCGACTTATTCCTAAGTCGGCAGTCGCCAGATAGCCCCTTAAATAAAAAAATTCTCTTAGATTTGTTGAACACGATCTAGGTGGAGGGTCTCTTCCCAGATTCCTGGCGAATCGCTACTGTGCTCGCCATTCACAAACTGGGGAGAGATCACTCTACTCCAGCCTGGTTTCCACCCAATCTCTCTAAACTCCTGTGTGTGTAAGTTGATGGAGAAATTGGTAAATGTTAGATTAGCCTTTTTCCTGGACAGTGGAAGCCTTCTGTCTCCTGCACAGTGCGGCTTCCGCAAGTTCCACTCCACGTCGGATGCTCTGCTCCAACTGGAAAACGCCATCAGCGATGCCTTCCTTCATAGACAGCACTAAGCCACAGTGTTTTTCGATCTGGAGAAGACCTATGATACCGCATGGTGATACAGTATCATGGAGACTCTCCACACGATGGGGGTGAGGGGACGCCTCCCGGTCTTTATATCTGAATTTTTGCGAGATCGTCGATTCCGCATATGGGTGGGTGGAGCCCTCTCCGGCCCAATGGAGCAGGAAGCGGGTGTTTCCCAGGAGAGTGTCCTCAGTGTCACACTCTTTGCCCTGAGCATCAACGGCATCACCTCGGTGGTACCGGAAGATGTTCTCGCTACGCTCTATGTGGATGACCTTCTGATCTCTTTTGGCGCGGCCCAGATGCCAACTCTGGAGCGTCGACTCCAACAGGTATTGAACCGCGTCTCTCGCTATGCCGAAGCTCACAGGTTTCGGTTTTCCCTGGCCAAGACTAAGGTGGTGCACTTCTGCCGCCATCCACCGCTCGACCCGACCCAGATTTGTTTCTTATTGGGGTATTTGACTGACGCCTCACTTGGGGAGGCTCATATTCGCAGCCTTACGGTCTCTTGTACCCGCTCCGTGACGTTCAGCGCTTGGGGTGCTGATAGGGCTACTGCCTTACTTTTTTATCGATCCTTTGTTTGTTCGAAGCTTGACTATGGATGCAAGTTTTATGCATCTGCAGCCAAATTTTATTGGTGAATGTGGACTCGATCCACCACACAAACCTTAGATTTGCGACCGGTGCCTTCCGCACTTTCCCCATTCAGAGCCTACTAGTCAATGCTAGGGAGATGCCCCTCGCTCTACGCCGAGTATAGTGCATCTTTTGCCTGTACACGCGAGCCCGGCGCCTTCCTCAGTCGCCAACAGCTCTCACTGCATTCGCTGCTTATTTCGATGGTGCTTATGCCGCCGAGAGACGCCAGTCATACCTTAAGCTCTTTGGGTTTAGGACCAGGAATCTCCTTCTAGAGCTAGGTATAGCTCTTGGCCTGGTGGCACCCCTGGTTCCGCCTTGGACGCTACCCTGGAGGGTTCCACATTTAGCTATTTGTCGCCACGCCTCTGCTCCCAAATCTTGTATGGCACCGGGAGTATTAGGTTTGACCTTTTTGGAACACACACCGTGTCACGCTGGAACCGTGCCAGTATATACAGATAGCTCCAAGTCTGAAGAAGAGGGGGTCGGCTTCCATGCTGTATCACCTTTGTTTGAAGTCAGTGGGGCTCTGCTAGGCACTGTGTCTGTCTTCACGGCCGCGCTGGTGGCATTACACCACTCGATCCATAGCGACTCACAAAGTGCCCTGAGTGCTCTCTGGGCATTGGAATCTCTATATTCCCTGGTTCGCGATATCTGTGATGCCACAGTTTTGGTGAGCCGGGCGGATGTCGAGATTATCTTCTGCTGGGTTCCTGGACATGTAGGAATTATGGGGAATGGGCGCGCCGATGAGGGAGCCAAAGATGCTCGAGGACTCTGCGATTGGACCAGTGTTTCGCTCTTCCTCAGACTGACTACATGGGTGGAATAGGGGCAGCTCTTCGGGGGCTGCTTGGCAAAGAAGATGAGAGATGGTGGAAGGGAACTTAAAGTTACGTTTCATTGCGCCACGACTGTTCCCATGGACCTACCCCCTAATGACGCAAATGCTTCAGGTTGCTTTCTGTCGTCTCTGATTTAGGCATACTCGCGGGATCCACTGCTATTTGATTTAGCGCTCGCCAGCATCCTACTGTGATGACTGCTTCGTTCCCCAGACTGTTCAGCATTGTTGAATGTCCCAGTCTGGTGGATCTTGGTGCACGTTACCTATCCCGGTACCGGGATGGGTGGGGTCACTACTGCCTTCCCTTTGTATATGTGCTCGTAGACTGGTAGACTTTTGGGGGGAAGCCGGCCTTCTCCCTTTCATTTAACTAGGTTTTGTTTTTTTTTTGTTATGTTATTTTCTTTGTAGGTCGCACGCTTCTTAATTGTTACGATCTTCCCTTTTTATTGTTGTTGTGTTTTTGTGTTCTTATTTTAAAGTAGCCTAGTGCTAGGCTGTCATGATTCAGATCTTAAAAAAATAAATGTACTGGATGAGTACTAAGCACAAGATTAACTTCTTCTGGGTCCCTGGCCATATAGGGATAAACTCGAACGAAAAAGCGGATGAAGTCGCAAAGAAAGAAGCTGGGAGAGGGACTGCTCCCATTGGGGCACTAGTCGCTGCTAGTGACCAGTACCCACTCGTGAGAGCATATGTTTACTCACTTTGGCAGCAGGGTGGGAAATGATAGATCCCCTAACTAAGCTTCATTGCGTAAAACCATTTGTGCTTCCATGGCCAAATAGAGATCAGCCATTGAGCTGGTTGAGGACTGGGCACACAAAGCTCACACATGGACACCTCATGTGTGGCACCCCACCACCTATCTGTCCTCGTGCAACATGCCGGTGTCCATCCTTCACATCCTTATAGAGTGCCTCTCCCTCATTAACTAGAGGACAAGAGCATTATCTTTCCTGAACAATAATCCAGCAAACTCAGCCCTGAAATCGGTTTTATCTCCAATGTCCAAAAACTTTGATTAAAAAGCACTCTTCAGGTTCCTAAAAGACATTAATGTCTTTAAAGAAATCTAGCGCAACCACTTTTAATCAAAGAATTTTTATGAGCACCTGCTTCACTTTTTACCATTTTTAATATTTAGCAAAAGGCACAAATGTAGTATTGAGTACTACTAATTTTTAATAGTCTATTTTTATACCCTCCGCACCTCTTTTAATTTTAGATATTTTGACATGCCTGCCAATGGCATTGATTTCATACGCACCATGACCCAGCTGGACTGAGCGTGGTGTTTGAAGAAAACTCTTAACCCCCAATGTACCTGGCTGCAAGATAGTCTCTACAGACTGAGCAGCATTGCACTGGCATATTTATCATCATCATCTTTTCCTTCAGGCTCATCTGGAAGATCTGATGGGTTAACTCCATAGCATCTTAAGTTTTGGTTGGGTCGTGAAACTGCTGAAGCAAGAGCACGAGACTCTTGTCTGATTTGGCAAAATTTGTGAGTTTGGTCTCGCAGGGTGGGAGGGGGGGGGGTACCTGATGACCTGACATATTTTTTATGGAGCATCATTTATGCACTGGCTAGAAGGATTGGGGCTGGGCCCCATTGCTGCATGGTGGGCAAATAAAAAACCCAGGTTTTATTCCCAGTTTTTTGGGGGGGCTTTTTTAAGTGAAATTTGAAAAAAAACGCGGGTTTGGGGTTTGTTTGTTTTTTAAATTAAATTATTTTTCAAGAAATAAATGCTACTTATTATTTTATTCAAAATTCATATTTGTGTTTAGAATTTCAACAATTATGTATCAAATTAAGGTTATTTCTCTGATACTGACTCATAATAATTCATCTCTCCTTCTACAGGTTATGGCTATCATGGGTACCCATAATTCTCAATCAGTGATGTGTTCTTACCTTAATATAATTATTAAACTAATAAATTATTATAAATATAGAGATAGCTATTCTTTTTCTGTTTTTTAATGCTTGTAGCATTTGTTTTTGGAAAAAACCCAAGATTTGAAAAACCCCAGAATAAAACCCAGGTTTTATTGGGCTTTTTCAAAATTTTGGGGGTTTTGCCAACTGCATTGCTGTGGGTTGTACCTTCCATCATCTTGCAGCCAAGTTAGGATGCAACATGTGTCTCAGGCTTTGGCTGCTCACCTCAGGCCAGTCCAGCTGTGATTTGCTACTAAGGAAAGTTGTGAGGCAGCTGCTCATTCAGTCTGGGAATATTTGACTAGTGATGCCCTAGGACGGGTCTTTTTTAAGGTTGTGGCTGCCTATGAGCTGATGTCTTCTTTAAATAAAATGTTAAATCAAGCATATTCCTGGCCAATCTCACTCCTGTACGCTGGTGGGGTTTTGAATTCTGCTACTGGCATACAACAGGGAGACCCACACGGACCTGCACTGTTTTCATTTGGCATAGATAAGATCATTAGAAGCCTAAAATCAGAGCTAAATATTGGGTACCTGGATGATGGGTCATTTGTTTGTACCTCCCAAGAGTTTTTGATGACCTTGAGTCTATCCTTTCTGAATTTAACTAAATAGGGCTAGAGATTAATAGCTCCAAATGTGAGTTGATTATCATAAATGACAATGATACTCATGCTTCAAAAATTCAAAACAGTTCTCCCCCATGTTAAGATTGTGGCTTTGAATAATCTGTCTGTATTGGGCTCACCCATCATTGGGGAAGCTATCCAACAGACTATAGATGCAAAACATGAAGCCCTAAAATGAATAATATCCGACCTCCAATTAATTGATCCACACCAAGATTTGGTCCTATTAAAAAATTCCTTTTCTTTACCTAAGCTCCAGTACATGTTGAGATCCTCTCCTGCTCACAGGGAGACGGCATCTTTGAAGTTTTTCGATGACTCAGTGAAAGATGCTGTCTCCAAACTAATTAACATTAACTTTTCAGCTGATTCATGGAACCAGGCAACTCTCCGAATTGGGATGGGTGGCTTAGGAATGCGTCAGACTCTAGACATTGCCCTCCCTGGGTACATATCCTCCTTAATCTCAGTTTGCCCTTTTATGCAAGCTTTTCTTTCATTGGTTTAGCTCAAGTGGACAGGGTGGCTGGACCAATTAGATTCTGGGAGGGGATACTTAGGGACAATGCCTTCAAACCAAAAAATGAGAAATGTTTGGATCTATCTCTTGCTCTCTCCAAACTAAGTGGTCTCAAAGATAAGGCAGATCAGGTGATGAATGCCGGCTGTTGGTTGTCAGCCATCCTAGTCCCTTCTTTTGAAACTCTGTTGGGCCCGGAAACCCTTAGAGTTGTTATAGCTTTGAGGTTGTGTGCCCCAATTTGTGAGTCACCTAGGTGTAAATGTGGATCTGGTGTTGATCCTCTACGTCTGCACCTTTGGTCATGTCAGCTGGTTGCTAGAAAAATCCCCAGACACTCTGCCCTCAATGATATACGAGGACCAGTCAATAAGTTTTGCAATTCAGATATAAGGAAACGAGATTGAGGAAAATTGTTTTATTATTTTTCAATATAACTACCCTCGACTTCAATGCACTTGCGCCACTTATCCCGGTGGCTTTGAATTCCCAACAACCAGGAATCTCCCGACTGCTGTTTAATCCACTCCTGGATGGCGAGCTGGACATCTTCATCATCCTCAAACTGGTGTCCATGCAGTGCAACCTTGAGCTAGCGGAATAAAAAGTAGTCGCTAGAGGCCAGATCTGGACTGTAGGGGGGATGGTTGAGCTCCACGAATCTGCACTTCCGCAGGGCAGCTTGTGCAACTCTGGTCTTGTGGACAGGGGCATTGTCGTGGAGGAGCAGGACGCCATGTGTCAACTTGCTGCGCCGCATCTGACAGATGCACTTCTTCAACCCAGCCAGTTCCTCGCCGTAATATTGGCCTGTGATGGTCCTTCCATCAGGCGCATAGTCCACCATCAACACTCCCTCAGAATCCCAGAAGATGGTAGCTATGATCTTCCCGGCTGAGCGTTTGGTCCGGAACTTGATGGAGGTCAGAGAGCCCCTGTGCTTCCAGGCCATGCTTTCAAGCTTTTTCTCGGGATCCCAGTGATGGACCCACATTTCATCACCTGTTACTATGCGTGACGTTTCTCGAATCCCGCAGGGTCTTGGTTGTACAGGAGCAGCAGCAGCTCCTCTCAACTTTGACGATAATGAAGTTGGGCGTGAGGTTTCTAGGGACCCAACGGGCAGGAACCTTGGCCATGGCCAAATTGTCGTGGATGATGTTGATAACACTTCGATGTGATATTCCAAGTTCTCGCTCGATTTCTTCGACCTTCACCCGTCGATTTTCGAGGATCATCCTCTCCACACAGGCCATATTGTCCTCATTAGTCACGTCTGATAGGCCTCCTAGATGGGGGGCGTCTTCAAGGAACTCACGACCATGGAGGAACTCCCTATTCCAGCGAGCATGGGTTGCATAGGAAGGGGCGGTGCTGGTGTACACTGCAACCATGCGTTCATGGATCTCTTTTTGCATTCTTGCCTTCCTTGGTCAAAAGTTTGATCACTGCGCGGTGCTCAACCTTCTCCATTGTTGGAAAATTTGTGACTGACGATCTGATATCAGCTACTGCTTCTTAAATAGAAGAGGCAGGAGCGTGTAGCTTCAGGTCCTGACTTGTCATAACTGGTCATAACACCCCCACAAACAGCCATCCCCCTTCTTCTGTTTTGCCCTACCGATTCGCAAAACTTATTGACTGCCCCTTGTAGTATGTCGAACCCTGAAAAGAGCAGGGTTGCCAGCTCCTTTGCAGCCAGTTGGACTTGACCAAGGAGATGGTAAGCATCTGGATCAGATAACAATGTTTCCTTTTAGGAATGGAAAGAGTCTGTGTTGTGATGTGACCTGTGTCAACACTAATTCAGAGCATATTATTAACAGGTCAGCTGTATCTATAGCTTCAGCTGCAACAGCTACAGAAAAATCCAAAAGTATTAAATATTTTGCCCCGACTAAGAGGTTTCTTTTTGAGCCAATAGGCATTGAAACTAGTGGAGTCTTTGCTCCTTCAATTTCACAGGTAATCAAAGAAATATGTTCTTGTGTCAGGGAGACTACTAGTGACCCCAAAGAGGCTGGATGGTTCAAGCAGAAACTAAGTATTAATGTTCATCAATGCAATGCTATTAGTATATTGAATGGTGTCTGAGTTGCTCATATTGTGGGCCTGGACTTTGACCCCTGAGTTTTATCTATATTTTTTTTCTTTTATTTATAACTTTGTCTTTCTCTAATCAATAAAGATCCTTTGACCCTAGCTTTTCTCTTTTCTTACCCATACCATCCGAGAAGATATTGCTGAGCCTGAGAAGATATCGCTGAGCCTGAGAAGATATCGCTGAGCCTCTTCACCTTGTGTTTGTGAGCCAACTTCATATTATTATCCTGCTATTTCCGGTAGGTGAGTTTTTAACTAACAGGCTGCATAATCATTTCCGTGACCTGGAACAAGCCCAAGGTTTGAAGGGAGAGACCCTTTTTTCCTTAATCTATTGTCAAATTCATAATACCAGCAAATACTCCAGTGGGGTTGAAAGAACCTTAAACTAACATAATAATAATGATGATAAATGGACTATGAACATCTCTAGCTGCCATAGTGCTGGCCTTCCCAGATCTCACATTACCGATTTAAAAGCAATAATCTAAATTTTAATTTTTTTCCAGTTTTTTTCTATGAAATTATAAAATTTAAAATTAATATAAATTAACAAATAATCTTTTGAACAGTATATTTTGCTTTGAAAACTAAGTCACTTAGTTGTATAAAAGAAAACGTTAAACAATAACTTCTATTAAATTAAATATAAATAGAGAATCCTTAAATCATTTCTCTTTATATTAGTGAAGTTGTGGGAAATAAGAGAGTAAGTTTTCTTTATTTTTAATATTTAAAATAATATAATGCATTACTTATACTTCAACTTCACCTGTCTGTACATTCTACAGCTGGATGTCTTTGGTTTTAAAACTTGTTATTTATTAATTTATATATTTTTTGACATGATCAAAAGACCAAATTATATCAGAAGCCTATCAAACTTTTAGAGCTTTCTGCCATTTTACATCACTTTATCATTCTATAAGCTAGAAGGGGGTGGATATCTATATTGTTACACCTTGTATCAAGCTTGCATATCCTTATGACACTAGTGTCCTTGGTTGTCTTAAACTAGATTAAGACTAACTTGGGTTTATTCTTTCTTGGATGTTTCTTATAATGTTTTTACTGTCATTGATATTTTCAGTTCATGGTGGTTTTTATCTTATTTCTGGAGAGAAGTTTAGGTTATATTGTGTTGTTTTTCTTGCTGGCTGTGGAGATGAGTGTGTTTTTAGACTTGCTTATATCACAATTGGGCCACTAAGAAGCTTTGTTGGAGATTTTATTTTGTATAGTTGGTGAGAAAGACCCAGTCAGGTATGGGCTTTATCAAGGGCTATTGATATAATAATTGGAAGGTAGTCAGATGGTAATGCAATGTCGGTTGCCAGATTATTTTGCTTGCTAGGTCAGGTGAGCAAAAGATGGCATCTTGAGAAGTGTCTTGGAAGTGTGTGTTTGAAGAGTTTGTTTGTAATGGTAGGTAGAAGGGTTGTTCTGTATGAATAGCTGGTTTAATTGTTCCATAATGCTACCACTCTTGTGAGTAGATGAACAATCAAGATGCCTTCTTGGTTCCCCGTAAGGGGCGCGGCGATTTGCTATCCTGGCCGCCGTGCTGACGGGATTCAGCACCCTGTCCGACCCCAGCTTAGCCTCTTCTCCTTCCTTCAAAACACTTGTTTCCTCACTTTTCATACAACCTCTCCCACAACTTTCTCTGGTCAGCCTCTAATTTCACAGGCTAAATGCTGACCTTCTTCTCAGCCAACCATCCCGGATCGGGGCTGAGGGGGAAAGGGACAATGTTCCCTAACCCATGAGCTCCGGTCTGGGGTGGTTGGTTTTTAAGAACCTGCTTCATCCCCACCCATACCTTCCTCACATCCCTTTTCCTTTCCTTTTCACAATCTATCTTTTTACGCCGTGTCTAAGGTGGAGCCGCCATGCCGATGGACTGCCAGGCCACCAGGCAGGAGAGGTGGTCCTTAATGGCGGCACCTGGCTCTGCCAAGCCTGTAAGCACCTCTTGCAGTGTGGGCAACTGCAAGAGGTGATGAGCTATTGCATCCTGTGGTACAAATAGGGTCACCATGCCCCATGATGAGAAACATAAAAATCTCCCCTTAATTCCCCCTGTCTCATCAATGGAGCCGCCCTCAGGCAGCTCCACAGAAAAAATGGAGGTCCTCACCCCTGTGCTTGTGCAGGGGACCCTCCATATTTCTCTACCTGGAGAGGAGGCTTACTCCTCTCCTACACCTACGGGTGTAGGGGACTCCCCCTCACCCCCTTCTATGGAGGTGCTTTTTGGCACCTCCCTATTTCCAGCGACAGTCCCTCCTTTTCTTTCTAAGGGGACTGCCAAGAAAGCCAGCAGGCAGCCCATTGCTGCCCGCCCCTCATTGAAGTGGCTCAGTAGGGCAAACCCCCTTAGGGGGGAGAGGGAAGCCAGGCCCCTTCGGTCGCTTCCTTCAAAAGACCTGCTGGCAAGAATATTAAACCTTGCCGGGTCAAGGCCTGTGCCTCCCCACACAAGACTGGTGACTCTGCCAAGGGGACTTGCAATGTCCTGGGAGGGGATGGCCAACTGGAGGCCCCTCCTGTGATAGACATGGTCCTTGAGGAAACCCAGCCTCAAACGGTAGGACCTTCCATGGGGGGGGGGAATCCAGGCTTGGCGCCAAACACCGAACCCGAATCCGCCCTTATGCAAGGTCCTCCTCAAACGACTAGGGTTTCTGAGGCAGTACAAGGAGGGGAGGGACTCCTCCGAACGGTGCCCCTATGACTTCCAGGACCTTCTCCATTTCGGAGGACCTGGCTGAGGCCGGTCCATTTGGCCTAGGGGCTTCTGCCGGCGGAGTTGAGAAGCGGGTTCATTCCCCGCCCTCCTCTCCAAATATGAAAAGGAAGAAAAAGACTAAGAAGACTCGGGGCTCCTCTCCATCTGCGGGGGTTGCGGGGATGGATGGGTCTGCTGCCACTTTGGCAAGTTACCAGGCCAAGATGGGCACATCCAGCCCCTCTACCCCCCCCCCCCTTCCATGTGTGGAGCCCCTGACTACATCAAAAGTGCACAGAATGGAGCCTCGTGAACATCGTGGCCCCTCTTTCAGAGGTTACCTCGCGTTTTTGAGCCCGCTGGCTTCAAACGCTTCCTCGTTATTCGATCCACTGATTGCACCATATTGGCCAAGGGCAACATGATCCATCAGAGGAGAGAATTAGCTAGTGCAATTGTTAGAGAGCCGAAGGTGACCCATTTCTCGGACCGAAGCCTTCTGGGGAATGCGGCGAATCCCACCGAGGCAGCCAATATAAGTGCTCTTCGGACACTTCATGGCACCCCGGTGAGTGTGACGCCGAACTCTACCATGAACTTTGTGAAAGGGGTAGTTTATGCGAGGGAACTCGCTGACTACTCCATTGAGGACATCACCTAAGAACTGGCTGACCATGGGGCGGTCAAGGTCGAATTTGTGATGAGAAAACAGGGAGGGGCTTCGAGACCCACCCCTACACTCTTCATCCTGTTCGACTGTGACAAGCTTCCTGAGTCGGTGCATGGAGGTTGGTACCGCTACCGCGTGAAGGCATTCGTGCCACTTCCCGCGGCGGTGCTATTACTGTCACCGCTTCGGCGATACGAATCTTTCTTGTAGATGTGCAAAGTCAGGGTCACCCGTAGTCTGTGTAAATTGCTTCAAGGCCGCACACGATAAGTCTAATTCGTGTGTGGCCAAGTGTGTCAATTTCGGAGAGCCTCACCCCGCTTCTTCCAAGCAATGTGGTGCATATCTCCTTGAGAAAGAAATCCTGGCCGTTTAGGCCCAGGATCGACTCTCATTCCGCGAGGCTAAGGACTTGGTCCTGGCGTGCCTGGCTCTGCCTGGGACATCATATGCCTCAATAGTTAGAAAGGCACCCTCTGCTCCTGGCCCATCCAGGCCAACGAGCATGGTTGTTTCCACGCCCATTCGGAGCCCTTCTGCGGGCTCTACTCAACCCGGGCGCTTCCCTGGTAGAGCTGGCGGCAAAAATGGTTCATACCCAGCCCTGGCTTTAGGCTTCCCCCTCTTCCACCAGCATGTCCGTTTCCAGTAAGGCGAAACGGCCACGCGCCTCCATCGAGTCGTTAGACTGACAGGAGGCAACACCCCTGAAGTTGGTCGCTAGGCCATCTTCTAGGGTTCATAATGCTGTCCCCCGAAAGGAGGACAGCAAAAAAAAAGCTTCGGCTCCTTCCCCCACGTCTAACGTCTAGAACGTCTGGCCGTTTTGCACGCCGACCACTCCCATGGTGGTCGGCCGAGTGTCAGGCGGCCCTCAAACAGAAACTTTATGCCTACATGCGCTATATGCGCTTCCTGAACGATTTCACTGTCGCTGAATTTCGTCGGGCTAGGGCTAGGTTCCGGTATATTTCGAACCACGCCCGCCGCTCTTCTTGGCAGGCATACGTGTCTTCACTTAACGGGAAGACCCTCTTAGCAGAGATGTTGAGGTGAGTCAAAAGGATTCGGGGCAAGTTCTCGCAGGACCCCCCTCCCGTTTTCCAGGAGAATGCGACCGCAATCTCGGACCCCGCGTCCATGGCGGAATCCTTCGCGACCGCTTTTTCCGCATTCTCTAGCCGGGATGCTGCTCCACCAGCATTCAATGCACGTCGTGATGTCGCGGAAGGCCGCCGACTGGACTTTAACTCCAGAGGCGGAGAACCTTTCAACGACAGGTTTACTGTGAGTGAGTTGCGCTCCGCTCTTGCTTCGTCCGCGGACACCGCCCATGGTCCGGACGATGTCCCGTATGCCACGCTTCGACACCTGGGTGAGCGAGGCATGGCCTTTCTGTTAGATTTGTTCAACAGGATCTGGGTGGAGGGTCTTCTCCCAGATTATTGGCGAATCGCTACTGTGCTCGCCTTTCGCAAACCGGGGAGAGATCACTCTACTCCGACCGGTTTCCGCCCAATCTCTCTAACCTCTTGCGTGTGCAAGTTGATGGAGAAATTGGTAAATGTTAGATTAGCCTTTTTTCCTGACAGCGGAGGCCATCTGTCTTCTGCACAGTGCGGCTTCCGCAAGTTCCACTCCACGTTGGATTCTCTGCTCCGACCGTGAAAATGACGTCTGCGAGGCCTTCCTTCGTAGACAGCACTACGCCACGGTGTTTGTCGATCTGGAGAAGGCCTATGATACCGCATGGCAATACGGTATCATGCAGACTCTCCATACGATGGGGGCGAGGGGACGCCTCCCAATGTTTATATCTGAATTTTTGCGAGATCGTCGATTCCGCGTACGGGTGGGGGGAGCCCTCTCTGGCCTAAAGGAGCAGGGAAGTTTCCTCAGTGTCGCCCGCTTTGCCCTGAGCATCAACAACATCACCTCGGTGCTGCCGGAAGATGTTCTCGCTACGCTCTACGTGGACGACCTTTCGATCTCTTTTGGCGCGGCCCAGATGCCAACTCTGGAGCGTCGACTCCAACAGGCATTGAACCGCGTCTCTCGCTATGCCGAAGCGCACAGGTTTCGGTTTTCCTTTGCCAAGACTAAGGTGGTGCACTTCTGCCGCCATCCACCGCTCGACCCGACCCAGACTTGTTTCTTAATGGGGTACGCCTGCAATTCGTTGAATCGCACCGTTTCCTTGGTCTTGTATTTGACCGACGCCTCACCTGGGAGGCTCATATTCGCAGCCTTAGGGTCTCTTGTACCCATGCCATGGACATTCTCCGTTCCGTGACATTCAGCGCTTGGGGCGCTGATAGGGCTACTGCCTTACTTTTTTACCGATCCTTTGTTCGTTCGAAGCTCATCTACGGATGCGAGTTTTATGCATCCGCAGCCGAGCGTTTATTGCAGAAGGTGGATTCGATCCACCACACCGGCCTTCGCCTTGCGACCGGTGCCTTCCGCACTTCCCCCCATTTAGAGCCTGTTGGTCGATGCTGGGGAGATGCCACTTGCTCTGCGCCGCGTGCAGTGCATTACTCGCCTGTACGCGCGAGCCCGGCGCCTCCCTCAGTCGCCAACAGCTCTCACTGCATCCGCAGCTGATCTCTATGGTGCCTATGCCGCCGAGAGACGCCAGTCATACACTCAGCCCTTTGGGTTTAGGGCCAGGAAACTCCTTTGGGAGGTAGATATAGCTCTCGGGCCGGTGGCGCCCCTGGTTCTGCCCAGGACGCCACCCTGGAGGGTACCACATTTGGCTATTTGTCGCCACGCCTCTGCTCCCAAAGCTTGTACGGCGCCGGGAGTATTTTTGTTTGACCTTTTTGGAGCACACCTCGTGTCACGCTGGAACCATGCCAGTGTATACAGATGGCTCCAAATCCCAAGAGGGGTTCTTATTCCCTGCCGTATCTATAGCGACTCACAAAGCGCCCGTAGTGCTCACGGGGCATTATCATCTCTGCATCCCCTGGTTCGCGATATCCGTGATGCCACGGTTTTGGCCAGCCGGGCGGATGTCGAGATTATTTTCTGCTGGGTTCCTGGACATGTAGGAATTGCGGGGAATGTGGGCGCCAAAGAGTCTTCGAGGACTCTGCGACTGGACCAGCGTTTCGCTCTTCCCCACACTGACTACATGTCAGGAATACGGGCAGCTCTTTGGACTTCTTAGCAAAGAAGATGCGAGACGGTCAAAGCGAACTTAAAGTTGCATGCCATTGCCCCGCGACTGTTCCCATAGACCTATCCCCCAATGCCACGACAGCTTCAGGTCGCTTTCTGTCGTCTCCCCGAATTGGACATACTCCTCTGTGACGCATCGCTATTTGATGGATCGCTCGCCTGCACCCTATTTTGACGAATGTATCGTCCCCCACACTGTTCGGCACATTCTTGTCGAATGTCCCAGTCTGGGTGATCTTTGTGCATGTTACCTTTCCCGGTCTTGGGATGGGCGGGGTCGCTACCGCCTGTCCTTTGTACTCAGGACGAGTACGTGCACATTGACTTGTTGACTTCTGGTTGGAGGTTGGCCTTCTTCTTTTCATTTAACTAAGTTTTTTTGTTTTTGTTATTGTTATTGCTTCCTAATTGTTATTTCTTTTTATTGCTGTTTTCTGTTCAAATTTTTTAAAGTAGCCTAGAACTAGGCTGTTTGTTTACGGCGACTTATGCCCAATTGGGCAGTAGCCAGATAGCCCCTAAAAAAAATGCCTATCTGGTTCTGTTGGAATGTAATCAATTACAGCTTGTAAGCAGGATAGAGGTGGATGTATATCCAGATTCATGAAAGTAGTCTTTTTGGTCTATGCTTGATTGGATAATTTGTATTTCCATTACATCTTGTTTAGGGAGAGGATTTGAGGTGACTCCATTGATATTGCTGCAGAGGATGTTGTGTTGTAGCAGGAAAAACTCTATGCTCTAATCCCAATCATTCCAACCTGCTTGTACACTAATTCGGACGTGAGAAATCAAAGGAGAATGAAGCGGATTGTATATACAGTCCTTTACTTACAAAAAAAAATACAATAATAATTACAAATATAATTATAATTTATGTTTACAAGAAAAGTCTGTATACTTCAAAATGAGGCCAAATTCCCCAATCCAAACAAGATACCCCCCAAAATTTATAACGGGTGAAAGAACAAATTTTCTCAAATATATCCACACAATGAAATGAAAAAAAAAAAATAACCGAACGAAAAGGAGCACACGACTATCACTTGTGCACTGGAGGTGGGTGGTAGTAGGCTAATATAAAAGGGGGCAGGCTCATCAGCCAATGCAGCTGGGCAGTGCAGGTGGCAAGCAAGGTATGAAAGCCCTCTGTCTCAGGGCTAGGCCGAGCACTCGCCTAGAGAACCCCTCTTGCAGTCTGTCCAAGCTTCCACTCTGTAGAAGAGATGATATCCCCCGTTTCTGATCCATTTACTATATAGGGAAGGGAAATCATTAACTATCTCACCTCTAAATGTACATCCAAGTACGCACAAGAAATTCTAATTTATAGCTTTTACAATTCTTGAAATATTTATCTTTATATTTATATTTGACAAAAGATTTTTTTTCAAAATATTTCTGAAAAAAGAATACAAACATCAATAAAAATTAAAAAAAACAAAACAAAATTTAAATTCCAGTTATTCACACACACCCGTTCGCACAGAGGGAGGGAGAGGGTATTGGAAAAAAAGAGGGGGGATAATGGCCCTTCATACACACGCACTCACATTCACTCCACCAGTGTCTGTGATTAGGTCTCTATTTCCAACATTTCTTTGACTGATGTGCCTGTAATGTGCTACTTTTTTATTTGTGTTGGATGGCTTAGACATGTTGTGATTGATAGGAATTCTTTGAGTTCCTTTCTTTATTGCATATACTGTTAATGTTTAGTTGAAAGATTTGATCTCTTCTAATGTTTTTGATCTCATTTATGTGTGTGGAGAGGGGAGACTGGGTTACAAATTAGGGAAGGAAGGTGATTGTACATTGCTGGATCATGTCATGTGTTAGTTTTTAGAGAAGGAGTGTATAATTAGTAAAGTTTGTGTAGTTGATGCCTGTTCTGGTAACCAGAAGATTCTGATAGTTTTGTTGCATATAACTATGAGGTAGGTCAGCAAGTAGAGGGGAAAAAAATAGTAAAAAAATGCTTTACATATCAATAATTTTCTGCAATATTTTTTTGGCATTTTATATGAATTTTGTTTTGCATAACTACAATAATCATATTATATAAACTAAATCTCTTAGTACCAAGATAATGCCTACAAAAATATATAGAAATAATAGAATGATATAAAATCTCAAAATATACATAAAATTATGTATAGGAAGATATTAAAAAGTTTTCCTCTCTACAAAATATACTCCCAAATGGTGTCACATTCACACTAGCCATCAATATTATAATCAAAGTAATAATTATTTTGTTCTTTTTTTTATATGGAACATTACACTTCATTGATGGAAGGGGAGGGAACAAAATTTGGCAAAGAGAGCTGAAGAGGCAGAGGCTTTCTCCTATGAGAACTTGCCAAGAGTCTTAGGAATGTATTGATATTCTCTCTATAATGGGTGAGAATGGTAGCTATGGATTTGGTTGGAATTAGTCTTATTCTATGTTTGTGAACTAGGTGTGCCGTTTGTTGAGGTAGAGTTGGAGAAGATGAGTAGCTGTATCTTTCTGGTGGTGTGTGCTTGTAAGAGTTATCTAAGAAGGTATGTGTATCTGTGATGTGTAGTTTGGCTATATCATACATGTCAAACTGAGTATGACTGACAGTATGGAGACTTTGTGAAGTTTGTTTGCTTGATGGCTACCTAGCCGCTATCATGTGTGTTTACCCTCCAGATAGTTGGTAACAATCTTTTCATATTGTTATGCCTATTGGTGTTGTATATTTTGTGCAAGAAGTTGTGGTGTAGGATAGCATTAAAAGCTTTGTTGATGTCCATAGTTACTAGTAATATCCAATCTAGTGCTTGGTTGAAGGTATCATAGATTCTTCTTTGTGTCAGGTTTTTAAAAAGATTGGTGTTGAGTATATTACTCCTGTGTATAAAATAAAGTCAACAAGGAAGTCACTAGATCAAGGAGCTGATGATGGATGAGTGTTATGATAGTCCAATTCTTGAGTTTCCATAGCTCAGCACCAGACTATGGTTTTACCAACCTTTTTCCCATTATACCAATTTATCAATTTGAATTTCTTAAACAAAATAAATACTGCCTTATTTTAATTAAGTAAAGGTTCTTTATCCACTATTTTTATTTATAATTCTTAAACCTGTATATAAAGAAAAGATTTGTATGACATTAACATTAATATAAATTAAGTAAACTATCTTTAATATATTAAGTGTAGTTGGCAAGGGAATGTGTGGAGTGATCTAATTTATGATGGGGTGCTTAATGCCTTGGATAGGGTATAGAAGAACAGGAATGGACAGTGTGAGGAAGGTAGTAGTGTTTCTGGGGATCATGATGATTGTATCATGCTTCCAAATTTGGGGTATTTCATTCTGTAACTTTAAACCTTTCCCACTTGTATTCTCTATGTACTGAGGTGTGGGCCATGGGTGGATGATTTCATCTGGTGTTTTGTGAAAAGTGTGGGGATAATTTGTTTAGATTTATAGCCTTAGGGTGTCTTGTACCTGAGCTAGGATATTTTTCACTGTGTTGTTCCACTAGGTTTACACTTCTATCTTCTACTGTTCCTTTGTTTGCTCAAAACTAGAATGTGCTTGTAAGATTTACTACTCTACTTCTGAGCATCTAGTCTGAACAGTGGATTTGATCCACCACATACTGGTCTATGCTTGGTGACTGGTGCTTTCCTGCATGCCCCCAATGGAGAACATCCTTATTGATGAAAGTCCGCTGCCACTTTCTGTATGGCATTTGTACATTTGTACATTTGATTCCAGCATCTCCTTTAGTCACCAACATTTTTTTTTCCATTGCCAATCTCAATAGTGAATATGCCGATGAGAAACCCTGATCATATACCCTAAGCCTTTCTGTTGTTGGGCCATCCCCTCCTCTTCTGTCTAAACATTCTTCCTTTCTATAACTATCTCCTAAATCTTCTATCCTGACTAGACTTGACCCACTATCTCATGCTGTGTCAGAAAAGAGGCTTTGGAACCTCGATAAATAATGCCCACAGGTTTCAAGGGCTAAGACTTTAGAGACCCTGGGTAGTGGGGCATGATTAATTGGGAGATTAATTTATCCCCAATAACCAATCTGCATGTAATGTGCTGACCACCTCCCTCCACCCCTTCTAGGGTGCATAAGGCTATATTTTTTATGGTATGCAAGATTTCCTGCTGTGTTGGTTGCCAGGCCAACTAAAAGTATCAGATCTTGGCTGTCCTGTCGATGATTAGTATGTCTTTTTAAGGAATTCTATCCTTTTGGCCGGCATCATCTCTGGCTCCTTCTGGTCGCTACATAAGTCACAAACACTAACATAACTATTCTTATACTGACATAGAAAAACAACCCCCAGTCACAATAAATCTCACCTGAACAACTATTTGGCTTCTTTCAACTTCTAATAGAACATGTGCCCTTTGTTATTTAATTACTATATCAAATTATGTCTCCAATATAATTTTGAATGTCTTTCACTATCAAACTATTCTCAATTTTGCTTATGGAGGGAGGCAGATGAACGGGGGCCACGATAGAAGTCTATTGGAGTCCCCCACCTAGAACGACAACAATGAAGCAGCCACAACACACACACCCTGAAAAGAGAAGAAAGGAATTAGAGACAGGGGAGGAGAGGTGGACAACAATAGATTACTACAGTGTCTCTGATGTAACAACCACCTGGTATAGATGTTATAACTGTCTTAATTTTTCCATAGCTGCAAGAATGGAGATACGTGGAAAAAACATTACACCATTTGATAAAGGATGCATCATTGCCTTCCATGAATGTGGCAAATCAACATGTGATATCTCTACAGCAACAGGTATAGGCATAAGCACTATACAGAGAACAATTCTTTTTGAAAGATACAGGAGCTCCTTGAAGCATTTGGTAAAGAAAAATTGGCATTGCTCAATGCAGCAGTTAACCAGCATGTTCTGTGACAGTCTACAAACGATTTCAACGAGAACGATGCATCGGGAACTGAAAAGAATGCATGTATGGAGCTGCGCCTCTATCAGGAAGCCACTTATGACTGCAAAAAAATTGAAAAAAAGGTTTCACTTCGCCAAATAGCATAAAACTGGAGTGTAGATGATTGGAAATGTGTCATGTGGTCCGATGAATCTAGGTTTATCCTCTTTCAGAGTGATGCATGCATTAGAGTATGCAAAAACCTCATGAAGCATTGGATCCATCATGTATCATCTCCTCCGTTCAGGCATCTGGAGGTAGTGTGATGGTCTGGGGCTGTTTTACCTGGTCTGGACATGGATCTACAACCCTCTGAAGCAACAAGATGAAGTTCCACGAGAATTTGCAGATCCTGGATGATCAATTTTACCCCTCAATGTACTTTTTCCTAATGGTGATGGAATATTTCAAGATGATGATGTGTGCATCCACCGGTCTAACATTGTCAAAGATTGGTTTACCCAACATGAGGGATCATTTTGGCATATTGAGTGGCCACCACAGTCCACAGATTTAAATCCCATAGAGAATTTATGGGATGAGCTTGAGAGGGACCTGCATGCCAGAGTGCCTCTTCCATCATTATTGAACAATTTGGGTCTACAGCTGCTGGATTTGTGGCTGAAATTGAAGCTACAGAAGATGCAAAACCTTGTAGAATCAATGCCAGATAGAATGAGAGCTGTAATTCTATCGAGAGGAGGTCCAATTGCTTCAGTTTAATGATTATTACACTGAACAACCTTTATTTTGACCAGTCAGTATATATATATATATATATATATATATATATATATATATATATATATATTTTAATGCAAATCACTGTTCTAGTGTTATTCAATAATACAGTCCCTCCTGAAAACTCCCAATAAATTAAGAATCTACAGTAGTCCATCCTTTAATAACATCTGCTTTAATAGCCTCTTTATTTTTTTTCTATGCTGCTAGAGGCTATTATTACCTTACCATATTCTTTTGTGACATGAGTCAATCATTGGCTTCTTCATTCTTTACTATACTTTTTTTTTTAATTCAATAGTTGATCTTTTGTTCTTTTGGCGATGCATGGCCACTAAAGTTATTGCTATAAAAGCACTAAATTTAACATATTACAAAATTAACTAAAAAACAGCAATTTTCAAATACTCCACAAGGCAAAACTATACTTTACACAAGACCGATGCCAATTGAATCGGCCATGTGTAAAAGCACTTGACACAAATTTGTGATCATGGGAAGATATTTTTTGGTTGAAAACCAAAAATGACAAATATTGATATGCATGAAAACTGGAGGTTACTGTAAATTGTCTTATTATGTTTCACATTAATATTTTAAGAATGAGTTTTATAAATATAACTGAGATATGACATTTAAAAGTTGATTACATCATATTTAGGTACCTTTTTGGAAAGTTCTTGACTCGACATCTACAGAACCATTTAACTAAATAGGTACTATTTATTCATCTTCTTCCCATTCATATCAATAAACATTAATTAATTTTAATATGGAATGACCCTAAATCAATCTCATCACAACCATCACTACAAGAAACCTACCTCCACCCATCCTCAAAATTAATCACAAGCCCATTCCTAGCAATAGCAGCATAATAGCTTTTCTCTTCCATATAGCACAACTAAGCTCCACCCACTCAACTATCCTCCCAAATTACATACATATTAATTAACTAACTAGGCAATAAATTCAATTTTTGACAAGATTGAAGCAACTTTCCTTATATTTGTTTTGGATTTCTTCAGAGGTTACAAAAATGGAAGAAATGAAAAAGGAAGTTATTGAATATCCACTTAATACAAATGTAAGCATGTCAGGATTTTATTATTTATATTAGCATTCAATATCATTATTTAGTCTGCATTTCAGTTAATATACTTTTACCTATTTAATAAGTAACTTTAAATCATTACTTGTGTATAGTTAAAGTAAATTACCTATTCTTTTATATTAGAATATTTATGAAGAAACCCCCATCAAAGAAATGAAGGAAGAGTTGTCTGATTCAGATTATGGAAATGAAGTAAGATCGGTCAGAAGTCAAGAAAGAGCAGTTGTTGATGGTTCTAATGAATTGCTGTCAAAAGAATGCTCCATCAAAGAGGTAGTTACAAAGAGTTGCCTGTTAGAATATTTACCAATTTCCCATGGTAGCATTTTTATACAACCTATTATTGGTTAAAGAAAAATAAGTAGAGAGTTAAATTTTATATAGTCATTTATTGAAAGCCATTTCATGAGAATTTTTGTTCAGATGCTAGCTGAGAAGTCTAATGCCCTGCTTTAACTGAATTAAAGCCACTTTTGCTCCTCAGTATACTTGGCTTGATCATTACCCCTGCATGGATTTTTTGTGATAAGGAAAAAATTTTCAATAAAAAAAATCCATTTATCTATTTCCTTATAGTATGACTAATTCTATTTCATCATTCTCTCACATTCATGAGGTATATATTATATATTTGCCGCCTGTTTAACTCTATTCCTTGTTTATCCATTAAGTTCTCATGAACACTTTTCAGTAGAAAAATGATTCTATTTATGTTGTTTCTTTGCAGTATGACACTGAGTGATAGAGCATTAGTAGCTGGGGTCATCCGCATGATCTTTCTATCTGTTTTACCCCTTGATGAGATTGTCATTCCTTACTTATTCAATCTCTTATCATCACATTTGACACCACTATTTAGCTGTTATTAGCATGCCACTAGTTACACACACTAATCTTCACAATTTGATCCATCGCTCATTACTTTCACTTGAAAGTGAACATATCTAAATCTCCAAAGTACGCGATTAAAAACATGAATATAAATGTATGAAAAGAAGACAACAGTGATTTCTGGATGCTCTGTAAGGAATTAAATTTTGTACTTCTTCAAGCAGGACTTTGGGGAGATTTCATTGAAGGAAGAAGTTAGTGAAGAATTCTTTCATAGAGAAATGAATTCTTCTGTTACTATGGATGTACTGTGTACAAAATCTGAAAACTCTCTACCAAACACTACCAGTGAGTTTTTGCAACAAGACCTCCACCAAGAAAAGGTAATCTTTTGTTATTTTTAGTTTCTTGCTGAATATATTTGTATAATGGCAAACATTATTTTATATTTTCTTCGCACCAATGTTATCACTCAAGATTGCCATGTCTTAGTAATAAATAATAATAGTAGAGTTTATAGAATTATCATGCTTGCTTAAATGTCCTTTTCATCAGTGATGACTAAACAGTATCTCTCCCATCTATATGAATGGGGTTCCTACTCTTTGTCCCAGATCCCTCTCGCATACCTTTTGATTGAGAACTTGTTTAATACCCTTAGTCTACATATTCAAGATGCCTCAGGCAAAGTAATGACTTTGTTGCCCCTTTGCACTAACTAGCAGTTGATATCATGTCTAAAATGTGGGAACCATGCCTCTAAACAATACACTAAATGTGGACTATCATGCAAGCTATACAGTTTAAGGATAGTCTTCTTGCATTTTTAACATCTTAATGATGTGCAACACACTATTTGCTTTATTGTTTCTTTAATACACTACTTGGTAAACCTCAGTGACTCATTTATTACTACTTGTAAAGTCCTTTTCAGCCCCAACTGAGTTCAGCCAATGCCCATCCATTTCATAGCTCAATTCTGTAATAACTCTTCCCATGTGTATAGATTTTGATTTTTGAAGTTACCCTTAACTTCTCTTACTGAAGCTACCAATTTGGTCTTTTCTGCAAAAATCTAAGTAACTTACTGTGGTTGCAGTCAGGGAAGCTGATAGCAACAAGTTTGAGGACCAGTAGTGCAGGACATTGTTGAACAACCCAGCCTGTTTTCCTTGCTTTGTCTGCAGGAACAGAGTTCTGCTGGAAAATGCAAGGTATTGCCACGGCTACTTGGTCCATCCGAGGCATGACTAGAGCCTCCAGCACCTCAATATAACAGTCTGTATTAACCTTGAAGCCCTGTGGGAAGATGTGAGGAAGGAGCCATAATGTCTCCCTCACTAGTAACCATGCCCAGAAGCATCAAAGATGTTTTAAGGTAGACAACGATCATTCTGCTGATTTATTGCCCTATCCTAGACAATCTTTCTCAAAAAAATAAAAAAAGGCTTTTTCCATTGTGCTTGATTTTGATTGAGTGCTTGTGCCTTCACTTGATGGCTTTTCTTGGTAGCTGGAATGAGAAGCTAGCACCTCTTCAGCCCATATGAGTATTAGCCCAGATCCTGGTGCACTGCTCTGTAGATGGTTGCCTTACTCTCGCACATCTTGACAAGTTTGCCCATGGACTGACCAAAGTCCTCGAGATCTTCTGCTTGACACTGACGATAAATTTCATTCTTGGAAATAATAGAGAAACAAACAATTGTGACAATGTTATATGGCTGTAACTTCATCCTTATTCTCAGCCTCATCATACTTCTGTTTCATTTTGGAAATGAGGTTCCTCAGGATATTAGAAAAACATCACCATTTCTTTCATGATTTCCCTGTAAGAAGCGCAGCGATTTGCCATCCTAGCTGCCGTGCTGACGGGACTCAGCACCCCATCCTAGCTGCCGTGCTGATGGGACTCAGCACCCCATCCGACCCCAGCTTAGCCTCAGACAGCCTGTATTTCTCCCCTACTTCCTCACTTTCCCTACAACCTCTCCCACAACTTTCTCTGGTCAGCCTCTATTTTCACAGCGTAGATGCAGACCTTCTTTACAGCCAACTATCCCGGATCAGGGCTGGGGAGGGGGGGGCAATGTTCCCTAACCCCTGAGCTCTGGTTTGGGATGGTGGAATTTTAACAACCTGCTTCATCCCCACCCATACCTTCCTCACATCCCCTTTCCTTTCACTTCACCATCTATTTATTTTTATGCCATGCCCAAGGTGGAGCCGCCATGCTGAAGGGCTGCCAGGTCACCAGGCGGTAGGGGTGGCCGTAAATGGCGGCACCTGCCTCTGCCAGGCCTGTATGCACCCCTTGCAGAGCGGGCTACTGCTGGGGGGGTGATGAGCGTTTGCTTCCCGTAAGAAAAATAGGATCACCATGCCCATGGATGAAAACTTAAAAAAACAAAAATCTCTCCCCATTTTCCCTTTAAGAACAAGGGAGCCACCCCCAGGCAGCTCCAGAGAGAAAATGGTGGTTTCCCCACCCTGTGGTTTCCCAGAGGACCCTCCATAAATCTTCAACCAGAGAGGAGGCTTACTCCTCTCCTTCGCCTATGGGTGTTGGGGACACTTCCTCACCCCCTTCTCTGGAGGTGCTTTCGGGCACCTCCCTCTTCCCAGTAGCAATCCCCCCTTTTCTTTCCAAGGCGACTGCCAAGAAAGCCAGCAGGCAGCCCATAGCCGACCGCTCCCCATTGAAGCGGCTCGGTAGGGCAACCCCCCTTAGGGGAGAGCGGGAAGCCAGGCCCCTTCGGTCGCTTCCTTCAAAAGACCTGCTGGCTCGGATTTTAAACCTAGCGGGTGTCAAGGGCTGTGCCCCCCCCAAACATGACTAATGACGCTGCTACCAATAGGACCTATGATGTCCTGGGGTTGGGGGATGGCCAACTGGATAGACATGGTGCTTGAGGCACTTCAGCCTCAGATAGTAGGGCCTTCCATGGGAGCGAATCCGCACCAAGCACTGAACTCAAGTCCGCCCCTATGCAAGGTCCTCCTCAAATTGCTTGGGTTTCCAAGGCAGTACAAGAAGGGGAGGGCATCTCATCTGACAGGTGCCCGTGTGACTGCCAGGACCATCTCCATCTCAGGGAAGGACCTGGCTGAGCCGGTCCATCTGGCCTGGGGGCTCCTGCTGGCAGAGGCGAGAAGTGGGTTCATTCCCCGCCCTCCTCTCCTAAAAAGAAAAAAACAAAAAAAGAGACAGGGCTACTCTCCATCCACAGGATCTGCGGGGACGGATGGGTCTGCTGCTTTGGTAAGCAACCAAGCCAAGATCGGTACATCCGGCCCCTCTGCCCCCCCGGGTGCAGAGCCCCCGACTAAGACCAAAAGGGCCGCAGGGTGGAGCCTCAATGAAGTCGGAGCCACTCATTCAGAGGTTACCCGGCGTTTTTGAGCCCGCTGGCATCAAACGCTTCTTACTTATTCGCTCCACTGAATGCAACATGTTGGCCAAGGGCAACATGATCCATCAGAGGAGAGCTTTAGCTATGGTAATTGGTAGAGAGCTGAAGGTGACCAATCGCTCGGACGGGAGCCTTCTGGCAAATGCAGCGGATCCCTCCGAGGCGGCCAAGATAAGTGCTCTTTGGACACTTGATGGCAGCCCGGTGAGCTGTAGAGCTGGCCGACCATGGGCTGTCAAGGTCGAAAGTGTGATGAGAAAACAGGGAGGGGCCTCGAGACCCATCCCTACACTTCGTCACGTTCAACTGTGACAAGCTCCCTGAGTCGGTGCGTGCTGGTTGGTACCTCTACCCCGTGAAGGCATTCATGCCACTGCCGCGGAGGTGTTATTACTGTCACCGCTTCGGCTATACAAATAGCTCATATAGACGTGCAAAGTCAGGGTCACCCGAAGACTGTAAATTGCTCCAAGGCTGCACACAATAAGTCCAAATCGTGTGTGGCCAAGTGTATCAAATGTGGACTGCTGCACCCCGCTTCTTTGAAGCAATGTGGTGCATATCTCCTTGAGAAAGAACGACTCTCATTCAGTGAGGCTAAGGACTTAGTCCTGGCATGCCCGGCTTTGCCTGAGACATCTTATGCCTCAATGGCTAGAAAGACACCCTCTGGTCCTGGCACATCCAGGCCAATGAGCACGGTTGTTTCTGCGCCCATTCAGAACCCTTCTGTGGGTTCTACTCAACCCGGGTGCTTCCCTGCTAAAGCTGGCGGCACAAAGGGTTCACACTAGGCCCTAGCTAAAACCAAAAACCAGGGCTCCCTCCCCCCTTCCTCCAGCGTGACTGTTTCCCGTAAGGCGAAATGGCCATGCGCCTCCACTGAGTCATTAGACTGACAGGAGGCAACACCCAGGAAGTTGGTTGCCACTCGATCTTCTGGGGTTCTTAAAGCTCTCCCCTGATAGGAGGACAGCAACAAAGGATCTTCGGCTCCTTCACCCATGCCTAGTGATGGGCTGAGTGGTTCGGAAACGGTGGATCCTCGAAAAGAGGGCCTCCGAAGCCGCAACGCCCGCCTGAGATTTCGAGGCAGAGGGAGGAAAAGACTCGCATGGCGAGCCCAACCTCCCCCAATAAGTCCTCGAAGGCGACAGCGCCTTCAGCGCATTGTCCGGCCAACAGTGCCTGGGGTTCTGCCTCCAGGAAGCGTACGGCCATTGCTGTGAGGGTCTTGTGTTCGAAGAGGGCCCCTGCGTCTCCGAGCTAGGCCTGGGGGCATATTCCTTCAATGGAATTGCCATGGACTCCAGGTTAACTGGGAGGAGTTGCAAAAGCTCATCTTGTCACGTTCCCTGTTAGCAATTTTTCTGCAGGAGACCATGCTAGGTGCGTGCCCCCTGTCCACCCTCCCGGGGTATAAGGGTTTTGCGACCTCACCACCACGAGATGAGGGTCAGGCTGGGGGATGCAAGGTTTACACCTGGCATGATGTCTCCATTCAGGCAGTGGCTGTGCAGGTTCACCTGGATAGGAGGTATACTGTTATTTCTGCCTACATTACACCGTCAGCTGACTTGATGCGGGCTCTTCCGCCACGTCGTGGCACGGTTGCCGAGGCCCTTTCTCTTGCTTGGAGAGCTGAATTGCAGACATCCTCTCTGGGGAGATTACTCAATAAATTCCAAGGGACAAGATCTTGTCGATCTGATGGAAGAGCTTGAGATAGATGTCATAAATGTGGATGAGTTTACGCATCACTGCCCGAGAACCGCTTCATTTACCTGATGTGATCTATTTTATGCTCTTCACATGCACAGCCTGATTTTGATTAGGGGTGGTCGATGACCTCCATGGTAGTGATCACTTTCCCATTCAAATTTCATTTTCATTGCAATGCTGCCTGAGAGCCCACCTCGGTGGTGCTTGGCGCGGGCGCCTGCATTTCAGGAAATGACTGAATTCTCTATCTCAGTCGAGGAGTTTAGGTCAGTAGATGAGGCTGTTGAGTTCTTCGGCAACCTCATCGCCGTGGGCCTGACTACTATTCCAAGAATATCTAGCCATTTTGCATCCCAACCACTCCCGTGGTGCTCGTCCAAGTGCTCGTCAAACAGAAGTGTTATGCCTACATGCGCTATAACTTCCACCCGAACGATTTCATTGCCAGTGAATTTCATCGGTCTAGGGCAAGGTTCCGGTATATTTTGAAGCATTCCCGCTCCTCTTCTTGACAGGCATATGTGTCTTCACTTAATGGGAAGACCCCTCTAGCAGAGGTGTGGAGGTGAGTCAAAAGGATTCGGGGAAAGTTCTCGCAAGGACCCCCCTCCCGTTCTCGAGGAGAATGGGGTCCGCAATCTCAGACCCCGGGTCTGTGGTGGAATACTTCGTGACCTCTTTCTCCGCTTTCTCTAGCTGGGATGCTGCTCCGCCAGCATTCAATGCACGTCTCGATGTCGCGGAAGGCAGCCGACTTGACTTTACCTCCCGAGGCGGAGAACCCCTTGATGACAGGTTTACTGTGAGTAAGTTGCGTTCTGCTCTTGCTTCGTGCTCAGACACCGCCCATGGTCCGGACGATGTCGCGTATGCCATGCTTCAACACCTGGGTGAGTGAGGCATGGCATTTCTCTTAGATTTGTTTAAGAGGATTTGGGTGGAGGGTCTCCTCCCAGATTCCTGGCGAATCGCTACTGTGCTCGCCTTTTGCAAACCGGAGAGAGATCACTCTACTCCGGTCACTTTCCGCCCAATCCCTCGGACCTCTTGCGTGTGCAAGTTGATGGAGAAATTGGTAAATATTTTATGTTAGATTAGCCTTTTTTCTGCATAGCGGAGGCCATCTGTCTTCTGCATGCACAGTGCGGCTTGCGCAAGTTCCATTCCACGTTGGATGCTCTGCTCTGACTGGAAAATGCCATCTGCGAAGCCTTCCTTCGTAGACATCACTACGCCACAGTGTTTTTCGATCTGGAGAAGGCCTATGATACCGCATGGCGATATGGTATCATGGGGACTCTCCACACGATGGGGGTGAGGGGACGCCTTCCAATGTTTATATCTGAATTTTTGCCAGATCGCCAATTCCGCGTATGGGTGGGAGAGCCCTCTCTGGCCCAATGGAGCAGGAAGAGGGTGTCCCGCCGGAAGTGTCCTCAGTGTCCCACTCTTTGCCCTGAGCATCAACGACATCACCTCGGTGCTGCCGGAAGGTGTTCTCGCTACGCTCTACGTGGACGACCTTTCGATCTCTTTTGGCGCGGCCCAGATGCCAACTCTGGAGCGTTGACTCCAACAGGCATTGAACCTCGTCTCTCGCTATGCTGAATTGCACAAGTTTCGGTTTTTGTTTGCCAAGACTATGGTCGTGCACTTCTTCCGGAAGTGGTTGAATCGCACCGTTTCCTTGGTCTTGTATTTGACCGACGCCTCACCTGGGAGGCTCATATTCGCCGCCTTAGGGTCTCTTGTACCCGCGCCATGGATATTCTCCGTACCGTGACGTTCAGCGTAGTCGAAGCTCGACTACGGATGCGAATTTTATGCATCCGCAGCCGAGCTTTTATTGTGGAAGGTGGACTAGATCCACCACACCGTCCTTGGCCTGGCGACCGGTGTATTCCGCACTTCCCCCATTGAGAGCCTACTAGTCGATGCTGGGGAGATGTCACTCGCTCTACGCCGCGTACGTGCATAACTCGCCTGTACGCGCGAGCCCGGTGCCTCCCTCAGTCGCCAACAGCTCTCACTGCATCTGCAGCTTATTTCGATAGTGCCTATGCCGCTGAGAGACGTCAGTCATACCCTATGCCCTTTGGGTTTAGGGTCAGGAAACTCCGAGAGCTAGCTATAGTTCTCGGGCCGGTGGTGCCCCTAGTTCTGCCCAGGATGCCACCCTGGGGAGGTACCACATTTGGCTATTTGTTGCTTCGCCTGTGCTGCCAAAGCTTGTACAGCGCCGGGAGCATTGCGTTCGATCTTTTTGGAGCACACCTTGTGTCACGCTGGAACTGTGTCAGTGTATACGGATGGCTCCAAGTCCCAAGAGGAGGTTGGCTTCCACGCCGTATGCCCTCTGTTTGAAGTCAGCAGTGCTCTGCTAGGTTCTGTGTTTGTCTCCATGGCCGTGATGGTGGCAATACACCTCTCGGTATGGGAGATTTTGCGACGTGCCTGGTTCGGAGACCGGATTGTGATCTATAGCGACTCACTAAGCACCCTGAGTGCTCTCAGGGCATTGGAATCTCCGCATCCCCTGGTTCTTGATATCTGTGATGCCAAGATTTTGACGAGCCATGTGGATGTCAAGATTATCTTCTGCTAGGTTCCTGGACATGTAGGAAGTGCGGGAATGAGCGTGCCGATGAGCGCGCCAAAGAGTCTGTTAGGACTCTGTGTCCAGACCAGCGTTTCACTCTTCCTCACACTGACTACATGGCAGCTCTTCAGGCTGCTTGGCAAAGAAGATGAGAGATGGCCGAAGGTATCTTAAAGTTGCCTACCATTGCACCGCGACTGTTCCCATGGCCCAACCCCTAATGCTGTAAAGGCTTCAGGTTGCTTTCTGTCGTCTTTGAATTGGGCATACCCGCGGGACGCACCGCTATTTGATGGAGCGCTTGCCAGCGCCCTACTGTCAAGACTGCGTTGTCCCCCACACCGTTTGTCACATTCTTGTTGAATGTTCCAGTCTGGGTGATCTTCGCGCACGTTATCTGTCGCGGTACCAGGATGGGCAGGATCGCTACCGCCTGTCCCTTGTACTCGGGATGAGTGCATGCACATTGACTGGTGGACTTGTAGACTTTTGTGGGAAACGGTCGAGGGCAATTTACAGTTGCGCCGCGATTGTTCCCATGGACCTATCTCCCAATACCGCGCCAGCTTCAGGTTGCTTTCTGTCTTCTCCGAATTGGACACACTCGCGGACGCACTGCCATTTGATGGAGCGCTCGCCTGCGCCTTATTGTGAAGTCTGTTCGGCACATTCTTGTTGAATCTCCCAGTCTGGATGATCTCCGTGCACGTTACCTGTCTCGATACCGAGATGAGTGGGATCGCTACCACTTGTCCCTTGTACTCTGGAGGAGTTCGTGCTTACCAAATTGTGGACTTTACTCCTTTTTGTGTGTTTTTGTAGGTTGCATGTTCTTGCGCTGGGGAAAGGCTTTCCTACCTCTGACACCGGAACACGCTTCCTTCTGGTTGTTTTTTATTTGTTTTCTTTTGTTGTCTTTTTAGCCTTTTTCCTTTTATATCTTTGTTTTGTATCATTTAAATATTGTTGTTGTTTTTTTGTTTTTTTAATATTGCCAAATAGTGGGCTATTGTGTACAGTGACTTATGCCCAAGTAGGCAGTCGCCAGATGGCTACCATAATGAAAAGAAAATATTGATATTCATAGACCACAGCGAACTGTTGGTGGGATCCTGGTGAACACACCAACGATGTTCCTGATGTTTGATCAGCTGGATCTCCTAATGGTTATTAAGGTGGGTTACCTACGAGTTTCAGTCAAACGCTATACAACTAATCCGAGACGATGCTTTAATTGCCATATGTTTCGTCAGGTAAGTACTGCCTGTCGCCACCCCTGTGGAATGCGTGCAGGCCTCTTATGGTCATTCCTCTTACCATCCCCGCTGCTGTAGCAGCTGTGGAGAGTCCCATAGTGCCTCTTCCTTGAAGTGTCACATATTTCTCTTTGAAAAAGAGGTCTTAGCTGTCCATGATTCTGCTAAGGTGGATATGGGGAAAACCCGTTGATTAGTCCGGTAGAAATTTATCTCTCCTGGCGTCAGGTTCTCCGATGTCATACGCATGGCAGCGGACTCTCGTCCTGCTTACCCACGTATTCGGTACACCACTACGTCTCTTCAGTTATCCCGGTATGCAGCATCATCACCTTCTTCTAACCAGACTCAAGTATGGTCCCTCTAGTATACCCACACTCATTGACCCCCACGCCGGCAAAGCGTGCCCAATCCCCGGATGCCACTCTAGAGACTCTGGACGACATTCAAGCCTCTATCGAATCTCCCGAGGCTCCACAATCTGATGTCCTCATGACTGAGGTCTTGGGCCCAAGCTTAAGACCTCTCCCTCTAGGAAGCTAACTTCCAAAAAAGATGGACAATCTACCTCAAAAACTCTCTCTACCTCAGTTGAGGTACACCCTATCCCTTCCTCCCTTTCCCTTACTCCAGTTGCTTTGACATATGTAACTGAAACTTCTGTTACATTGGCCTTCCCTAGGGCGGAGGCAGTCTATCCTTCATCCATAGCAATATAGCCCCACTCCCAGAAGGTAACGATATGTCCAAGTCTCCTTTCTCCATACCACTACCTTCTGACCAAGACCATACCCCGTCTCCCCTTCCTGTTATCCATGTCCCTTTGAAACCTTCTGGAACTACTACTTCTGACCCCCCTTCAGACATAGGTTGCACACCCTCCATTAAGAGTGATGATCCCTCTTTTCCCAACCCCGGGAGTAAATTTACCCTGAAACCTCTTGTCTCTATTCTTTCCTCCAAGTCATGACCCACTAACTTTGGTCTCTCAAAGCAAACTTAGCTCCTGCAATACTAGCCCCCCGACCCTCTAAATAGGGGTTGCCTCGGCGTGTTCTTCTCAGAGAGCATCTGTTCATGAAGGCCCCCTCCCCCCCATACACACTATCTCGTCCATGGTCTCTCAGTGGTCTGAGTGATGGCAGTAATTCTTCAATGGAACTATCAGGTGATCCTTCCCAAATAGGAGGAATTCTCCTATTATATACTTGCAGGAAACCAAACTTGGAAAATGCCCTTTCTCCAAGTTTCATCAGTCCACTGTTATTAATTCCATACCACCCCATGGTGGGATGGCCAATGGTAGTTGTTCACCTTATTGACTCTACTACCTTATACTTCATAGAAGCTCAAATCACTCCTACCTGTTGCTTCCAACTATCGACGCCGGCAACTTTCGTCAGCTTAACTTCTTTAAAATCAAATTCCGGAAACAAAATACTTCCCCAAATAATAACTGGTTAACCAATTATTACATAAAGGAATCAACAACCTTACAAGAACTAATTGAAACCTCCCAAAGACAATAGCAAACTCAGAAACACTGGAGCTCCCTCGCAATACAACTTATCCATCTGACTGCACCTGCTAACTTGCTGAAAACAACAACAAATTAGCATATCACTACTCGCTTTGAGTGACTTCCAATATGATGATAGGTATATCATCATTTTATGACAATTTCCTTAAACAACTAATATAGAATATATAAATATTGCTAACTTAACCTACGAAGAGGTGATAAGTAAAATCTCTATTCCTATTGCATTCCACTAACATTCACACAACCATCGTACATACGCTCCATACCTTGACTTAAGAGTAGTGTCTCGCTCCTGGTGATCACTAACCACTTTTGCATGCCTTCAATTCTGCCAACTACTCTTCAAGCATTTGCAGCTTGTGTCCATCTTACAAATAGAATTTTTACTTTCTGTTCAATTTATATTCACCGAGATAAGCCCCCTTCAAGGGCTCAGTCTTTAGATCTTTTATTTCAGCCTCCTACCTAATTTCTAGTTCTAGGAGACTTTAATGCCAGACACTCCATATGGGGTGATAGAGTGAACAACGATCAAGGCCGTCTCCTTGAATCTCTTTTATCCATTAATTCTTTTAGCATTCTTAACTTTGGTCATGTTACCTCCTACCTTATTCAAACTCATTCTTTCAGTTGTGTAGATCTATCTATTGGCTCCACCGACTGTATCTCTACTTTCAAGTGGTCTGTTTTAGATGACCTGCATGGCAATGACCACTTTCCCATTGTTTTGAAAAACACACCACTTTGCCCACCCCCTTCATATCCTCCCCAGTTGGAATGTTGTAAGGACTGACTGGTCAAAGTTCCATGATGCTTCCTTCACCACTAAATAAATTAGAGATTTTGTAGATATTGCTGCAGCTTTACATTACTTTTCCTGTTTAGTGCTTGATGCTGCAGAGTCCGCAATTCCTCATACTCGGTCCCGCCCGGACATAACATCAGTCCCATGGTGGAAGGCTAATTGCACCCGTGTGGTGGATGCCTGTAAAAAGGCTCATGCGCGGTTCCACCAGAACCAAACTCTTCCGAACCATATTAACTGAAATCGAACTAGAGCCAGGTGTAGAAGAGAATTAACAAGATCAGGGATCGGTATGCTGGTCATTCCACCTCTTGAATTGAGATGAATGCCTCAATCACGTGCGATCCCTCCAGCATCGCCGATATATTGGCATTCCTTTTTGCCGATGTTAACCACGTTGAGCACTATCCGGCGGAGCTTAGATGTGTCAAACATGGGCTGGAGGGCGTAGCCCTGTATTTCTCGCCCGGAGGATCTCGGCCAGAGGCTGGAGTCCTACAACTCTGTTCACTACCTCCGAAATGCGCTCAGCGCTGTCTCATTACGCCCCCACGTCTCCCGGCCTAGACAATATCCGATACAACTTTCTCGGACATGTCCGTACCCATATAGAATCACTCCTACTAGATATTTTTAACTGGATTTTGATCCATGGATTCTATTACCAGTTTTTATCCAGAGTTTTTTAGCTACTGTTAATTTCTGGGTTAGAGTTGGCGGCACTTATTCTGATCTTTATGTCCAGGAGGAGGCTATTGAGATAAATAGCACGGTATCCTTTCTGCCCGAAGGGGTGTCTGCAACCTTATTTGTAGATGACCTCGCTCTTTATTGCTCCGCTTCATGCCCAACTTCACGCCCGCCCCCCCGGTGGACATTCCCCTTGTCAATTGTTTGCATAGCTCTCTTTGACATGCAGTAGTCTCTGGTTGACCCGCGTGTGGCACGTGCTATATTCATTGAACATGCAGGATCTTACAATCCATGTCATCTCTCCACAGACGGTGCCAGAACGGACGATGGTGTGGGGGCTGCGGTTGTCTTTTCGGGATGTATATTCTCCTAGTCACCGCGGGTAGCTTCCATTTTACCGCTGAGCTTTATGCAGTTTTATAAGCCTTAGCCCTTTTATCTATTTTGCATTTTACTGCCCTTACTGTTTTTATTGATTCGAAAAGTGTATTATAGGCTCTCTAGCTTCTGACCATCCCCATCCCCTTGTCTCAAGTACATTCCTGGTTGGTCAAAAACTCTTCCAGATACAAAGCCCCGTAAGGGGCGCGGCGATTTGCCATCCTGGCCGCCATGCTGACGGGACTCAGCACCCCGTCCGGGCCCCAGCTTAGCCTCTCTTCCTTCCTTCAAAACACTTGTTTCCTCTCTTTTCATACAACCTCTCCCACAACTTTCTCTGGTCAGCCTCTAATTTCACAGGGTAGATGCTGACCTTCTTCTCAGCCAGCCGTCCTGGATCAGGGCTGAGGGGGAAGGGGACAATGTTCCCTAACCCCTGAGCTCCGGTCTGGGGTGGTTGGTTTTTAACAAACTGCTTCATCCCCACCCTTACCTTCCTCACATCCCTTTTCCTCTCGTCTTCAAAATCTATCTTTTTTACGCCGTGTTTAAGGTGGAGCCGCCATGCCGATGGACTGCCAGGCGACCAGGCGGGAGGGGTGGTCCCAAATGGCGGTGCCTGGCTCTGCCATGCTTGTAAGCACCTCTTGCAGTGCGGGCTACTGCACGAGGTGGTGAGTGATTGCATCCCGTAAAACAAAGAGGGTCATTATGCCCAATGATGTAAATAAAAAAAAAACCCAACCCCCAACTTCCCCAAGAACATCAATGGAGCCGCCCTCGGGCAGCTCCAACAAGAAAATGGAGGTCCTCCCCCTTGTGCTTGCGCAGGTGACCCTCCATACTTCTTTAACCGGAGAGGAGGCTTACTCCTCTCCTACGCCTATGGGTGTAGGGGACTCCCCCTCACCTCCTTCTCTGGAGGTGCTTTTGGGCACCTCCCTATTTCCAGCGGCAGTCCCTCCTTTGCTTTCTAAGGGGAGTACCAAGAAAGCCAGCAGGCAGCCCATTGCCAACTGCCCCTCGTGTAAGCGGCTCGGTAGGGCAAACCCCCTTAGGGGGGAGAGGGAAGCCAGGCCCCTTCGGTCGCTTTCCTCAAAAGACCTGCTGGCAAGAATATTGAACCTTGCCGGGGTCAAGGCCCATGCCTCCCCACACAAGACTAGTGACGATACTGCCAACGGGACCTGCGATGTCTTGGGGGGGCGATGGCCAACTGGAGGCCCCCCCTGAGATAGACATGGTCCTTGAGGAAACCCAGCCTCAGACGGTAGGGCCTTCCATTGGGGAGAATCCTGGCTCGGCGCCAAGCACCGAACCCGAATCCGCCCCTATGCAAGGTCCTCCTAAAACGGCTGTGGTTTCCGAAGCAGTACAAAGAGGGGAGTAATCTCTCCGACCGGTGCCCCCACAACTACCAGGACCTTCTCCATTTCGAAGAATGACTTAGCTGAGCCCGGTCCATCTGGCCTGGGGGCTCCTTCCAGCGGAGGGGAGAAGCGGGTTCATTCCCCACCCTCCTCTCCAAAAAAGAAAAAGACTAAAAAGACAAAAAAGACTCGGGGCTCCTCTCCATCCGCGGGGGCTGCGGGGACGGATGGGTCTGCTGCCACTCTGGCAAGCGACCAAGCCAAGATCGGCACATCCGGCCCCTCTGCCTCCCCCGTTTGCGGAGCCCCTGACGAGCCCCTGACTAAGAAAAAAGTGCACAGGGCGGAGCCTCGATGACATCGGGGCCCCTCATTCAGAGGTTACCTGGCGTTTTCGAGCCCGCTGGCTTCAAACGCTTCCTCGTTATTCGCTCCACTGATGGCACCATGTTGTCCTAGGGCAACATGATCCATCAGAGGAGAGGATTAGCTAGTGCAATTGGTAGAGAGCCGAAGGTGACCCGTTTCTCGGACGGGAGACTTCTGGCGAATCCCGCCGAGGCGGCCAAGATAAGTGCTCTTCGGACACTTCATGGCACCCCGGTGAGTGTGACGCCGCACTCTACCATGAACTTTGTGAAAGGAGTAGTTTATGCAAGGGAACTCGTTGACTACTCCATTGAGGACGTCACCCTAGAGCTGGCCGACCATGGGGCGGTCAAGATCGAACGTGTGATGAGAAAACAGGGAGGGGGCTCGAGACCCACCCCTACACTCTTCGTCACGTTCGACTGTGACAAGCTGTGACGCTACCGCGTGAAGGCATTCGTGCTACTGCCGCGGTGGTGCTATTACTGTCACCGCTTCGGCCATACGAATCGCTCATGTAGATGTGCAAAGTCGGAGTCACCCGAAGTCTGTGTAAATATCTCCAAGGTCGCACACGATAAGTCCAAATCGTGTGGTGTGGCCAAGTGTGTCAATTGTGGAGAGCCGCGCCTGCCTCTTCGAAGCAATGTGGTGCATATCTCCTTGAGAAAGAAATCCTGGATTCAGGCCCAGGATCGACTCTCATTCCGCGAGGCTAAGGACTTGGTCCTGGCGCGCCCCGCTCTGCCTGGGACGTCATATAGCTCATATGCACGGTTGTTTCCGCGCCCATTCGGAGCCCTTCTGTGGGCTCTACCCAACCCGGATGCTCCCCTGGTAAAGCTGGCGGCTAAAACCAAGGCCCCCCCCTCTTCCCCCAGCGTGACCGTTTCCCGTAAGGCGAAACAGCCACGCGCCTCCACCGAGTCGTTAGACTCACAGGAGGCAACACCCCTGAAGATGGTCGCTAGGCCATCTTCTGGGGTTCCTAAAGCTGTCCTAAAGCTGGGGTTCCTAAAGCTTTGGCTCATTCGCCCACGCCCCGAGGTGGAGCGAGTGGCTCGGAGACGGTGGTTCCTCGAAAAGAGGGCCCCGCTATTCCGAGCGCCCGCCTAAGGTTTCGAGGCGGAGGGAGGAAAAGACTCGCATGGCGAGCCCAACCTCCCCCAATAAGTCCTTGAAGGCGACAGTGCCTTCGGCGCTTTGTCCGGCCAGCAGCGGCCGGGGTTCTTTCCCGGGAAAGCGTACGGCCATTACCGTGAGGGTCTTTAGTTCAAGGAGGGCCCTCGCGTCTCCTCCGAGCTAGGCCTGGAGGGCATATTCCTTCAATGGAATTTGCCGTGGACTCCGGGCCAACTGGGAGGAGCTGCGGAGGCTCGTCTCGTCCCGTTCCCCGTTAGCTATCTTTTTGCAGGAGACCATGCTAGGCGTGTTCCCCCTGCCCGCCCTCCCGGGGTATAAGGGTGTTGCGACCCCACCACCGCGGGATGGCCGGGATGGGAGATGCGCGGTTTACACCCGGCATGATGTCTCCGTTCTTCCTTTCTCTTTAGATACCTCCTTTCAGGCACTGGCTGTGCAGCTGCACCTGGATAGGAGGTATACTCTGATTTCTGCGTACATTCCATCGTCAGCTGACTTCGACGCGGGGCACTTCCGCCGCGTCGTGGCACGGTTGCCGAGGCCCTATCTCTTGCTTGGAGATCTGAACGGCAGGCATCCTCTCTGGGGAGATTGCTCCATAAATCCCAGGGGACAAGTCCTTGCCGATCACTGTCCGAGAACTGCTTCATTTTCTTGCCTTGACCTATCTTTGTGCTCCTCGGATGCACAGCCTGATTTTGATTGAGGGGTGGTCGATGACCTCCATGGTAGTGATCACTTTCCCATTCAAATATCATTTTCAGGGCAACTGCCGCCTGAGAGCCCGCCTCGGTGGTGCTTGGCGCGGGCGCAGTGGCCTGTATTTCAGGAAATTGCTGAATTCTCTATCTCAGTCGAGGAGTTTAGGTTGGTAGATGAGGCCGTTGAGTTCTTCTCCGGCACCCTCATCGCCGTGGGCCTGACTACTATTCGTACGCCGTCTGGCCGTTTTGCACGCCGACCACTCCCATGGTGGACAGCCCTCAAACAGAAGCGTTATGCCTATATGCGCTATAATCGCCGCCCGAACGATTTCACTGTCGCTAAATTTCGTCCGGCTAGGGCTAGGTTCCGGTACATTTCGAAGCACGCCCGCCGCTCTTCTTGGCGGGCATACGTGTCTTCACTTGACGGGAAGACCCCTTTAGCTGAGGTGTGGAAGCGAGTCAAAAGGATTCGTGGAAGGTTCTCGCAGGACCTCCCTCCCATTCTCCAGGAGAAAGGGACCGCATTCTCTAGCCGTGATGCTGCTCGCCAGCATTCAATGCACGTCGTGATGTCGCGGAAGGCCGCCGGCTGGACTTTACCTCCAGAGGCGGAGAACCCTTCAATGACAAGTTTACTGTGAGTGAGTTGCGTTCCGCTCTCGCTTCGTGCGCGGACTTCGCCCATGGTCCGCACGATGTCCCGTACGCCATGCTTCGACACCTGGGTGAGCGAGGCATGGCCTTTCTGTTAGATTTGTTCAACAGGATCTGGGTGGAAGGTCTTCTCCCAGACTCCTTGCGAATCGCTACTGTGCTCGCCTTTCGCAAACCGGGGAGAGATCACTCTACTCCGACCGGTTTCCGCCCAATCTCTCTAACCTCTTGCGTGTGCAAGTTAATGGTGAAATTGGTAAATGTTAGATTAGCCTTTTTCCTGGACAGCTGAGGCCATCTGTATTCTGCACAGTGCGGCTTCCGCAAGTTCAAATCCACATCGGATGCTCTGCTCCGACTGGAAAATGCCTTCTGCGAGGCCTTCCTTCGTAGACAGCATTACGCCACGGTGTTTTTCGTTCTGGAGAATGCCTATGATACCGCATGGCGATACGGTATCATGGAGACTCTCCACTCGATGGGGGCGAGGGAACGCCTCCCAATGTTTATATCTGAATTTTTGCGAGATCGTGGATTCCGCGTATGGGTGGGGGAAGCCCTCTCCGGCCCAAAGGAGCAGGAAGAGGGTGTCCCGCAGTGAAGTGTCCTCAGAGTCACACTCTTTGCCCTGAGCATCAACGGCATCACCTCGGTGCTGCCGGAAGATGTTCTCGCTACGCTCTACGTGGACGACCTTTCGATCTCTTTTGGCGCGGCCCAGATGCCAACTCTGGAGCGTCGACTACAACAGGCATTGAACCGCGTCTCTCGCTTGCCGAAGCGCACAGGTTTCGGTTTTCTTTGGCCAAGACTAAGGTGGTGCACTTCTGCCGCCATCCACGGCTTCACTCCGACCCAGATTTGTTTCTTAATGGGGTGCGCCTGGATGTGGTTGAGTCGCACCGTTACCTTGGTCTTGTATTCGACAGACGCCTCACCTGGGAGGCTCATATTCGCAGCCTTAGGGTCTCTTGTACCCGCGCCATGGATATTCTCCGTTCCGTGACGTTCAGCGCTTGGGGCGCTGATAGGGCTACTGCCTTACTTTTTTATCGATCCTTTGTTCGCTCGAAGCTCGACTACGGATGCGAGTTTTATGCATCCGCAGCCGAGCGTTTATTGCGGAAGGTGGATTCGATCCACCACACCGGCCTTCGCCTTGCGACCGGTGCCTTCCGCACTTCCCCCATTGATAGCCTGTTAGTCGATGCTGGGGAGATGCCACTCGCTCTGCGCCGCGTGCAGTGCATCACTCGCCTGTACGCGTGAGCTCAGCGCCTCCCTCAGTTGCCAACAGCTCTCACTGCATCCGCAGCTGATCTCGATGGTGCCTATGCCGCCAAGAGACGCCAGTCATACCCTAAGCCCTTTGGGTTTAGGGCCAGGAAACTCCTTCGAGAGGTAGATATAGCTCTCGGGCCGGTGGCGCCCTGGTTCTTCCCAGGACGCCACCCTGGAGGGTACCACATTTGGCTATTTGTCGCCACGCTTCTGCTCCCAAAGCTTGTACTGCGCCGGGAGTATTGCGTTCGACCTTTTTGGAGCACACATCGTGTCACGCTGGTACCATGCCAGTGTATACGGATGGCTCCAAGTCCCAAGAGGGGTTCGGCTTCCACGCCGTATCCCCTCTGTTTGAAGTCAGCGGGGCTCTACCAGGCGCTGCGTCTGTCTTCACGGCCTAGCTGGTGGCAATACACCACTCGGTACGGGAGATTACGCGACGTGCCCGGTTCGGAGACCGGATTGTGATCTATAGCGAATCACAAAGTGCCCTGAGTGCTCTCGGGGCATTGGAATCTCCGCATCCCCTGGTTCGCGAAATCCGTGACGCCAGGGTTTTGGCGAGCCGGGCAGATATCGAGATTATCTTCTGCTGGGTTCCTGGACATGTAGGAATTGCGGGGAATGAGCGCGCCGATGAGGGCGCCAAAGAGTCCGCGAGGACTCTGCGACCTGACCAGCGTTTCGCTCTTCCTCACACTGACTACTGGCAGGAATACGGGCAGCTCTTCGGACTTCTTGGCAAAGAAGATGGGAGAGGGTCGAAGGGAACTTAAAGTTGCGTGCCATTGCGCCGCGACTGTTCCCATGGACCTATCCCCCAATGCTGCGGCGGCTTCAGGTTGCTTTCTGTCGTCTCCGAATCGGGCACACTCGTGTGACGCATCGCTATTTGATGGAGCGCTCGCCTGCGCCCTATTGCAACGACTGCGTCGTCCCCCAGACTGTTCGGCACATTCTTGTCGAATGTCCCAGTCTGGGTGATCTTCGCGCACGACACCTGTTCCGGTACCGGGATGGGCGGGGTCGCTACCGCCTGTCCCTTGTACTCGGGACGAGTGCGTGCACTTTGAATGGTGGACTTGTTGACTTTTTGGGGGAGGCCGGCCTTCTCCCTTTTATTTAACCAGGTTTAATTGTTGTGGTTGTTTTTGTTATTGCTTTGTTATTGTCATTGTTTTTTCTTTTTATTGTAGTTTCCTGTTCAATTTTTTAAAGTAGCCTAGAACTAGGCTGTTTGTTTACGGCGACTTATGCCTAAGTCGGCAGTCGCCAGATAGCCCCTTAAATAAAAAAAAAAACCACCCCTTCTCGGGAGATCACTCAATCAAACCCAGGGGTCATGTCCTTACCGACCTAATCGACGAGCTGGAGATGGTGTCCTAAACGTGGAATAATTTAGGCATCAGCCCGAGAACCGCTTCATTTTCCAGCCCCGATCTATCTTTATGCTCTCCGGATGCGCAGCCTTATTTTGGGTGCGGGGTGGTCGATGACCTCCATGGTAGTGTTCACTTTCCCATTCAGATATCTTTTTTTCTGACCCGCTACCACCTGAAAGACTTCTCTGATGGTGCTTGGTTCGGTAGTCTGCATTTCACGGAATTACTGATTTTTTTCTATCTCTGTCGAAAAGTTTATGTCGGTAGATGAGGCCGTTGAATTCTTCTCCGGCAACCTCATCGCCGTGGGCCTAACTACTATTCCTAGAACGTCTGGTCGTTTTGCACGCCGACCCTTCCCTGGGTGATCAGCCGAGTATGGGATAGCCTTCAAACAGAATTGTTATGCCTACACGAGCTATAAACGCCGCCCGAACGAATATACTGTCAGTGAATTTAGTCGCGTTATACTGCACTACGCCACAGAGTTTTTCTATCTGGAAAAGGCCTATGTTACCTCCTGTCTATACAGGATCATAGAGACTGTTCATTTGATGGGGGCTAGGGGACGCCTCCCAATCTTTATATATGAATTTTTCCGAGATCGTCTATTCCGCGTACGGGTGGGGTGAGCCTTCTCCAGCCCAATGGACCAGGAACAGGGCGTCCCGCAGGCAAATGTCCTCAGTGTCACACTCGTTGCCCTGAATATTAATGGCATCACCTCGGTGCTACCGGAAGATGTTCTCGCTACGCTCTACGTGGACGACTTTTCAATCTCTTTTGGCGCAGTCCAGATGCCAACTCTGGAGCGTCTACTCCAACAGGCACTCTACCGCGTCTCTCGCTATGCCGAAGTGTACAGGCTTCGGTTTTCATTTGCCAAGACTAATATGGTGCAATTCTGTCGTCATCCATGGCTTCACTCTAAACCCTTTCTAAATGTGGTTTGCCTGGAAGTGGTAGACTCTCACCATTTTCTTGGTCTTGTATTTGACCGACGCCTCACCCATGAGGCTCATATTCGCATCCTTAAGGTCTCTTGTACTCGTGTCATGGATATTCTTCGCCCTGTCACGTTCAGCGCCTGTGGCGCTGATAGGGCTACTGCCTTAGTTTTTTTATCGATTGTTTGTTCATTCAAAGCTCAATTACGGATGCGAGTTTTTTTTTGCATCCGCAGCCGACCGTGTATTGCGGAAGGTGGATTTGATCCACCACACCGGCCTTCGCTTGGCGACTGGTGCCTATCAGACACGCCAGTCATACCCTAAGCCCTTTGTGTCTAGAGCTAGGAAACTCCTTCGAGAGCTCGATATAGCTGTCGTGTCGGTGGCGTTCCTGGTTCTGCCTAGGACGCCACCCTGGAGGGTACCACCTTTGACTATTTGTCGCTACGTCTCTGCTCCGAAAGCTTCTACAGCGCCCGGAGTATTGCGTTCGTCCATTTTAGAGCACACTTCGTGCCACGCTGCAACCCTGCCAGTGTTTACGGATGGCTCCAAGTCCGAAGAAAAGTTCGGTTTCGACGCCGTATCCTCTGTTTGATCCCAGCGAGGTTCTGCTAGGCGCTACCTCTGTCTTCGCGGACGAGCTTGTTGCAATACACTGGTGAGTATGGGATATTATGCGACGTGCCTTGTTTGGAAACCAGATTGTGATTTATAGCGACTCACAAAGCTCCCTGATTGTTCTCGGGCCATTGGAATCCCCGCATCCCTTGGTTCGCCATATCCGTGACGCCACCTTTTTGGCGAGCCGGGCGGATGTGCTGCCTAGTCCATTAATATGTCCACCATATTGGGCCTTTCCTTCAACATATGTAGAGGCATGTGTTATTAAAAAAAAAACGATCCCATGACCCCACTTTACCCCGCTCTTTGTTTCTGAAACATGTCTCAGTGATTCTGCCCTCATTAGCAGCTGCCAATATATCACTCTTGAATTAAAAAATAGATCCCATGCTCTCAACCCTCTATGACCCATTGGCGTTCCTCAGCGAAATTAGATTTCATAGAGCTTAATTACTTTTTTCACAATGTTTTGTTCAATAGCTGCGTGAAATTAGATAGTAAATATGTAGCTAAGAAACTTTATTTGAACAATAATTTGTGGAATATTTCATTCAAGCACCTTTATTCCAGTTTCCAAATAGCGGTGGAACTTGAATGTTGATTTCTCAAAACGTGTCTGTTTATATGTGCAAAAATGTAAATAATACCAAATATTTTGTGCTTGGAAAATTCATGCATATAAAAAACATTTAAATATTGATATTAGATGTTGTTTAATTAAATATAATTGTATTTTTCAGAATTATAGTATTTTATTCTAATGTCGCTTATGTAAGACAACGGGCAGTTACTCTCAAATTTTTATTCCACAAATTATAAATCCTTCTAACTTTTAGAACCGCCAAGCTAGGTGTCACATTGCGGAAATTCTAGATGAGGCTGTGTATGAGGGTGATGATGATGATGAATTTGCTACTATAGAACTTGGTACGTATCTTTATGTAAATAATATATATATATATACACACAAATAACCTATTGATAAATTATTCATCATGTGAAATACTTAGTTGAAATTTATTATTGCATGAAAATTCGCAAAAATTAAATAGTTTATCCCTTAATTAGTTTTCTTTGAACAAATGAAATAAAGAAAATGTAATGAAATGCCTAACTAATTTAGTTATATCTTTTTACTCTATATTTTTGACAATTTTTTTTTTAATTCTGGGCATGAGGGTAATGTCAGAAATATTTCGGCGACTTAAAATATTATTTATATAATTTACTTTAGGAATAATAAATATATAATATTTTTTCAGATAGTGATGCAGAAATAGTGGAGAATGATTTGGCAATGTATTTACATGAGGAGGAAGAGGAAACTCGAGCAGTAGATTCAACTCAACCAACTACCTCACAACAGGTAGTTTCAAATCTCCCCTCAATGCCTCCTTGCAAAAAGAGACGACGAGATGGAAATCCATGGCGAGTAGTAGAAGAAGAAAACTCTGAAAGAGAGATGCCAGAATGGAAAGGCAAACTTCCAACACCAGAGAGCATACGAGATCCAATCAGCTACTTTAGAGACTTCTTTGATAATGATATATTGGAACACACCGTGGAACAAAGCAACTTATATGCATTCCAAAGAGATCCAAATAAGCCTTTGAACCTGGACAAAAATGAATTGGAGCAATATCTAGGAACACTATTTATTATGAGTTTGACCAAGATCACAAACACTCGCCTATATTGGGCTGCTAATTTTTCCATCAGTAACATTTCTGAGTTCTTTTCAAGAAATAGGTGGGAATTTGTAAAATCAAATTTCCATTGTAATAACAATGAAAATATGTTACCAAGAGAGGATCCTAATTATGATCCATTATTCAAGGTTAAGCCTCTCTTGACTCACTTACAAAGGAAATTTAGGAGTATTCCAGCACCCCAAATGATGTGTGTAGATAAGCAAATTCTTCCATTCAAAGGTAAAAGTCATATAAAAAATTTCATCCCAAGTAAACCACACAAATGGGGTTTTAAAGTTTTTGCTTTGTGTGACTCATCAGGCATTCTACACGATTTTGAGGTATATACTGGCAAAATACTGCCAGTACCAGAAGAGCCTGATCTCGGTGCCAGTTCCAATATTGTCCTTCAATTAGCAAGGACGATTCCAGAAGGCATGAACCATTTATTATATTTTGATAATTGGTTTACTTCTATACCACTGGTTACAAATTTAGCGAAAAAAGACATCTATTGCCTTGGGACTGTAAGAATAAATAGAGTTCCAGGAGCCTCTACTTATCTCGCTTCAGATAAAGACTTACTGAAAAGAGGACGTGGGTCCCATAATGAAATCGCTTCAACTATTGATGGAGTTGACATGAGATTAGTCAAATGGGCAGACAATAGATGTGTAAATCTATTGTCCGACTTCTCATCTGCTAGCCCAATGGGAACATGCAGAAGATATGACAAAAAAACGAAAAGCATTGTAGAAGTCAAGTGCCCATCAATCGTTCTCGTATATAACTCTTTCATGGCTGGTGTTGATCTTATGGATTCACTGGTAGCACTATACAGAATTTCTTTACGATCAAAGAAGTACTACCAAAAGCTGATCTTTCACTTTTTAGATACAGCAGTGGTTAATTCTTGGCTTCTCTATAGAAGAGATTGCGACAGCTTCAAAATGCCATTGAGACAGAGAATGGATCTTCAACACTTCAAATTTTCCATTGCCCAATCTCTTCTTTTGGAAGGAAAAGTTCCCTCCCAGAAGATGTCAAAGCCTGGCAGGCCTTCACGTTCAGTAGAAACACTTCACTTGCTGAAGAAGAAAAAAGGCAACAGGACAAACCCGATCCCAGACAAAAACATCAGAAAAGATGGAATGCATCATTGGCAAGAATTTGGTGAAAGCCAAAATCGTTGCAAGATGCCAGCCTGCAGCAAGAGAACATATAATCGGTGCTCAAAATGTAACGTGTACTTGTGCTACACCAAAGAGAGGAATTGCTTTTTGAAATTTCATACATGATAAATATGCAAATGTCAAAAGGAATTTTTTTGTGCAACATAAATATAAAGGAATTTTTTTATTCAGTTACAAATGGAACTTTTTGGTTTTGTATGGTATTTTTATATGCATATATTAAAGAAATTATATAGAAATGAAATAAAACATATAATAAAAGTTATAAACTACATTTTGCTTTCTTCCTTCAAAAGATTGCTAAATATTGATGATAGCTTGAATAAAACTTTTTTTTCAGGCCCAATGGCCCAATGTCGTTCATGAAAGACATCAGAATAAAAAAAATTAACACTTGAATGTAAAATACATTTGAAAAAAGGCCAATAAGATCATATTTCAAGAGAAATATTTTTTTATCTCTAAAAAATAACTTGGGTCATAGAGGGTTAAGTGTTGAATATCACATATTCTTTTAAATTTCCGCCTTATTTTCAGTTTTCACAATTTTATTATTCATTCACAGTGGTGGGCGCGATAAGGATAAATTGATAACGATAATCGATAAATGGCGATAAATTTATCGCTCGATAAGGGGATGACCGATAAATCCAAAATTCCGATACTATTGGGTTGAAGAATAAGTTCTGGCGGTTTTATCAAATTTATTCATTACCATTAACAATTTTAGACAAACTTCATTTTTAATTCATAACAATATGCTATTTAATCAATAATATATTCTCCGTTGTTATTTACGACTTCTTCCCAACGTTCAACTAGTTTTTCAATGCCCCTGCAATAAAAATTTCTGGATTTTGACTCGAAGAATTCGTCTAACCAGGTTCTTAATTCCACATCAATATTGAACGAAACGCCGCGCAAATTGTTGGAGAACGATCGGAACAGATGGAATTCCGATGGAGCCAAGTCTGGCCAATATGGAGGATGCGGCAGGATTGCCAAATTAAGCGTTTGAATGGCGTCTTTTGTCATATTGGCAATGTGAGTTTGGGCATTGTCATGCTTGCAGAAGGACTCCATAACGTCGATGAGGTCGCTTTTCACGAATAGCTTCGGCGACCCAATACATTTGTTGAACGTAGAGTTCTACATTGACAATCTCGTTGTTCGCAAGGAGCTCCTAAAGAATGATGCCTTCACAATCCCACCACACACACAGCATCGTCTTTCGTGGATGAAGTCCTTGCTTTAATCGCGGAAGTGTTTTTTATTGGGGTTGAGCCATTGTTTTCGATGGTTCATGTTGACATAAACACGCCACATTTGTCGCCAGTGATGACGCGGTGAAGAAATCTGTCCTTATATCCACGAGTAACCTTGTGACGAGTAAGCAAACCTGCGGCAATCGTGGAGCGTTGAAGTTGGTTGCTTTCGCTCAAAGCGTGCGGAACCCATGCACCGAGTTTTTTAACTTTCCCCATCGAATGAAGTTGATTCACTACAGTTTTCTGATCACAAGCCAATTGTACAGCCAGTTCTCTAGTCGATTGGCGTAGATTTTCATGAAGAAAGTCATTCAATCGATCTTCATCCAACTTAATGGGGCGACCGCAACGTTCTTCGTCATTAACATTGAAATGGCCGTTTTTGAAACGTCAAAACCACCATGAGATGTCCTTTCTGATAAAGCATTTTCTCCGTACACAGCACAAATATCGCGACGAGCTTTGGCTGCGTTTGCATTGTTCTCTTCTCAATTGAAAATGAATAACAACAAGTGTCGAAAATGCGCCTTTCTTTCAACTTGAGATTCCATTTTGAAGGTGCAGAACAAAAATTAAATTAACACAACTTTTAAATAAACCGCAATGACTTATTACTCAACTTCAAGACGTAGCCTAAGCAAAAGCCTAATAGTCTACGCTGTTAAGAGAGGTAGCATAACCTTTGCCAATTATGCTCTCATTATTTATTGTTTATTAATGTGCACAAGTCACGTCAACAAAACTTAAATTAACATTAAAAAAAACCTGCAAGAACTTATTCCTCAACCTAATAGAATAGTACATGCATTCATATACACGTGCACAAAAAATTAGAACATAAGAATCACGGGAACATGGGAAAAAAAAAATCATCAAAGAACGCGTAAAAACAGTAGCGCGGAGGAGCAACACCTCATGACCTCTCGCCCGACAGCTGGTGAGAGACTGAAGCTGAGCGAGCGTTTTGAGAAGATGTCAAGACCTGCCGTCCCGCACTCCGTTGAGTATACGTTCGGTTCCCAGCTCGGACCTACCTATTTCTTCCAAGGCACGCGCGACTCGCCCCTGTGTTAAACTGGAACCAAAAACTGAAATTATCGCTAGTTTGGAACCAAAAGTATCGGCGATACCGATGAATCGATAACGCTGGGGGAAAATATCGGGTAACCGATAACCCGATATCATTATCGCGATAAATTATCACGATAATTTATCGCAATAACGCACACCTATGTTCATTCATACAGATTCTAGAACTTTGAGAATCCCTTGTTCTTTTCAGCTATTTTTATCCCCCTGTACAAGAAATTTGTGGGCGTCTAAAGTGAAATGCCTAAAGATACAAGATCACTTTTTGTTGATCATAATCAAGTGCGAGTCCTAAAGAATGAATTTGGGATGGGTGGGGTCCGTACCCTTTCTTCCTATTGCAGTAAGGCTCTCTTGTGCACCAGATAAATCGTGAACGAGAGATTATAAAGTAACTTTCTTTTTCAGGAAATGAAATTGCATTCGTCTAGTAACCTTAAGGTTATTCCACAAGTTAGTGGTATGATATCATCGCCAACTCGAGCTGAAAAAGGCACCGAAAACAACTCCATACCTTCCCAGTCGACACACACAAATTCACATGCGCCGCATCATTCAAGAATGAAGAACAAAATCTATAAATGCTGCTCGTGTGCTTATCAGACTGCACAGAGGGGAACTTTAATAATACATTTAAGAACCCACACTGGCGATAAGTTATTCAAATGCAGCCTTTGCCCTTATCAGACTACAACGAAAGATCATCTTAAAATCCATTCATATACTCACACAGGTGAGAAGCCTTTCAAATGCAGCCTTTGCCCTTATCAGGCTGTATCGGGAAAAGATGTTAGAAGACATTCAACCATTCACACTGGTAAGAAGCCTTTCAAATGCAATCTTTGCCCTTATCAGGCTGCAAGGAAAGATCATCTTAAAAGACATTTGTATAAGCACACTGGCGAGAAGCGTTTCCAATGCAGTTTTTGTCCTTATCAGGCTAAAACGAAAGGGCAGCTTAAAATCCATTCATATACTCACACTGAGCAGAAGAAGCCTTTCAAATGCAGCCTTTGTCCTTATCAAGCTGCAAGGAAAGGTCATCTTAAAAGGCACAATCTTGTGTCGCATTTAAGAACCCACACTGGAGATAAATAAAGATTAAAGAGAAGCAAAATGTCAATGCGCTACAATCGCCGCCTGAACTATTTATTACATGGTGGGTGATTCCAACGAGTGCCTCCGTATTGGTCATCCGAGAGAGACGGCCAGCAATCAGAAGGATGCTTCCTAATTCCATTTGATTAGACCTTTTGGTGTTGGTCTCATTCGCAAAGAAGCAGAGTTGACCAAATAGGACACTATAAGGGGCTCTAAGAACTTGGAATATAAATATTAACCCTGAAACACTAAGGATGACAAGACATACACAAGCATGTCATTCAAACCACTTTCCTAAATGAGGGTGCTGGTGCGCATCATCGCTTCTACCGGCATGGATTATGGTGTCCGCGGCATTCCTGCCCATTACCGCCATTGCGTATATTTCTCGCAGGAGCGAAAATTATGGTGCTCGGCTTCCTAAGCAAGCGTCCCCTATCTGGGTTTAACCGCCTTTTACGACACTCCCTGGAAGACGTTATGGGTAAATCTTCATAGCCCACCTACAAGGAGAAGAAACATACCTTGCTAAATTCTCTTCTCAAACAACAAACCCGATGATATATAAACTCCACGAGAGCCACTTTAAAAATTATGGCATGATTTTATTTTCCTGCCATTGGACACCTAGGTCTCCATTTCCCAGAGTTATATACCATATCTTCAGACTCTATGAGCGCGCTGATTTTCCTTCAGCGGTTGTTCCCTCGCCACCCTGTAGCCATAGATACTAGAAACTATACACCTCTTGACCGGACGCTCTTGCTCCCTATCGTTCTGTTGGCTGCCCGGACACTCAAACATCCAGGGAAATGAAACGGCCAACTTAGAAGCTAAGAAGGCCGCCCTCCATACCTGAACCGTCCATCTTCCCCCGAAACTACATCCTTCTCATCCGTAAATTGGTTAAGGAAGAATAGAAACATGGACACCCTCACCTACCATTCGAAAGAAGTACTTCGGTCCTCACCCCACTTTTTCCTCTATACTCGGAGATTCTCCCCATGTTATGCCCAACTTAGTACGATTCCTGGAAGTTGCTGACCTTTTCTCCAAAATCTAATACCCTAGTCACCTCTTCACTGCCCTATATTTTAATCATATTTTACTCTCCCTAGTTTTATCCGAGCCTTGTCCACTCCTATTTTTACATGAAGGACTACTTAATTGCATGTTAGTGCTTTTTTTATTTTGTTTTTAATCTTTAAACTAATATGTCCACATTATTTGACTATTTTTATCTTTTGTTTTTAATACTAACGTAAGCCAGATGAGTCTTTAGGGAGGCAAAAAGGGCTATGAATCCTTAAAATAAAATTAAATAAATATGGAAGACAAAATTAAGTAAAATCTGGACTATTTATCATGACTGTAGCCCGTATTATATTATTATAGACAAAATTATCGGCGTCCTTTTGCTTAATACAGCATATATCAGGTGGTAGGTGAGTGAGAGAAGTATAGTGTCATCAAGAGCACCTATTCCTCCACGCCTATGGTGTTTCCAGAGGCTCACCGCGAGAATGCCCCTGCCTTGTCGTTAGAGAGAGGACTGCGAAGTGTAGTTTTACTATACATCTCTCCTCCCTCCTCGACCTTTATTTATGTTCTCATTGTTATGTTATTCATGGTCTCCTTGTGACTCCTCTATTTCCTTCCCTTTTTTTCCTGCCCTTCTCTCCCCCTTCTTCTTTGTGACATTTTCTATCTTCAGGGGTTGGTCGCAGAGAGGCTCTGGCTCCTCTTCTTCCCGTAAGGGGCGTGGCGATTTGCCATCCTGACCGCCGTGCTGACGGGACTCAGCACCCCGTCCGACCCCAGCTTAGCCTCTTCTCCTTCCTTCAAAACACTTGTTTCCTCTCTTTTCATACAACCTCTCCCAAAACTTTCTCTGGTCAGCCTCTAATTTCACAGGGTAGATGCTGACCTTCTTCTCAGCCAACCGTCCCGGATCGGAGCTGAGGGGGCAGGGGACAATGTTCCCTAACCCCTGAGTTCGAGTCTGGGGTGGTTGGTTTTTAAGAACTTGCTTCATCCCCACCCATACCTTCTTCATATCCCCTTTCCTCTCCTCTTCACAATCTATCTTTTTTACGCCGTGTCCAAGGTGGAGCCGCCATGCCGAAGGACTGCCAGGCCACCAGGCGGGAGGGGTTGTCCCAAATGGCGGCGCCTTGCTTTGCCGGACCTGTAAGCACCTCTTGCAGTGCGGGCTACTGCGAGAGGTAATGCGTGATTGCGTCCCGTGATACAAATAGGGTCACCATGCCCAATGATGAATATAAAAAAAAAACAACCCCCAACTTTCCCTGCAACATCAACGGAGCCGCCCTTGGGCAACTCCATCGAAAATATGGAGGTCTCCCCCCCCATCCTGTGCTTACGCAGAGGACCCTCCATATCTCTCTAACCGGAGAGGAGGCTCACTCATCTCCTTCGCCTAGAGGTGTAGGGGACTCCCCCTCACCCCCTTCTCTGGGGGTGCTTTCGGGCACCTCCCTCTTTCCAGCGGCAGTCCCCTCTGTTCTTTCCAAGGGGACTGCTAAGAAAGCCAGCAGGCAGCCCTTAGCCAGCCGCTCCACATCGAAGCGGCTCGGTAGGGCAAACCCCTTTAGGGGGAGAGGGAAACCAAGCCCCTTCGGTCGCTTCCCTCAAAAGACCTGCCCTCAAGAATTTTAAACCTTGACGGGGTCAAGGCCTGTGCCTCTCCAAAATGACTGGTGACGCTGCCAAGGGGACCTGCGATGTCCTGGGAGTGGATGGCCAACTGGAGGCCCCTCCTGTGATAAACATGGTCTTTGAGGAAACCCAGCCTCAGACGGTAGGGCCTTCCATGGGGGGGAGAATCCTGGCTCGGCGCCAAGCACCGAACCCGAATCCGCCCCTATGCAAGGTCCTCCGCAAACGGCTGGGGCCTCCGAGGCAGTACAAGGAGGGAAGGGATCATCTCTGACCCGTGCCCCTGCGACCACCAGGACCTTCTCCATTTCGGAGAAGGACCTGGCTGAGGCCGGTATATCTGGCCTAGGGGCTCCTTCCGGCGGAGGTGAGAAGCGGGTTCATTCCCCGCCCTCCTCTCAAAAAAAGAAAAGGACAAAACAGATTCGAGGCTCCTCTCCATCCGCGGGGGCTACGAGGACGGATGGGTCTGCTGCCACTTTGGCAAGCGACCAAGCCAAAATCGGCACATCGTGCTCTCTGCCCCCCGGGTTGCGGAGCCCCTGACTAAGACCAAAAGTGCACAGGGCGGAGCCTCGATGAAACGGAACCCCGCGTTAAGAGGTTACCTGGCGTTTTCGAGCCCGCTGGCTTCAAACGCTTCCTCGTTATTCGCTCCACTGATGGCAGCATGTTGGCCAAGGGCAACATGATCCATCAGAGGGGAGGATTAGCTAGTGCAATTGGTAGAGAGCCGAAGGTGACACGTTTCTCGGACGGGAGCCTTCTGGCGAATCCCGCTGAGGCGGCCAAGATAAGTGCTCTTCGGACACTTCATGGCACCCCGGTGAGTGTGACGCCGCACTCTACCATGAACTTTGTGAAAGGAGTAGTTTATGCGAGGGAACTCGTTGACTACTCCATTGACGACATCACCCTAGAGTTGGCCGACCATGGTCGGTCAAGGTCGAACGTGTGATGAGAAAACAGGGAGGGGCCTCGAGACCCACCCCTACACTCTTCGTCACGTTCGACTGTGACAAGCTCCCCGAGTCGGTGCGTGCTGGTTGGTACCGCTACCGCATGAAGGCATTCGTGCCACTGCCGAGGCGGTGCTATTACTGTCACCGCTTCGGCCATACCAATCGATCTTGTAGACGTGCAAAGTCGGGGTCACCCGAAGTTTGTGTAAATTGCTCCAAGGCCGCACACGATAAGTCTAAATCATGTGTGGCCAAGTGTGTCAATTGCGGAGAGCCGCACCCTGCTTCTTCGAAGCAATGTGGTGCATATCGCCTCGAGAAAGAAACCCTAGCCGTTCAGGCCCAGGATCGAATCTCATTCCGCGAGGCTAAGGACTTGGTCCGTCATATGCCTTAATAGTTAGAAAGGCACCCTTTGCTCCTGGCCCATCCAGGCCAACGAGCATGGTTGTTTCCGCGCCCATTTTGAGCCCTTCTTCGCGCTCTACACAACCTGGGCGCTACCCTGGTAATGCTAGCGGCAAAAAGGGTTCACACCCAGCCCCAGATAAAACCAGGGCTCCCCCCCCCTCTTCTCCCAGCGTGACCGTTTCCCGTAAGGCGAAACGGCCACGCGCCTCCACCGAGTCGTTAGACTCACAGGGGGCAACACCCCTGAAGCTGGTCGCCAGGCCATCTTCCGGGGTTCCTAAAGCTATCCCCAGAAAGGAGGACATCAACCAAGGAGCTTCGGCTCCTTCGCCCACGCCTATAGGTGGTGCGAGTGGCTCGGAGACGGTGGTTCCTCGAAAAGAGGGCCCTCTTCCCTCCGAAGCCGCAACGCCCGCCTAAGGTTTCGAGGCGGGGGGAGGAAAAGACTCGCATGGCGAGCCCAACTCCCCCAATATGTCCTCGAATGCGACAGTTCCTTCAGCGCTTTGTTTTGCTAACAGCGCCCGGGGTTCTGCCTCCGGAAAGCGTATGGCCATTCCCGTGAGAGTCTTCTGGTCGAGGAGGGCCCCCGCGTCTTCTCCGAGCTAGGCCTGGAGGGCATATTCCTTCAATGGAATTGCCGTGGACTCCGGGCCAACTGGGAGGAGCTGCGGAGGCTCGTCTCGTCCCGTTCCCCGTTAGCTATCTTTTTGCAGGAGACCCTGCTAGGCGCGTGCCCCCTGCCCGCCCGCCCGCCCGCCCGGGGTATAAGGGTCTTGCGACCCCACCACCGCGGGATGGCCGGGCTAGGGGATGCGCGGTTTGCACCCGGCATGATGTCTCCGTTCTTCCTTTCTCTTTAGATACCTCCTTTCAGGCAATGGCTGTGCAGCTGCACCTGGATAGGAGGTATACTATCATTTCTGCTTACATTCCACCGTCAGGTCACTTCGACGCAGGGGACTTCCACCGCGTCGTGGCACGGTTGCCTAGGATCGAAGAGCTTGAAATGCGTCTCCTAAACGTGGATGAGTTTACGCATTACTGTCCGAGAACCGCTTCATTTTCTTGCCTTGACCCATCTTTGTGCTCTTTGGATGCACAGCCTGTCTTTTATTTGGGGGTGGTCGATGACCACCATGGTAGTGATCACTTTCCCATTCAAATATCATTTTCAGGGCAACTGCCGCCTAAGAGCCCACCTCGGTGGTGCTTGGCGCGGGCGCAGTGGCCTGCATTTCAGGAAATGACTGAATTCTTTATCTCAGTCGAGGAGTTTAGGTCGGAAGATGAGGCCGTTGAGTTCTCCGGCAACCTAATCGCCGTGGGCCTGACTACTATTCCTAGGACGTCTGGTCGTTTTGCACGCCGACCACTCCCATGGTGGTTGGCCGAGTGTGAGACGGCCCTCAAACAGAAGCGTTATGCCTACATGCGCTATAAGCGCCGCCCAAACGATTTCACTGTCGCTGAATTTCGTCGGGATAGGGCTAGGTTCCGGTGTATTTCGAAGCACGCCTGCCGCTCTTCTTGGCGGGTATACGTGTCTTCACTTAATGGAAAGACCCCTTTTGCAGAGGTGTGGAAGCGAGTCAAAAGGATTCGGGGCAAGTTCTCGCAGGACCCCCCTCCCGTTATCCAGGAGAATGGGACCGCAATCACGGACCCCGCGTCCGTGGCGGAATCCTTAGCGACCGCTTTTTCCGCATTCTCAAGCCGGGATGCTGCTCCGCTAGCATTCAATGCACGTCGTGATGTCGTGGAAGGCGCCGGCTGGACTTTACCTCCAGAGGCGGAGGCTCCTTCAACGACAGGTTTACTGTTAGTGGGTTGCGCTCCACTCTTGCTTCGTGCGCGGACACCGCCCATGGTCCGGACGATGTCCCGTATGCCATGCTTCGACTCCTGGGTGAGCGAGGCATGGCCTTTCTGTTAGATTTGTTCAACAGGATCTGGGTGGAGCGTCTTCTCCCAGATTCCTGGCGATTCGCTACTGTGCTCGCCTTTCGCAAGCCCGGGAGAGATCACTCTACTAAGACCGGTTTCCGCCCAATCTCTCTAACCTCTTGCGTGTGCAAGTTGATGGAGAAATTGGTAAATGTTAGATTAGCCTTTTTCCTGAACAGCGGAGGCCATCTGTGTGCTGCACAGTGCGGCTTCCGCAAGTTCCACTCCACGTCGGATGCTCTGCTCCGACTGGAAAATGCCGTCTGCGCGGCTTTCCTTGTAGATAGCACTACGCCACGGTGTTTTTCGATCTGGAGAAGGCCTATGATACCGCATGGCGATACGTTATCATGGAAACTCTCCACACGATGGGGTCGAGGTGACGCCTCCCAATGTTTATATCTGAATTTTTGCGAGATCGTCGATTCTGCGTACGGGTGGGGGGAGAACTCTCCGGCACAAAGGAGTAGGAAGAGGGTGTCCCGCAGGGAAGTGTCCTCAGTGTCAAACTCTTTGCCCTGAGCATCAACGGCATCACCTCGGTGCTGCCGGAATATGTTCTCGCTACGCTCTACGTGGACGACCTTTCGATCTCTTTTGGCGTGGCCCGGATGCCAACTCTGGAGCGTCGACTCCAACAGGCATTGAACCGCGTCTCTCGCTATGCTGAAGCTCACAGGTTTCGGTTTTCTTTGGCCAAGACTAAGGTGGTGCACTTCAGCCGCCATCCACGGCTCGACCCTGACCCAGATTTGTTTCTTAATGGGTTTGCGCCTGGATGTGGTGGAATCGCACCGTTTCCTTGGTCTTGTATTCGACCGACGCCTCACCTGAGAGGCTCATATTCGCAGCCTTAGGGTCTTCCTTACCCGCGCCATGGACATTCTCCGTTCCGTGACGTTGAGCGCTTGGGGCGCTGATAGGGCTACTGCCCTACTTTTTTATCGATCCTTTGTTCGTTCGAAGCTCGACTACGGATGCGAGTTTTATGCATCCGCAGCCGAGCGTTTATTGCTGAAGGTGGATTCGATCCACCACACCGGCCTTTGCCTTGTGACCGGTGCCTTCCGCACTTCACCCATTGAGAGCCTGTTGGTCGATGCTGGCGAGATGCCACTCGCTCTGCGCCGCGTGCAGTGCATCAATCTCCTGTATGCGCCAGCCCGGCGCCTCCCTCAGTCGCCAACAGCTCTCACTGCATCCGCAGCTGATCTCGATGATTCCTATGCCGCCTAGAGACGCCAGTCATACCCTAAGCCCTTTGGGTTTAGGGCCAGGAAACTCCTTCGAGAGGTAGATATAGCTCTCGGGCCCGTGGCGCCCCTGGTTCTGCCCAGGACGCCATTCTGGAGGGTACCACATTTGGCTATTTGTCGCTACGCCTCTGCTCCCAAAGCTTGTACGGCGCCGGGAGTATTGCGTTCGACCTTTTTGGAGCACACATCGTGTCACGCACGAACCTTGCCAGTGTATACGGATGGCTCCAAGTCCCAAGAGGGGGTCGGCTTCCACGCCGTATTCCCTCTGTTTGAAGTCAGCGGGGCTCTACCAGGCGCTGCGTGGCAATACACCACTCGGTACGAGAGATTACGCGACGTGCCCGGTTCGGAGACCGGATTGTGATCTATAGCGACTCACAAAGCGCCCTGAGTGCTATCGGGGCATTGGTATCTCCGCATTCCCTGATTCGTGATATCCGGGCATTGCTATCTCCGCATTCCCTGATTCGTGATATCCGGGACGCCACGGTTATGGCGAGCTGGGAGATGTCGAGATTATCTTCTGCTGGGTTGCTGGACATGTAGGAATTGCGGGGAATGAGGGCGCCAAAGAGTCCGCGAGGACTCTGCGACTGGACCAGCGTTTCGCTCTTCCTCACACCGACTACATGGCAGGAATACGGGCAGCTCTTCGGACTGCTTAGCAAAGAAGATGCGAGACGGTCGAAGGGAACTTAAAGTTGCATGCCATTGCGCCGCGACTGTTCCCATGGACCTATCCCCCAATGCCGCGACGGCTTTAGGGCGCTTTCTTTTGTCTCCGAATCGGGCACACTCGTATGACGAATCGCTATTTGATGGAGCGCTCGCCTCCGTCCTATTGCGACGACTGTGTCGTCCCCCAGTCTGTTCGACACATTCTTGTCGAATGTCCCAGTCTGGGTGATCTTTGCGCACGTTACCTGTCCCTGTACTGGGATGGGTGGGGTCGCTACCGCCTTTCCTTTCTACTCGGGACGAGTGCGTGCTCATTGACTGGTGGACTTGTTGACTTTTTGGGGAAGGCCGGCCTTCTTCCTTTCATTTAACTAGGTTTAGTTGTTGTTTTTGTTAGTGTTTTGTTATTGTTATTGCTTCCTAATTGTTATTTCTTTTTATTGTTATTTTCAATGTTTTTAAAGTAGCCTAGAACTAGGCTGTTTGTTTACGGCGACTTATGCCTAAGTTGGCAGTCGCCAGATAGCGCCTTAAAAAAAAAAAAATGGCTTCTCTTTTTTCTCCTATCTAGTGGCTCTGAACGTTACCTAACCTCTGCTTCGGTTTTTTCTCGGACTGATTCTGAATTGTTCTTTTATGAGGGTCGGAAGAGGTAGCCCCTTCAACCTATAAAGGTAGCCCCTTCAACCTATAAAGGTAGTGTGGTGGATCCGTATCCATTCCCCAATAGGACAATGGACGCTACCGAATCGAGAGTTGCCGTAGCGCCGAGCCCTTGTAGGCTTCCGTGGTGGGGTCCTGGGGGAGAATGTGAAGTCAATTCTGTTTGCAATAGCTACCCATAGACCTAAAACTTCCCCTTCTCGTAAAGGTTCTCGTGCCAAATTTTCTTCAGTTTCTCTTTCAGCCTTTGCTCGTTGGATGCCTATGACAACGATGTGGACCCAGCTTTAGATTATCGCCGCTTTCTAATCTTGAGTTCCTCATGTGAAAACCAACTAGCTAAAGGGGAGTGTTTGATTTTAATGAATTATTGGAGCCCGCTGCGGTGAACCCCGCCGGATGAGGTCAGGAGGCAGTGGTCTTATCGGGATTTAGTTGTATCTCACTCAACAATTACTGTTCAAAATCTGGCTTCGATTGCCAAAGTTGCAGTAATCGTTTCTTCTCATCCATGTTAGTTTTGTCAAAGGTGTCTGTTCAAACGAACTTGAACTACGACCTCACTCCTCTTCAGAGCAAGCATAGTGCCCAACGCATCACACATGTACATAAGTGACCAAAGGGTGTAGGCGCTGCAAGACTACCAACTGCCGCATTGATTTTAATGTTAGAACGTCAGGAACTGCTCAAGTTTATTAAAGCTGAGTACCTTCCTTAGGCGGTAAGCCCCAACGTCGAACTACCCAGACGTTGCTTTACTTGTAGTCATTTTGGACATTGTCGTTCCTGTCGGCATTCCCGTTCCTGTGTGAATTGTAGTTTTGATTACCATGGCCCTGGATGTGCCAACTGCTGTGGTGCCCACAGTACTGCGTCGAAAATCTGCGCGATTCTGCGTCTGGACGTAAGAGAGGCTCCATAACGTGCTCGAGCACAAACCTCGCGTACTGGACGTCTCTTCTCAGATGTTTTGCGTGAAACTTGCATGAAAGCGACCATCACGTTCGATTTCTAACACGGCTGAAGCATCTCATCGCTCATCTACTGCTAGTGTCAGAAGTATTCACGATATACCGTCGAACTATCTATCTCACCAAGATATCTAATGTTCCTTCCTTTTCTCAGGCAGCTCGAGCCGGTAGCGCCGCTCAGGGCGAGACACTTGACGACACTATACCATATCTGAATCTGCTATATCGACCAGAGATGTTTTTTTTTATCCGGACCCGAGATCCAAAACCCCGTGGTAAGAGGAAAGACTCCTCACCTGGGTCATCGGTCATCAGCAGGCAGCCTCTGGAGCTGACTCAACTGAATATTCTCTGTTCTCAATTCCATCCCGCAGCTCATGGACTTTGGCCCTTACCGGTCCAAACAGTAGCAGAAATCCATCCAGTTCCTCGTACTTTGCCCAGATCGACTGCTCCAACCACTCACTCTCCTAGTCATGATCCGATGTAAGCCAACGATATTCCAACATCACTAGTCCTGGTTGTTGGATTAACCGCTCAGATATCTCCTTCCAAGATCTCTTCCCTTGCTCTTCTAAATCTGGTCTTCGTCCCCCAAGCTCTCTGGGACGCATTTCAAATTTAACCTCAGCCACAAAGGAGAAAAAGATATCTACTGTGGTATCCAACCGTCCCACATAATATCCTCCATTTAATAATGAAATTGTCAAGGCGTTCTTCCTTAGGAGGACGAACTCAAAATTCATTTGACGACTCTCCCTCCCCCCCCCCGCTGTTATTTTACGTAAGGAGAACAAACTTGAGTCCCCGTCCTTTTCCGGTGGTACCTGGTTTTCGTATTTTCAACCCTATGTAATGTTTCTGTCGTGGGCTCGTCTCATGATGGGTATCAGTTATAGTTTCGTCATCCCACCATGTATCTCCCCTCCCACTTCACACTACCCTCTAAGCTGTTGCCGTGATGGTTTTTCTTACAATGTTTTTTACTGTTTGCGCTATTTACTTCCCTCCTTTTTACCATTGTCAAGACCCGATCTTTTAGAACTTGTCGATCAGTTCCCCTTCCCGTTTTGATTACTCGGAGATTTTAATGACCTTCATCCATATTGGGGCGACATCACTCGTAATTTCAAGAACAGTGTTTTGGGGTCTCTATTATCTTTCTATACTATTTAAACACCTGCGATTTTACCTCTAAGGTCACAACGGATTCTTTTAGTTGTAGTGACCTGTCTCTCTGTTCCCCGGATTGCCTCACTGATTTTCGATGGTCAGCTCTTGATTACCTCCATGGAAGTGACCACTTCCTATTGTCTTGTCGGCTGTTCATTCTAGCCATCATACAACCATGCCTTCTAAGTGAGAATTAGGCCATGTCGATAGGAAAAGCTTCCGAGAGGTGTCTTTCACAGATGCCTATTTGGGGACATTCAATAGTGTTGACGCGGTAGTGGCTTACTTTACATCGATTCTCGACAACACTGCCCACAGACGATTCCCCGAAGGCGAGCCGTAACGGGTTGCTCAATCATCCCCTATGGACCTCTGAGTGTCTAACAGCCGTCAAAAACTACAAGTTATGTAGCTGATGCCCGATTCCGACGGAACCCAACCTTGTATAACAAAGTTCACGGGAGTCCAGCGCTTCGTCATGCTCGCCGAACTTCATAGCGCTGCTATTTCTCATCGATTTCCTCTATGGCTCCTACCACAAAGATCTGGAAGAGGATTAACAAGCTCCGGGCTTTTTATGCCGGCCATAATAACGCCACTCAATTTACAGGGACCTTTAGTGAAAAATAGCCTGGTGGTCAGAAACATCTTGTCCGACCATTTCCACGCTGTCAGTCGTTACAATAAGGCTTTCTATCCTTTAAATCAAAAGAAGAGTCTCATCATCTCAATTTTACGACGAACTCCAACCTTCGCTAAAATGCCTTGTTCTCCATCCACGAGTTACATTCTGCATTGTACCTTTGTGGGTCTACTTCTCCTGCCGTTGAAGGGATCCATTTTGATACGATTCGTCACGTCTGTCATTTTCTTACTTAACTTGTACAACCTTTTATGGGTGAAGGGTTTTTGCCCATCATCATGGCGCGCTGAGATTGTCCTTTGCAAAACTGGGTAGGGACGGGTTGGACGCAGATCACTACCGCCCTATAGCTCTTTCCAGTTTTCTAGGCAAATTGCTTAAGAAGATAGTGTTGATGCGCCTGAACTAGTTCCTACAAAAACAATCACCTTCCGTCTTCATTTCAGTGTGGTTTTCGAAAGGGTCATAGTACTCTTGACCTCTTACTCCGTTTTGAGGGATCGATCTGGAAAGCTTTCTCCCCGTCTTGGCCACATTTTTAGACATCGAGAAAGCCTACGATTCAACACGGAGATAGGGCGTCTTAAAGCAGCTACATGTTTGGCGTATGAGAGGTCTTTTACCGTTTTTTTTATTGTTTCTTAGCATGTCGATCATTTACGGTGCCTGTTGGAGACACCTACTCTGACCTGCCCCCCCTTCCCTCCGAGAAGGGAGTTCCGCAGGGCAGCGTTTTAAGTGTTTTATGTTTTGTAATTAGGATCAATGATATAATTTTCACTCTGCTAACGGGTGAATCGGCGATCCTGCGCGTCAGCAGCAGTTGTTAGTCGATGGGGTTTTGAATAGTGCACAACCTAGGGGATTGCGCCTTTTCGCAAGCAAAACTAAAGCATATTTTCACTGGGGTAGAATGACTCTTGCTCCGCCATCTATCTTCCTACAAGGTGTAGATATAGAGTTCGTCTCTGAGTTACGGTTTCTGGGCGTAACGCTTGATCCCAAGCTATCCTGGTTACCACACCTACGCCGTCTTCGAACGGGCTGTCTACGGGCACTAGACATTTCAAATTCCTCTCCCACATGTCGTATGGCAGTGATCGTCGAAACCGTGGTCACTATACACTGCCCTGTCCAGCTCAAATTATACCATTGGTGCCAAATTTAGTCTTCGGCTTCACCCTCAGTCCTTAAATCCTGAAGCCAATTTGCAAACTCGTAGTTGGTCTTTCCAGTGGATCCTTCCGCACCTATACCTTGAAGTCTTTTGTGTGAGAATTGGGTGCTCCTGTTACCCTATCATCGACTCTAGATCTGTATGAATGGCATTATGCTGCCGAGTCAACGGCGCATTCAGTTGAACCTTCGGATAAGATAGCATCTCTCCAACCTGGTTGCTCTCAGGGTCCTTGCCCTTCCGTCGTCGCTGATGCCTAGTTGGCGTGCTCCACCTCTCATAGTACCAATACGTAGAGGTTAGAAATCTCGTCCGTGGCGCCTTAATCCCGAATAAGCCTGTTCGGAGAGCATGCGATCTCACATAGAACACTGCCCGATATACGCAGATGGTTCCAGGTGAGACAGTGGCGTGGGTGCTGCAGCCGCCTACTGAAGAGTTTTTAACTTTGTCTTTGCCGCTGGAAGCTTCTATTTTTAGCGGTATTTTTTTTAATTTTAAGAGCTCATCTGATGACTGCCTACTAGGGCATTAGTCACCGTATTCAACACTGCTTAATATTAGGCACCTTTAAAAAGAGGATGCAAAAAACAACGACAAAAAACTAATTAAAATAAAACAAAGAAAACCGGCAATAAATAGGCAGCAAGCTCCGGCGTCGGGTGGAGGTCCGCCTCTTCCCGGCGCGGGAACGTGCGACCTACTAAAAGACCCCCCCCCTAGTTAAATAAAATGGAGAAGTCAGGCCTTCCCCCCAAAAGTCTAAGTCCACCAATCAATGTGCAGGAACTCGTCCCGAGTGCAAGGGGCAGGCGGTAGCGACCCTGCCCACCCCGGTACCGGGATAGGTACCATGCGTGGAGATCGCCCAGACTGGGCGATTTCCACATTCAACAAGAATGTGCCAAACAGTCTGGGTGACAAAGCAGTCTTCACAGTAGGGCGCAGGCGAGCGCTTCATAAAATGGCGGTGCGTCCCGCGAGTCTGTCCAATTCGGAGACGACAGAAAGCAACCTGAAGCCTTCGCGGCATTGTGGGGTAGGTCCATGTGAATAGTCGCGGCGCAATGGCACGCAACTTTTAAGTTCCCTTCGACCGTCTCCCATCTTCTTTGCCAAGAAGCACGAAGAGCTGCCTGTATTCCTGCCATGTAGTCGGTGTGAGGTAGAGCGAAACGTTTGTCCAGTCGCATAGTCTTCGATCCCTCTTTTGGCGCCCTCATCGACGCGTTCATTCCCTGCAATTACTTCATGTCCAGGAACCCAGCAGAAGCTAATCTCGACATCTGCCCGGCTTGGCAAAACCGTAGGGTCACGGATATCGGGAACCAGGAGATGCGGGGATTCCAATGCCCCGAGAGAACTCAGGGCGCTTTGTGAATCGCTATAGATCACAATAAAGTCCCCGAACCGGGTACGTCGCGTAATCGAGTGATGTATTGCCACAAGCTCGGCCGTGAAGATAGACGCATCGCCTGGCAGATCCCCGCTGACTTCAAACAGAGGGGATACGGCGGGGAAGTCCACCCTCTCTTCGGACTTGGAGCCATCCGTATACACTTGCACGGTTCCAGCGTGACAAGAGATGTGCTCCAAAAAAGCCTAAATGCAATACTCCCGGCGCTGTACCAGCTTTGGGAGCAGATGCGTGGCAACAATTAAAAAACGGTGGTACCTTCCTAGGGTGGCGTTCTGGGCATAACCAGTGGCGCCTCCGGCCCCAGACTGTATCTAGCTCTCGAAGGAATTTCCTAGCCCAAAACCTAAAGGGCTTAAGGTATGACCTGCGTCTCACGGCGCCATAGGCACCGTCGAGATCAGCTGCGGATGCTTTGAGAGCCGTAGGCGACAACGGGAGACGCTGCGCCCGTGCCTACAGGCGAGTAATTAACTGTGTTCGGCGCATAGATAGTAGAATCTCTCCAGCATCAACAAGCAGGCTCTTAATAGGGAAGGTGCGGAAGGAACCGGTCACCAACAAAGGCCAGTGTGGTGGGTCGAGTCTATCTTCCGCAATTAACGTTCGGCTGCGGAGGCATAAAACTCGCATCCGTAGTCGAGCTTCAAACGGACAAAGGATAGATAAAAGAGTAAGGCAGTAGCCCTATCAGCGCCCCAAGCGCTGAACGTCACGGAACAAAGAATATCCATGGCGCGGGTACAAGAGGCCATAAGGCTGCGAATATGAGCCTCTCAGGTGAGGTGTCAGTCAAATACAAGACCAAGGAAACTGTGCCATTCAACCACTTCCAGCTCTCCATCCCCATTAAGAAACAAATCTGGCTCGGGGTTGATCCGCGGCTGGCGGCAGGAAGTGCAACACCTTATTCTTGGCCAAAGAAAACCGAAACCTGTGAGCTTCGGCATAGCGAGAGACGTGGTTCAATGCCTGTTGGAGTCGACGCTCCAGAGTTGTCATCTGGGCCGCGCCAAAAGAGATCGAAAGGTCGTCCACGTAGAGCGTAGCGAGAACATCTTCTGGCAGAACCGAGGTGATGCCGTTGATGCTCAGGGCAAAGAGTGTGACACTGAGGACACTTCCCTACGGGACACTCTCTTCTTGTTCCATTGGGCCGGAGATAGCTCCCCGCACCGGTAAGAGGAATCGACGATCTTGAAAAAATTCAGTTATAAAGATTGGGAGGGGTCCCCTCACCCCTATCGTGTAGAGGGTCTCCATGATACCGTATCGCCATGCGGTATCATAAGCCTTCTCCAGATCGAAAAAACACCGTGGTGAAGTGCTGTCTACGAAGGAAGGCCGCGCCGACAGCATTTTCCAGTCGCACCAGAGCTTCCGACGTAGAAGGGAATTTGCCGAAGCCACACTGCGCAGAACACAAATGGCCTCCGCTGTCCAGAAAAAAAGGCTAATCCAACATTTACCAATTTCTCTATCACCTTGCAAACGCAAAGGGTTAGAGAGATTGGGCGGAAACCGGCCGGGGTAAAATGAGCTCTCCCAGTTTGCAAAAAGTTAGCACAGTAGTGATTCGCCAGGAATTTGGGAGGTTACCCTCTACCCAAATCATGTTGAATAAGGCTAACGGAAAGGCCATGCCTCGCTCATCCAGGTGTCGAAGCATGGCGTATGGGACATCGTCCAGACCATGGACGGTGTCCGCGTTTGAAGCGAGAGCGGAACGCAACTCGCTCACAGTAAACCTGTCCTTTAAGGAGCCTCCGCCACTGGAGGTAAAATCCAATCGCCGGCCTTTCGCGACATCACAACGTGCTTTGAAAGCTGGCGGATCAGAATCCGAGCTAGAGAATGCGCAGAAAGAGGTCGCGAAGGATTCCGTCACGGACGCGGGGTCCGAGATTGAGGTCTCATTCTCCTGGAGAACCGGAAAGGGGGTCCTGCGAGAACTTGCCGCGAATCCTTTTGACTCGCTTCCACACCTCTGCTAGAGGGGTCTTTCCCGTTAAGCGAAGACACGTATGCCCGCCAAGAAGAGCTGCGGGCGTGCTTCGAAATATACCGGAACCTAGCCCTAGCCCGACGAAATTCAGCGACAGTGAAATCGTTCGGGCGGCGCTTTTAGCGCATGTAGGCATAAGCTTCTGTTTGAGGGCGATCTCACACTAGGCCTACCCCTACGGGAGTGGTCAGCGTGCAAAACGGCCAGACGTCCTAGGAATAGTAGTCAGGACCACGGCGATGAGGTTGCCGAAGAAGAACTCAACGGCTCATCTGCCGACCTAAATTTCTCGACTGAGATAGAGAATTTAGTCATTTCCTGAAATGCAGACCAGCGCGCCAAGTACCACCGAGGTGGGCTCTCAAGCGCCAGTTGCCCTGAAAAAGTTATTTGAATGGGAAAGTGATCACTACAATGGAGGTCATCAACCACCCCCAATCAAAATCAGGCTGTGCATCCGAAGAGCACAAAGATAGGTCAAAGCAAGAAAATGAAGCGGTTCTCGGGCAGTGATACGTAAACTCATCCACATGTAAGACATCTATCTCAAGCTCTTCGATCAGATTTGCAAAGACTTGTCTCCTGGGATATATTGAGCAGTCTACCCAGAGAGGATATCTGCCGTTAAGATGTACGCGGAAATAACAGTATACCTCTTATCAATGTGATGCTGCACAGCCACTGCCTGAATGGAAAAGAAGAACGGAGATATCATGCCCTGTGTAAACCTCGCATCCCACAGCCCGGCCCCCATCCCATGGTAGTCACCTAATCCTTATACCCCAGGAGGGTGGGTAATCAGCACGCGCCTAGCATGGTCTCTTGAATAAAAATAGCTAACGGCACGAGACGAGCCTCTACAGCTCCGCCCATTTGGGCCGGAGTCTGCGGCAATTACATTGAAGGAATATGCCATCCAGGCCTAACTCGGAAGAAACGCGGCGACCCTCTTCGAACCGAAGACCCTCACGTGAGTTGCCGTATGCTTTCCTTAGGCAGAACTCCGGGCGCTGTTGGCCGGACGATGCGCCGACGCCTTCGAGTACTTATCGGGGAAGGTTTGGCTCGCCAGAGAGGTCTTTTCCTCCCTCCTCTTCGAAACTTTAGGTGAGCTTTAGGGGTATCGGGGATGGTGGTTCCGAAAGAGAGGAGTAAGCCTCCTCTCCGGTTAGATATATTTGGAAGGTCCCCTGCGAGAGCACAGGGGGGAAGGGGGGGTTAACTTCCTTTCTTTTTTTGTGGGTCTGCCCGAAGGCGGCTCCGTTGATCGTGAGGGAGAAAGCGGAAGAAGTTTTTTGGGGGATCTGCATCATTGGTCATGGGGACCCTATTCTTTCTGTGGGAAGCAAACGCTCCTGACCCCTCGCAATAGCCCGCTCTGCAAGGGTTGCGTACGGGGTTAGCAGAGCCACGTATCACCATTCAAGGGCACCCCTTCGACACAGTAGCTCCATCTTAAGAAGCACGGCCTAAAAAAGATAGATAGCGATGAGAGATGGAAAGGGGATGTGAGGAAAGTATGGATGGATATGAAGCACGTTGTTAAAAACCCAACATCCCAAACATGAGCTCAGTGATTAGGGAACATTGCCTCCTTCCCCCTCAGCCACGATTCGGGATAGTTGACTGAGAAGTAGGTCAGCATCTACTCTGTGAAAATAAAGGCCGACCAGATAAAGATGTGGGAGAGGTTGTTGGGGAGAAACGCAGGCTGTCTGAAAAGAGGAGAAGAGGCTAAGCTGGGGCCCCACGGGGTGCTGAGTCCCTTCCATGAAGGCAATTTGCCGCGCCCCTTACGGAGTTGTTAATTTGAAATACATCATATTGTATTATATATCATTTTGAAGTGATTTTGTTCTGAATAAAAATATGATATGTGAATTTTATATTAATCAATTTTAAAGAAAATAGGATTGATTTAAATAGAATTTCAGGGCGAGACTTATATGTATGAAGTCAAACTCCGGTGTACGGTAAATAGAGCCCCATTATTTATGGTGCCGCTATACACATCACACATTCGTCCTCTACTAGAATACTCTTCTTCTATTTGGAACACTGGTTACGTAATAGACCTTCACTTACTGGAGTCAGTTCAGCGCAGGTGGACCAGGAATGTAAGTGGACTGGAAAATTTGACCATTCTGACAGATTAAATTTTTTTAATCTCTTCTCCGTTCAAGGGAGACTACTTAGGCACGAGCTTATTAAGTATTGGCAAATCGTTCATGGTAAATCTGTGGGGGTTGAAGATCGAACCTAGTGAACATTTGATTTAAAAATTTAAACGGTTCACACATGAACCTAGGAAACATTTGTTTGAAATTTAAACGGTTCAAAGATTGAACCTTATAAATAGGAAAATAAACTTCCAGCTGTCAATAGCTCTCTTTTGTAAATAGGAAGATAAACTTCCCGCTGTTAATAGCCCTCTTTTGTAAATAGGAAGATAAACTTCCCGCTGTTAATAACGTCTTTTAGAAATAGGAAGATAAACTTCCCCCTTTGCAGTATTTCTCCTTCGTAAACAGGAAGTTAGACTCCCCAGTACGCAGTACGATATCTTGTGTCGGCCATACGTAGCTCCGTACAAAAATAGATTTTGTTCATGAAGTCCCGTGGAGAAAAGGTGAAAATCGATGGCGTTCTTGCCGTTCCTTATCCTCGACTTTTACTCTTTTGCTGGTTGTGAACTTTTCTGTAATCTCAATTTTTTTGTTGATTTCTTCCAAGTCTAAAAATTCGGAAAAGTGACTTCGGCCGTGTTTATGTGTAAACGATTGAAGCGTTAGTAACATTTTAATCTGGCGCCTAATTGGTTGAAATGTTATAGAGTTAAGTTTAGATGAAATTACTATTTATATAGGTGAATTTTTGTGTAAAAATCAGTCAGAATCAGAAAATTATTGTTGTTTCAATAAGAAAAGTTATATTCCTTGTTCACCATTTTAAAAGCTTATTCCGGCTATAATATACAGGAATAAAGAATCCAGATATAAATATATATTTTTCCTTCATCCCGTAAGAAAGCTGATGATCACTTAAACCCAGCCTGCAAAACTAAAAAGTACGATAACTGACTCAGACCCTACAAATCCTCCCTAACACCAATCAAACTATTCCCTTGCCCTCGACACCCAGGTATTAGAGGTCATCAGTTTAAGGTGGATCATTCATGATGTCAACTAGAAATACCTAAAAGATTTTTTACTGTAAGTTGTATTCCAGTATCGGACTCTTTACTTGGATCGCGTGTCCATTACTGATTTAGCCTTATTTAAGACAGCCCATGCTGACCATCTTTGTGACCTACTATTTTCATATGATTAAGTATTAGTAGTTTTATCACTACTTTATTGCCCATACAACTAGCTGCAATGATGCACCCTCCAACCATTGTCAAGTATTTGCCTATCCATGTAATTCCTAACCTTGAAGGTTGGCGCATCAGTAGTGTGTGGCTTCCAGGGATCCTACCTGAACTGAATAGGTTGGTGAAGCCCATCAGTTGAGAAAAAACAACACACTATAAAAACTAGAGACCGAATTACATCTCTCAATCGACTTTGAATTTGAATCTAATGATAGGCTTTCAAATTTGGACTACTACGAGTTTACTTAAAAATACAGGGGCTACCCCCCAAATTAAGGGGGTTATGGGAGCAAATCCCCTCCATTTGGCAATTATCTTAAAAATGATAGATAATACAATATCATGAGATTGTAAAAGCATACCCCTCCCCCCTCCTCCTCCTCAAGTACATTCTTGAAATTTGCCCAAGAAAAAACTTTGTATACAGTCAAAAATTGTTTTTAACCCATTAGTTGCCCAGCTTTTTTTCTTGAACTCTCCCTCTGCAAAATTACAAATGGTACATGTTATCAAAAATAATTAAAATAAAATATTTAAATCACATAATATATCATTTTAATTGAAAATAATCAATCTATTGATGTAATTAAAAAAATATTAATAACCTACCTATTTATAATTAAGATAGGTCCTTGTGGCTTTTGTCATCCATGAGATTATGTTATGTTATTGATAATTCTTAGTTCTTACAAAAATTTTCATCAACACCCATGGTTGTTTTATGCTTTTTAAATCAGTTACTCTTTAAAACCTATATCTAATTATAGAAAACAGTGCCGCTCTTCATGGGATACTATTTTATATCTTAAATTTTATGAAAATTTTGCTTAAGGCTTAATTTTATCTATAAAACTGTATTTTCCAGATAAAATAGTCTTGCTGGTTTGTGTGCTTTCAATAACATAGTACCTTAGGGCATTTCCTAGTTTGAATTTGATGAAAAACGTAAGTGTATTTGACTAAAAAATAAGGAAGAGTCATCCAAAACGGCGTGTTTACACAGATGTGAGTAATAAATCAGCCTCTTTTCGCGGTCATGTTGTGGTGAGGCCTAGAGCGGAGTCAAGTGACTCACATTCATAAATCTCGGTTTACAAACAAAGAAGGCCTGACCTAAGCCATTTTATGTATTTTACTTAGATGCCTAATCACTAACATAAGAGTTTGAATTTTTTTTTTTACAAATTATCATAATTATCAGGGCAAATGCGAGTCTATACGTGAAAGGCCACAAAATCTCCTCGAGCGATTACATAGCACTGAATCGAGGACTTATAAAGGCCCTCGGGCGACTGATTGGTTTAACACGTATATGAATTATAACATAAATCAAGGGCATGCATTTATTTGAGCTGATATTCACTAGAATACTTAGGAGAGGAAATTATTAATTCACAAAATTATTTTAAAATACATAAAAAAACCCGGTAAACCTGAAGATCCGCGGCACACGAACGCGACTGATGGGACGCAAAATATTTCGTCCACGTTCCAATATTTACCTTGAATTTACCTTGAATCCCGGTCGATGGGTACCCTCTTGGGTAAGGAGACCGTACTGTTGTTTTTAGTTGTATGCAGAACGGATTTTTCAATATGTGAATATGTTTCACCTTTTTGAGTAAATTCAAGGGGACTGCTCACAGGGGAGATATCACTGCATTGGGATTTCCCTACAATGATCCTGAATTTCAATCACTGGGGGGGGGGCACAGCCCCCCCCCTTCCCTCAGTATATAATCCTAATTGTTTATAGAATAATGTTCTAACGTTTTTACTTAACAAAATCATTTCTGCGAATTATAATGTGGGGTCTGATGTCACAAATGAATGAATAGTGAATTTTTCTTTTGTTTTTCATTTAATGTCTTTTTATTATCCTCGTTTGCATTCATTTTTATTTATCAATATATTTTTCCCCATATTATTATTTTTTATTACCTTTATTTATACATTTAAATATACTTAGCTAGATCTTTTGGAGGAACTCCCCGTAAGGGGCGCGGCGATTTGCCATCCTGGCCGCCGTGCTGACGGGATCCAGCGCTCCGTCCGGCCCCAGCTTAGCCTCTCTTCCTTCCTTCAGATAGCCCGATTTCTCCCCTACCTTGTCGCTTTTCATACAACCTCTCCCACAACTTTCTCTGGTCAGCCTCTAATTTCAAAGGGTAGAATGCTGACCTTCTTCTCAAGCCAACCACCCCGGATCGGGGCTGAGGGGGGAGGGGACATTGTCCCCTAACCCCTGAGCTCCGGTTCGGGATGGGGGTTTTTTAACAACCTGCTTCATCCCCACCCATACCTTCCTCACATCCCTTTTCCTCTCCTCTTCACAACCTATATTTTTTACGCCGTGTCCAAGGTGGAGCCGCCATGCCGATGGACTGCCAGGCCACCAGGCGGGAGGGGTGGTCCCGAATGGCGGCGCCTGGCTCTGCCGGGCTTGTAAGCACCTCTCGCAGTGCGGGCTACTGCGAGGGGTGATGAGCTATTGCGTCCCGTGGCAAAAATAGGGTCACCATGCCCATAGATGAACAAAAAAAAACAAAACCCCAAACCCCTTTAACTCCCCCTTGCTCATCGATGGAGCCGCCCTTGGGCAGCTCCACCGAAAAAATGGAGGTCCCCCACCCTGTGCTTGCACAGGGGACCCTCCATATTTCTCTAACCGGAGAGGAGGCTTACTCCTCTCCTTCGCCTACGGGTGCAGGGGACTCCCCCTCACCCCCTTCTCTGGAGGTGCTTTCGGGCACCTCCCTTTTCCCAGCGGCAGTCCCATCTTTTCTTTTCAAGGGGACTGCCAAGAAAGCCAGCAGGCAGCCCTTAGCCAGCCGCTTCCCATCAAAGCGGCTCGGTAGGGCAAACCCCCTTAGGGGGGAGAGGGAAGCCAGGCCCCTTCGGTCGCTTCCCTCAAAAGACCTGCTGGCAAGAATTTTAAACCTTGCCGGGGTCAAGGCCTGTGCCTCCCCATACAAGACTGGCGACACTGCCAAGGGGACCTGCGATGTCCTGGGAGGGGATGTCCAATTGGAGGCCCCTCATGTGATAGACATGGTCCTTGAGGAGACCCAGCCCCAGAAGGTAGGGCCTTCCATGGGGGGGAATTCGGGCTCGGCGCCAAGCACCGAACCCGAATCCGCCCCTATGCAAGGTCCTCCTCAAATGGCTGAGGGCTCCGAGGCAGTAGAAGGAGGGGAGGGATCTCCTCCGACAGGTGCCCCTACGACAACCAGGACCTTCTCCATTTCGGAGAGGGACCTGGCTGAGGCTGGTCCATCTGGCCTGGGGACTTCTGCCGGCGGAGGTGAAAAGCGGGTTCATTCCCCGCCCTCCTCTCCGAAAAAGAAAAAGACTAAAAAGACTAAAAAGACCAAAAAGACTCGGGGCTCCTCTCCATCCGCGGGGGCTGCGGGGACGGATGGGTCTGCTACCACTCTGGCAAGCAACCAAGCCAAGATCGGCACATCCGCCCCCTCTGCCCCCCCGGTTGCGGAGCCCCTGACAAAGAAGACTACTACCAAGAGTGCACAGGGCGGAGCCTCGATGACATCGGGGCTCCCGATTCAGAGGTTACCTGGCGTTTTCGAGCCCGCTGGCTTCAAACGCTTCCTCGTTATTCGCTCCACTGATGGCACCATGTTGTCCAAGGGCAACATGATCCATCAGCGGAGAGGATTAGCTAGTGCAATTGGTAGAGAGCCGAAGGTAACCCGTTTCTCGGACGGGAGCCTTCTGGCGAATGCGGCGAATCCCGCCGAGGCGGCCAGGATTAGTGCTCTTCGGACACTTCATGGCACCCCGGTGAGTGTGACGCCGCACTCTACCATGAACTTTGTGAAAGGAGTAGTTTATGCGAGGGAACTCGTTGACTACTCCATTGAGGACATCACCCTAGAGCTGGCTGACCATGAGGCGGTCAAGGTTGAACGTGTGATGAGAAAACAGGGAGGGGCCTCGAGACCCACCCCTACACTCTTCGTCACGTTCGAATGTGACAAGCTCCCTGAGTCGGTGCGTGCCGGTTGGTACCGCTACCGCGTGAAGGCATTCGTGCCACTGCCGCGGCGGTGCTATTACTGTCACCGCTTCGGCCATACGAATCGCTCATGTAGACGTGCAAAGTCGGGGTCACCCGAAGTCTGTGTAAATTGCTCCAAGGTCGCACACGATAAGTCCAAATCGTGTGTGGCCAAGTGTGTCAATTGCGGAGAGCCGCACCCTGCTTCTTCGAAGCAATGTGGTGCATATCTCCTTGAGAAAGAAATCCTGGCCGTTCAGGCCCAGGATCGACTCTCATTCCGCGAGGCAAAGGACTTGGTCCTGGCGCGCCCGGCTCTGCCTGGGACGTCATATGCCTCAATAGTTAGGAAGGCACCCTCTGCTCCCGGCCCATCCAGGCCAACGAGCACGGTTGTTTCCGCGCCCATTCGGAGCCCTTCTGCGGGCTCTACCCAACCCGGGCGCTTCCCTGGTAAAGCTGGCGGCAAAAAGGGCTCATACCCTGCCCCGGCTAAAACCAGGGCTCCCCCCTCTTCCCCCAGCGTGACCGTTTCCCGTAAGGCGAAACGGCCACGCGCCTCCACCGAGTCGTTAGACTCACAGGAGGCAACACCCCTGAAGATGGTCGCTAGGCCATCTTCCGGGGTTCCTAAAGCTGTCTCCCGAAAGGAGGACAGCAACAAAGGAGCTTCGGCTCCTTCGCCCACGTCCCGAGGTAGAGCGAGTGGCTCGGAGACGGTGGTTCCTCGAAAAGAGGGATCCCCGCCTCCGAAGCCGCAACGCCCGCCTAAGGTTTCGAGGCGGAGGGAGGAAAAGACTCGCATGGCGAGCCCAACCTCCCCCAATAAGTCCTCGAAGGCGACAGCGCCTTCAGCGCTTTGTCCGGCCAACAGCGCCCGGGGTTCTGCCCCCGGGAAGCGTACGGCCATTCCCGTGAGGGTCTTCAATTCGAGGAGGGCCCCCGCGTCTCCTCCGAGCTAGGCCTGGAGGGCATATTCCTTCAATGGAATTGCCGTGGACTCCGGGCCAACTGGGAAGAGCTGCGGAGGCTCGTCTCGTCCCGTTCCCCGTTAGCTATTTTTTTGCAGGAGACCATGCTAGGTGCGTGCCCCCTCCCTGCCCTCCCGGGGTATAAGGGTCTCGCTACCCCACCACCTCGGGATGGCCGGGCTGGGGGATGCGCAGTTTACACCCGGCATGATGTCTCCGTTCTTCCTTTCTCTTTAGATACCTCCTTTCAGGCAGTGGCTGTGCAGCTGCACCTGGATAGGAGGTATACTATCATTTCTGCGTACATTCCACCGTCAGCTGACTTCGACGCGGGGGACTTCCGCCGCGTCGTTGCACGGTTGCCGAGGCCCTATCTCTTGCTTGGAGATCTGAACGGCAGGCATCCTCTCTGGGGAGATTACTCCATAAATCCCAGGGGACAAGTCCTTGCCCATCTGATCGAAGAGCTTGAGATGGGTGTCCTAAACGTGGATGAGTTTACGCATCACTGTCCGAGAACCGCTTCATTTTCTTGCCTTGACCTATCTTTGTGCTCTTCGGATGCACAGCCTAATTTTGATTGGGGGGTGGTCGATGACCTCCATGGTAGTGATCACTTTCCCATTCAAATATCATTTTCAGGGCAACTGCCGCCTGAGAGACCACCTCGGTGGTGCTTGGCGCGGGCGCGGTGGCCTGCATTTCAGGAAATGACTGAATTCTCTATCTCAGTCGAGGAGTTTAGGTCGGTAGATGAGGCCGTTGAGTTCTTCTCCGGCAACCTCATCGCCGTGGGCCTGACTACTATTCCTAGGACGTCTGGCCGATTTGCACGCCGACCACTCCCATGGTGGTCGGCCGAGTGTGAGACGGCCCTCAAACAGAAGCGTTATGCCTACATGCGCTATAAGCGCCGCCCGAACGATTTCACTGTCGCTGAATTTCGTCGGGCTAGGGCTAGGTTCCGGTATATTTCGAAGCACGCCCGCCGCTCTTCTTGGCGAGCATACGTGTCTTCACTTAACGGGAAGACCCCTTTAGCTGAGGTGTGGAAGCGAGTCAAAAGGATTCGGGGCAAGTTCTCGCAGGACCCCCCTCCCGTTCTCCAGGAGAATGGGACCGCAATCTCGGACCCCGCGTCCGTGGCGGAAACCTTAGCGACCGCTTTTTCCGCATTCTCTAGCCGTGATGCTGCTCCGCCAGCATTCAATGCACGTCGTGATGTCGCGGAAGGCCGCCGGCTGGACTTTACCTCCAGAGGCGGAGAACCCTTCAACGACAAGTTTACTGTGAGTGAGTTGCGCTCCGCTCTCGCTTCGTGCGCGGACACCGCCTATGGTCCGGACGATGTCCCGTACGCCATGCTTCGACACCTGGGTGAGCGAGGCATGGCCTTTCTCTTAGATTTGTTCAACAGGATCTGGGTGGAAGGTCTTCTCCCAGACTCCTGGCGAATCGCTACTGTGCTCGCCTTTCGCAAGCCGGGGAGAGATCACTCTACTCCAACCGGTTTCCGCCCAATCTCTCTAACCTCTTGCGTGTGCAAGTTGATGGAGAAATTGGTAAATGTTAGATTAGCCTATTTCCTGGACAGCGGAGGCCATCTGTCTTCTGCAGAGTGCGGCTTCCGTAAGTTCCACTCCACGTCGGATGCTCTGCTCCGACTGGAAAATGCCGTCTGCGAGGCTTTCCTTCGTAGACAGCACTACGCCACGGTGTTTTTTGATCTGGAGAAGGCCTATGATACCGCATGGCGATACGGTATCATGGAGACTCTCCACACGATGGGGGCGAGGGGACGCCTCCCAATGTTTATATCTGAATTTTTGCGAGATCGTCGATTCCGCGTACGGGTGGGGGGAGCCCTCTCCGGCCCAAAGGAGCAGGAAGAGGGTGTCCCGCAGGGAAGTGTCCTCAGTGTCACACTCTTTGCCCTGAGCATCAACGGCATCACCTCGGTGCTGCCGGAAGATGTTCTCGCTACGCTCTACGTGGACGACCTTTCGATCTCTTTTGGCGCGGCCCAGATGCCAACTCTGGAGCGCCGACTCCAACAGGCATTGAACCGCGTCTCTCGCTATGCCGAAGCGCACAGGTTTCGGTTTTCTTTGGTTAAGACTAAGGTGGTGCACTTCTGCCGCCACCCACGGCTTCACCCCGACCCAGATTTGTTTCTTAATGGGGTGCGCCTGGATGTGGTTGAGTCGCACCGTTTCCTTGGTCTTGTATTCGACCGACGCCTCACCTGGGAGGCTCACATTCGCAGCCTTAGGGTCTCTTGTACCCGCGCCATGGACATTCTCCGTTCCGTGACGTTCAGCGCTTGGGTCGCTGATAGGGCTACCGCCTTACTTTTTTATCGATCCTTTGTTCGCTCGAAGCTCGACTACGGATGCGAGTTTTATGCATCCGCAGCCGAGCGTTTATTGCGGAAGGTGGATTCGATCCACCACACCGGCCTTCGCCTTGCGACCGGTGCCTTCCGCACTTCCCCCATTGAGAGCCTGTTGGTCGATGCTGGGGAGATGCCACTCGCTCTGCGCCGCGTGCAGTGCATCACTCGCCTGTACGCGCGAGCCCGGCGCCTCCCTCAGTCGCCAACAGCTCTCACTGCATCCGCAGCTGATCTCGATGGTGCCTATGCCGCCGAGAGACGCCAGTCATACCCTAAGCCCTTTGGGTTTAGGGCCAGGAAACTCCTTCGAGAGGTAGATATAGCTCTCGGGCCGGTGGCGCCCCTGGTTCTGCCCAGGACGCCACCCTGGAGGGTACCACATTTGGCTATTTGTCGCCACGCCTCTGCTCCCAAAGCTTGTACTGCGCCGGGAGTATTGCGTTCGACCTTTTTGGAGCACACATCGTGTCACGCTGGTACCGTGCCAGTGTATACGGATGGCTCCAAGTCCCAAGAGGGGGTCGGCTTCCACGCCGTATCCCCTCTGTTTGAAGTCAGCGGGGCTCTACCAGGCGCTGCGTCTGTCTTCACGGCCGAGCTGGTGGCAATACACCACTCGGTACGGGAGATTACGCGACGTGCCCGGTTCGGAGACCGGATTGTGATTTATAGCGACTCACAAAGCGCCCTGAGTGCTCTCGGGGCATTGGAATCTCCGTATCCCCTGGTTCGCGAAATCCGTGACGCCACGGTTTTGGCGAGCCGGGCAGATGTCGAGATTATCTTCTGCTGGGTTCCTGGACATGTAGGAATTGCGGGGAATGAGCGCGCCGATGAGGGCGCCAAAGAGTCCGCGAGGACTCTGCGACCGGACCAGCGTTTCGCTCTTCCTCACACTGACTACATGGCAGGAATACGGGCAGCTCTTCGGACTGCTTGGCAAAGAAGATGGGAGACGGTCGAGGGGAACTTAAAGTTGCGTGCCATTGCGCCGCGACTGTTCCCATGGACCTATCCCCCATTGCCGCGGCGGCTTCAGGTTGCTTTCTGTCGTCTTCGAATCGGACACACTCGTGTGACGCATCGTTACTTGGTGGAGCGCTCGCATGTGCCCTATTGCAACGACTGCGTCGTCCCCCAGACTGTTCGGCATATTCTTGTCGAATGTCCCAGTCTGGGTGATCTTCGCGCACGATACCTGTCTCGGTACCGGGATGGGCGGGGTGGCTACCGCCTGTCCCTTGTACTCGGGACGAGTGCGTGCACCATGACTGGTGGACTTATTGACTTTTGGGGGGAGGCCGGCCTTCTCCCCTTTATTTAAGGTTCCTTTTTTTTGTTATTGTTTTGTTTTAGGTTGCACTCTCCTGCACCGGGGTGAGGGGGACCTCCCCCCGCTGCCGGAGATTGCTTCGATTGTTAAGTTTTTCCAATTTATATTGATTGTTAAGTTTTCATATTTTAACTTTAAAGTAGCCTAATTCTAGGCTGTCGTGTTTTTCGGCGACTTATGCCCAAGTGGGTAGTTGCCAGATGGGCTCTATAAAAAAAAAAAAAAAAAAATTTAGAGGAACTACTTTTTGTGGAGGCTTTTGGGTGGAGGAGAGACGACATTTATGCAGCAATTTCAGTTTCAACATGGATTCGTTGTGTACAACCTGCTCTTAATCTATTATCAAACTTTCTGCTTTATTTTGCGATTGAGAAAAGTTACTAACATTTTTGGCGATCATAATTTGGTAACACTTCAGATTCGGGGCGCACGGTAGATGGCGCTGTTAGTCGGCTACAATTTTGGGCTACAGCATATCTCTTATGACATCAGACGTATATGAGTATATACTGGCTACCTAACCTAACCAGACCCCCCCCCCCCCTCCAATTGATTGAAACTCAGGATCATCGCAGGGTGGTTCTCCCTGCAGTGATATCTCCCACACGAGCAGCCCCTTTGAATTTACTGGGCTTTTTTTCTCCCCAACAGCTTTTTACTGTCAGGAAAACCTAACCTAATAACAAACAATTCTTACTTTTATAGGTTTCTTGATTAGTTTATGCGCCTATAGATAATCTAAAAGTTTTTCGCGATCATACAAAGTAAAGCCGACCCCCGCCCCCTCCCAATTGATTGAAACTCAGGATCATCGCAGGGTGGTTCTCCCTGCAGTGATATCTCCCACACGAGCAGCCCCCTTGAATTTACTGGGCTTTTTTTTCCCCCAACAGCTTTTTACTGTCAGGAAAACCTAACCTAATAACAAACAATTCTTACTTTTATAGGTTTCTTGATTAGTTTATGCGCCTATAGATAATCTAAAAGTTTTTCGCGATCATACAAAGTAAAGCCGACCCCCCCCCCCTCCCAATTGATTGAAACTCAGGATCATCGCAGGTTGGTTCTCCCTGCAGTGATATCTCCCACACGAGCAGCCCCCTTGAATTTACTGGGCTTTTTTTTCCCCCAACAGCTTTTTACTGTCAGGAAAACCTAACCTAATAACAAACAATTCTTACTTTTATAGGTTTCTTGATTAGTTTATGCGCCTATAGATAATCTAAAAGTTTTTCGCGATCATACAAAGTAAAGCCGAATTCGAATAACAAAGAAGCACATGGAGAGCACGAAAACACAATAACGAAAGAAAAACATTTGCAAAACGGGTCCTATTTATAAGCTACGATGTTGCCAGTAAGAAGCTGTTATCGTTCGCAGTAAACAAAACAAAAAACAATAAAAGACATCAAGAAACCTTACCTTACTTAAAAAAAACTATAAACGAGCAGATGCGCAGATATTTAGTAAATAATAGACTAAAAGTTACAAATCCCCCAAAACAACAAAAAAAATATAACGCCGATATTGTTCACATCTGACGCTACCGTCTGACGTCATAAGAGCTATATTGTAGCCCCAAATTGTAGCCTACTAACAGCGCCATCTACCGTGCGCCCCGAATCTGAAGTATTACCCATAATTTGATTAAAGTTAGAATCGATTGTGAAGTTTGTGGTCAGGCATTAGCGGTCAAAGATAATTACGAATTTAGATGTGCAAAAACTAAACTAAACTGCTTAGAAACTAGCGTCATTTCTTTACAAAAATGGCGCCGGGTATATTTAAACTAGGACTCAAATGTGTATGAATATTCCTGCATGGGTGAATGAAACATAAAAGCATCTTGGTGCCGTTAGATTTCAATTGAAAAAAATACACTTTTTCGGGCGTGTCGCCGATCTTCTGGTTTACTAAAAAAAACAAAAAAACTTAAGATTTAACAATAAGTAACATGTGCTACCTTCAGTAATTAATAAGAGCACAAGCAAAATGATTATTTGAAAATCTTATTGAAAAAATGTGCAATATATACATCCAAAGTAATATTTTACAAATAATGAAATGATCTCTAGAGAGCAGAGAACATAAGCTTATTGTCATATTCTTGGTTCTCCTAAATATATCCCTCCTATGGCTCAGAGAGAAGAAATTGGATAATTTACTCCTAAAAATAGGCTAGTTTCAAAAAGGCTAATCTATACAAAATATCTAATGAACAACAATGAAAATGAATTACTTTGTAAGGAAATTAATGTCTTTTATTATACATGAGTATATTGGATTTAGCCCTGGAGATTAAAATCAATAAAATTAAGCTGAAAAATAATATAAATACCATAAATAATAACAAATGGAGCATGAATTTATTAGAAAAGAGTAGTCTGACAATATATAGAGAATGCAAAATAAAAAATAAGAATGTAATCTACCCCAATGACCATTGGGTAATACTTCAGTTTATGGGTGCATGATAGGGGGCGCTGTTTCTGGGCTACAATCTAGGCCTCATAACATCAGACGGTAGCTTCAAAGGGGGCCAATCATGGCGTTATATTTGTTTTTTTCCTTCTTTATATTTAGTAAATGCCTGCACTTCTACTTAATTATATTATTTAGTAATGCATTGATTTTTTTTATAATTACTAATATATTAAACTTTGTATGTTTCGTTTAACTATTTTTGTGAAACTAAACCATTAATTTCACACACTGGCAACCCTTAATTCAACCTTATTTCAAACATTGGCAACCCTGAAACCAAGTAGTTAAAAGAGAGCGATACCTATGAATACGGTTTGTTCGACTTCAATACGACTTGTGTTAATTCCTCAGTCAATTTAATAGACTTTTCTATAGATCATGGTCTCATTTAAAAGAAGCGCAGCTCAATTATAATAGTGAAAAGTAGAGATAGGGTAAACCTGAAGATCTGCGTCATGAGCTGCCTCCGCTGTTGCCCGGTCCTGGCTGCATAATATTTCATCCATGTTCCAATATGTTTCACCTTCTTTGACTAATTTCGAGTTATGGCTCGTGAAAGGGATTGCCCTGCGATGACCCTGAGATTTCAATCAATTTGGGGGGGTCTGGGGGGCGCAGCCCCCAGCATATAATCGTTATTTGCATTTCTTCCTCCCGGTGCCCTTCGGCTTCCGGGAATGAGCCTACGGTCATCCGGCAGTAGGCTTCGGCTACTCCCGCTGACCTCTGAACCCTTTTTTGCTGAAACTACGATTCAAGACACTCAAGACTCTGGAACGTGTACCGGGGAAGGCGTTCTCAGTGCTGGCACGCAGGAGTCGTCTACGCGCTACATTCTCCCCGACCGTTCCCAGAGCCTCACCAATTCCCCGGTGAGGGAGACGACAGGCGGCCGCCACGACAGGGGTCCGTCGCCACCGCCTGTACAGGCCCTTCGTCGTCTTGACCTTGGGCCCTTCTCCTACGCGCTCGATCCCGAGACCTCTAGGTCGCCTAGCAGACCGCCGCCAGCATACGAGACCACCAACGAAGATACTACAAGAGCTCAGCCGGTCGATCTTGAGTCTTACGCCCACATTAGGTGGGACGTGATTCTCAACCATCTGCGTCGCAACATCAACTCCACAGTCTTCAAGCAACGGGACCGAATCGAAATTGAACTTCTCCTCGCACTGTACCCGTTCCGGCTGAGCATCGCGTCCGCAACCTTCCATACCCTTCATCAGCACCTCCACCTCTTCTACACAGTGGCCCTCCACGGATGGAGTGCAGCCCTTATCGATACTCGACTCCAGGCATCTACAGAATCAGGAATTGAATACGACGCACGGATCCTCAATCGCTCCACCGCAGCCCGCCCCCCCTCCTCCTGCATATGGATCGTGGTATCGTCACCCCACGCCCAAACGAGCTGGTCGGCGACGCCCTGCGGGTCGGTCTCGACCGGGCCCGCAGATTCCTAGCCGACGTTAGGGCCAACGTCGACTGGCGCGCTGAAATTCGTATTGCCCGCCATCGCCGCTGCCTTGGGTCGACCAACGCCTGCGCTCGGATACATCAGAAGAATTTCGCTCCCTCAGCCCGGGCTTCCCTCCTTACTTCCCCAGCCCGGATCCCACCCTCGACTCTTCAGCTTCCGGCTTCTCCATTTCCGATGCTTCGTCTACCCCGTGTTGAAACCCTTGTGATCGCGCCAACCTCTTTGGCTCTCCGGACCCTGTGCCCCCACCCGTGCCCCCTATTGTTCACCAGCTCTTCGAGCATTCGCCCTCTTATGTGTCATCCGATGATTTAGAAGTGATCAGTGTTTTTACAAATATCTCGGATAATAGTGTTACTAGTGCTCCACCTCGTGTTGTTGAGCTACAAGACCCTATTATCACCCTTCTCCCTACCCCTGCTGACCCGGATATCACCTCCTTCTTCGAGCTTGCTGCTGCTGAACTTGGTGCCACGGTTATCCACAACCCTCGCCCTGAACCCGCCCCACAACTGTGTTACACTGTCTGCATACCACAGCCAGGCCTTGCAGTCCCCGTCGTCCTCCAAAGGACCCCCAGCGCCTCCCACTTCCTCTCCTACTCCCTCCTCCACCCATCCCTCTGAGATGGGGGACGTCCTCAATGATCCCAACAGCGGACCACCCGACATCATCAGAGGAAGAGGAAACTAGAACGACAATGACCAACGGGACAACAACAACAACAATAACCAAGGAGGCAACCAGGACGACAACCGTGGTAACCAATGGGAGAGTCCCGGCCTTGACCCTTTGGAACCAGAAGCTTCCCGCGTGGAACCAGGTTCCTACGACTCCATCCCCGCTGTCTCACACCTTCAGAAGGCCAATCGTGAAAACGGCATTAAGGTTTTTCTTAAGAAAAACTATCACCATTGGGCACCTTCCGACGACCGCGCCCTTATCTGGCTGGAGACTCTCGCGAACAAGGACATCATTGAGGAGGCGCACATCAGATGTGCACACCGCGTATTTTGAGTAACAAAACCAAATGGCTCCGCTAGACTGATCTACGATATGTCCTCGGCTAGCGAGGCATATCAACCTGCCAAGTTCAGCCTTCCTAGCGTCGCACGCATCATGGGCACCCCCACTGAAGGCCTTTTGGCGATGAAGTTGGATCTTAAAGACGGATTTTATCATCTCCGCCTTCACCCCAAGGCTCGCCCCTGGTTCGGTATCAGATGCCAGGGGCATTCCTTTAGATTCAAACGCCTCCCCATGAGCTTCAATGGGGCGCCCTTCCTGATGCAAAAGCTAAAGGCCACCGTTATGAATCAGCTTGCGCTTAAGTGTAAAATACAAGTCTACACTTACCTCGACGACGTGCTTTGCTTGGGAAAGAAACGCGCCCTCCGCCTCTTCATGCGCACCATACGCCAAAGCTCCATCAACGCAAATTGGAGAAAGTCCATCACCATCCCGTCGAAAAGAATCTCTTACCTTGGCTTCAATATAGACTTGAAGCAAAGGCGGATTCAACTCACCCCCTCTATGTTAGAGAAGACACGCTCAACTCGTACCATCATGGCGTCCCGCCCTGTCACCCGCAAGGCCTGGACAAGGCTTGCCGGTCTTCTCAACTTTATCCTCCCGGCCCTCCGTCTCCCCTTTTGTTGGATACTATGTTACCAGCAACAATCCCATCCCAACCCCGGCCCCTTCCTCCACCTCAGCCGCCTCATACACGGGAAGTGGGTCCGCTTCCGTCCTCCTAAGGGAGCTAGACCCGCCATTTACGTGAACGCCTCCCCCTGGGGTATTGGCTGGCGGTGCAGGAGAATTTCCATGGCCCTAGACTGTCGCAATTGGAACGCGGGCATCTTTGATTTGAGATCCCTCGGCGCCATCCTCACTAACATCATGGCCCCCCGTGCCATCCTTTTTTGTGACAACATTGGGGCAATTTGGAACTCCAAAAGGGGTAAACTCCCGGATTTAATTCTCCGATCCCTTTCTCCTGCCTCTCTCGTCGGCTTCTTAGGGCATTCAAGATCGCCTCCAGAAACATCGGCTACATTAGAAGCAGGCGTAACCCGGCGGACGTCCCGTCTCGGTACTTTTCAAGAAGTATCCTCTAGGCCGTGTGTGGGCGTCCCCCCTCTGGGGGCTACTTAAGGTCCCACACTCCCCGAGACGGGACGGACGTTTAACAGCCTTCTGCCGGGTCACACCTGCCCCCTCCATCCTGCCTTTTCTCCTCCGTTTTCTCTCTGTTTTTGACTCTCCTGAGTCTCTTTTTGTTTTGTAAAACTTTTGTTAATTGTTTTCTCCTGAAAACACTTTGTGTAAATTTAACTCATAATAAAAGCAACTTGGTCCTGATAGTTTTCAGCTGAAATCTATGGTAAATATGTAGATTATCGGCACGAACGATGGGACGTACTATTTCCTCTGGGTTCCAAAATGTTTCACGTATTTGGAGTACATTTAAGTTGACGGCTCGTGTGGGGGTAAACACAATGGGGAGACCACACTACGATGATCCTGAGTTTCATTAAAATTGGGGGGGAGGGGTCTGTGGGGCACATCCCCCCCAGTATATAATCCTAATTGTTCATAGAATAATAATTTGAAAAAGACTCAAACGCGCATGAATATCCGACACGGGTGAACGATAATATTTACACAAAATTTTTTTCTCCGGCCGGGCCGCTAATCTACATATTTACCAAATCTATTTCCAAAGTAACTAAAATTTTTTTTAATTTTGGGGGGGAATAGTCTAAATTAGGCTGCACTATCGTCTTTGTTATTTTGATTATTTTGATAAATGTGCTATCGTCTCTGCACATTTATCAACCTAATAAAGACGATAGTGTCGCCTACTTTAGGCTATTTTCGCCAAAAAATTAAAATTTTTCAGTTACTTTCGAAATGAGGGGATTGGCCTTTTGATGTCTTATGTCATAAGTCCAAATTATAGCCCAAATTTAGCCCAGAAACAGCGCCCCTAAACTGAAGTATTACCGACCATTGTTCACAGATTTGGATTCTGTCATCAATATTCACAAATTAAGCTGCAGATATGCATTTTTTTATAAGCCTATCTGCTGAATAACCACTTGGGCACAAGTCACCGCACTCACGGCCACCTACCACTTAGCTACTTTAAAATAAGAATATGAAACACAATAAAAAGGGAAAATGGCAACAGGGAAAGTGGTGGGAGAGGTTGTAGGAGAAGTGAGGAGGTAGGAGAGAAATACAAGCTGTCTGAAAGAAGGAGAAGAGGCTAAGCTGGGGCCAGACGGGGTGCTGAGTCCCGTCAGCATGGCGGCCAGGAAGGCAAATAAGAATACGAAAAACAATAAAAAGGGAAAATGGCAACAGAGAAAGTTGTGGGAGAGGTTGTAGGGGAAGTGAGGAGGTAAGGGAGAAATACAGGCTGTCTGAAAGAAAGAGAAGAGGCTAAGCTGGGGCCGGATGGGGTGCTGAGTCCCGTCAGCATGGTGGCCAGTAAGGCAAATTGCTGCGCCCCTTACGAGGGTGCAGATATGCACATATTTATACAAATAAAACTGAACTGTGCTTTATTTTCAATATGAGTCAAATAAAAAAATAAAAAAAATTTATATTAATGTCCTAGATTGAATGACAATAGATTTGGAAAGTCAATATTACATCGCTGAAAAAGCAATTATAAATACAATTTTATTTTTTCTAATACTATGAGCAAAAAATATCAAGAAAAATAAACTCTTGATATCAGAATGTGGAAAATGAGCAAAAATTAATGTATTTAATTTAATCTAAAATATTTCTATTATGCACTGATACTGTATATATTTTTTTAGCACAAAAACTGCAAAATGGAAATTAATGTAATTATTAATAGTGTAATCTTCTCCTCGCCTTCTTCCTACCTGGGGATTGCTGTTCTTGATGATTCATGTTAGTTTCATTTGTTAAAAGACTCATCCATTAAGGTTTTGGCAGATAATTTTACTGATGGATTCCCTTTCTAACTCAAACCCTGCCTATTTATTGGGGCTTGGGACTGGCACTGAGTTGTGCTCACTTGCCAGTGTCCAAAATACATAGATACATCAAAAGCTTAGAGTAGTAAAGAAAATTGCCAGAGCTAGAGTCGGTGTCATTTTAACCTTACATAAAAATAATGTATGTTATGGTTCATCCAAATATGACATTCATTCATTGCCCAATTTTGATAGTTTCTTGACCATTTTCATGACACTCCATATTCATTTGCATAAACAAAAGTTTGGCAATTACAGCCCTGCAGTTATACCCAGTTCTGTGAGGCTCTTGAAGAATAATCTTTGTCAAAATGTGTCTCAGATGCTGACTAAGTTTTTGGGAAACTGTCTTTTAATTCTTCTTTGCTAATATGCTCTTTAGAATTCTTTTTAGTAATAGTGTAATGAGATCCTTTAATATAGCGATTGGACATGTCCTCAGCGACATTTTTTCATTTTGGAGTTTTTGGTGTAGGCTAATTTATTTAATTCGGGAGTGTTAGACATAATACTAAATGAATTTTTAATTATACTTTAAATTAAAACTTGGGGAAACATGTAGATTTTCGGCTCGGCCTGAATTTTTTTTTTGTGCAAATATTATCGTTCACCTGTGTTTGAATCTTCCTGCGCGTTTGAGTTTTGTTCGAATGCTAGCTGGCACCATTTTTTTTTTTTTAATCTCGAAATTAAACTCTCCGAAAATGCTGTTTACGTAGGCCATTTTATTTACCAAATTGCCCGAAAATAACCAAACGAAACACTTTGTTTCCCGTACTTAAATGCAGTGGTTATATTTCTGAAATAACAAAGAGGAAAGCCTATTTATTTTGCGCATCTGCCCCCTATTCGAAATCTAGCTGACTTGAATCATGTTTTATTTTTGATCATCTAAATTCGAAGTTAGGGTTCACATATAATGCTTGGCCACAAATGTCGCATTCACTTTTAATTTGCACTAAATTATTAACATCCAAAAAGGTGTTTAATTTATCTTTATCAGAAACTAGGGTTAATAATTCTGCAATAGCCGATGGACAAAATTCACAATTTGATGATAATTTTCAAACTGCGTAAAAGGAGAATATTTGACACCCAAACTACTAAAAAACAAGTAGTTCCTTGAAATGATCTAGCTAATTACATTTAAATGTATAAAAGAAGGTAACAAAAATAGTAAAATGGGGAAAAATATATTGAAAAATAAAAATGACTCCGAATGAGGATAATAAAAAGCTATTAAGTAGGAAAAAAAAAAATTTGAAATCTAGCATTTCTGACATCATACCCCCACCCCACCCCATATTATAATTCGCAAAACGAAAGACGCTGACTTGATGTAGTTAAAGCATTCACCTCTGTAAACGTCAGAACATTATAACAATTAGGATACACTTGGTGATACCCTTGTTTCTGGATGCAATCCTCTGGATGTAGTTTTCCTGGGAGTTTGGGTGCCTTAAAAAAGAGGCCGTTTGACTCGGATGACCTATGATGAGCCCTTGTGGCTTTTGTCATCTGTTATATTATATTGTGGGGGACTTTCATTTTGTCTTCCCCTGGTAATGGTGCTGTTTGTGGGTGGGTTTTGACGGAGGCGGATGACCTTTGATAGGACCTTGTGGCTTTTGTCATCCGTGTAATTATGTTATGTTATGTTATATGTTATGTTATGTTATGAAGAATGTAGCTAGGACCAGGAGGGCAGAAGATAGGACTAGACTAGGAACTGGAGAGAAAGAAGTGACTGATGTGAGTGAATATGGATAGAATGGATAGATTAGGTGTGTGAGTAAGAGGGACATTGCACCTGTTAGGTTGACTAACAGATTTGATGCCCTGAGAGAGGAAGAGGTTGAAAGTGATTTGTTTGATGTGGACTACAGGAACAGGAGTATCTCGGGGTTATACTTTTTTATCAGTACCCCTTATCATTATTTACTTATTTTCCATTATTGTTGGTTCATACTTATACATCCAATCTATTTTCAATTAGACTTACTCTTTGCTTCCACATTTTCATTAATATTTCCTTTCCCTTCTCTCTGTTTTCCTCTTTGAACAGAAATTTACTTATTACATTTTCTTTATCTTCCTGCGCAATATTCTATTTCTTTTATTTTATCTTTGCATTTGTTGTCAATGCTTATGCTGACTTTGCTTTGCTTTTCTTCTTTCCACCATCTTTCATCTAATTCATACATCAAACCATCTATTTTTTTCTTACTCATTCTTTCTATTTGTATTATGGTTTTGCTGATTGGGCTTAGTTGTTTTATGGTGTCTTTGATCCATTTGTAGTTCTCTATTTTCATTTCATCTATATTGCATTTAACATTTCATTATCTCTTTCTTTGATGCTTCGCAGATATTGCAATTTATTCTTTATGATTCTGGTTTTTATCAAAGATGACCCAATTTCACCCTGGACTGTGTATAGTGGTGCATACCTTGGAGCTCCCAGGATTTTCTGGTAGACTCCATTTTCTATTGTTTGCAGTTTTAGAATATCTGTTTTAGTGATATGTGTGATTCCTGTTGCATATAGTATTGATGGCACAACCAGATGTTTCCAAAATATCCTCCCAATAAGCATTCTGTTTACAGATCTCATGGTAACTGAGTATGTCATATTTGCTAGTCTCTGTGCTTTTTTTATAATATTTTTTCGGTGTGTATTGAACATGTTTCTTTTATTTTATATTGTTACCTCAAGGTACTTTATAGTATTTGCTGTTCTTATTCCTTCTATTTCTGTTGGTACCTCTTTCATGTTATATATTAGAATGTTACTCTTGTCTTTGTTTAACCCTAATCCACATTGTTTGCTTGCCTCCACCAGCTCCTTGATATTATGTTCCACATCTTGTATATTATGTGCCATGATTAGTCCCTCATCTATGGAGAATAATGATGGTATATTAAATTTATTATTTGTGAAACCTTTTCCATTTCTCTGCAATTTATCCATTATAAAATACGTTATTAATTTGAAAAGAACTGACGATCCTGTGCATCCTTGCCGAATTTCATTTGTAATCTTGATTTCATTTCTAAGCTGCACGTCAGTCATATCATCACTGTTTATCCTAGCAATAATGTCTATCAAACTTGATTCTATCTTGTTTTCTTTCATTACTTTTATTAATTCATGTCTTTTGATAGTCGAATGCATTTGTATAATCGATGCTCTTTACTATTTATATCTTTTTCTCTCTATATGAATTTTCTATGCAGTATTGAAGTATAAACATGTTATCTTCTGTTCTTGGTGAAACTGGCTTGTGCGTCATTTACTAAATTGTTCTGAATTAAGTGCGCCTCTATATGATCTTTTACTATTGACAGGAATATTTTATGTGTGTTATCTGTCAGGGCTATTGGTCTAAGATCTTTTGCTGTTGGTTTTGAAACTTTTGAGATTATTTTCGTTTTTAATTTACTCCAGCTTTCCGGCTTCTGATCTTGTAACATTTCACTATTTACGCATTTTGTTAATGTTATGAGACACCTCTTACTTTTCCACTACTGGTCTCTGTGATACATTCTTTTGTATGCACTTGGTGCTCTCTTTTGTAGACCATGTCGAGATGTTCTTCGAGTACAGAAGGCACCCTTACAGTTTCTTCTGTTCTAATGGCCATATCAAAGTGTTCCTTGATTGCATCTGGGATTTTTCCATATCTGAGTATTACCAAATTTTCATCCCTTTTTAAGCTTCTTTCATATTCATCTCTTATTTCTTGATTTCACACTTCTGTTATATTATTTTCATTTCTTTGGTAAATTCTCCTTCTCTGTTTATTATACTGTCTTCTCTTTGCTATTTCACTTCTTATTTCCTGTATAAACCAGGGCTTTTCCTCTATTCACTTTAACATAACATAACATAATTTCACAGATGACAAGAGCCACAAGGGCCTATCAAAGGTCATCCGTCTCCATCAAATCCCACCCACATAATGCATCCATAGGATTTTGTCAGATCATGCATCTACAATATACAATTTAACAATCCATAGGAATGTCCAACCATGCATCTACAATATATAATTTAAAGCCTCCATAGGAGTCTGTCAAAAACAAAATCAAAGTCCCCAAAAATATACAATAAAAAGAAACTGCATCCACAGGAATGAGTCAAGAAACATATCCACATACCAAAAAGTAAGGAATTAACCCCCCATCCCCATATAATCATCCAATCTGCACTTGAAAACATTCAAGTTTGGGCTGTCTACAGTCTCAGGTGGCAAACTATTCCAATAATCCACCACTCTGTTAGTGAAAAAATATTTTCTAACATCCAGTCTGCACCTCTGTTTTTTAATCTTTAAGTGGTGGCCCCTAGTTCTATTACTATCTTCTAACTCAAATAACTTGCTGAAATCCAATTTATCCATCCCAGTAAAGATTTTAAAAAGCTCAATCATATCTCCCCTCACACACCTTCTTTCAAATGAAAACATATTCAATACCCTCAGTCTATCTTCATATTCAAGGTGCTTCAGGGATGGTATTATTTTTGTTGCCCTCCTTTGTACTGACTCTAATAAGTTTATATCATGTCTAAAATGTGGTGACCATGCCTGTATACAGTACTCTAAATGTGGCCTGATATAAGAGTTGTATAGTTTAAGGATGACCTCCTTATTCTTGTAGCTAACATTTCTTTTAATGTAACCTAGCACACTATTTGCTCTATTTTTTGCCTCAATACACTGCTTTGAAAATTTCAGTGACCTATCTACTACTACTCCTAAGTCCACCTCATCTTCAACTGAATTAAGCCAATACCCATCCATCTCATAGCTAAATTCCCTATTATCTCTCCCCATGTTAATAACTTTGCATTTATTAAGGTTAAAAGTCATCTGCCACTTCTGAGCCCAAGCTAACAACTTATTTAAGTCACCCCGCACTTTAAAGCTACCCTCAACCTCTTTGACTACAGCTGCCAATTTAGTGTCATCAGCAAAAATTGACACTTTGCTATTTACACCTTGCCCAAGATCATTTACATAGATTATAAATAATAAAGGGCCTAAAACTGATCCCTGAGGTACGCCACTAATAACATTCCTCCACTGACCTCACTCCATTCAGTACAACTCTCTGTTTCCTATTTTTCAGCCATTCAGTTATCGAATTTAAAACGTTCCCACATATCCCAGGCAGCTTTAATTTATGAACTAGTCTTCTATGTGGAACCTTATCAAAAGCTTTGCTGAAATCTAAGTAGATCACATCAACTTTCTCACGTCTATCTAATTCTTTAGTTACATAATCCATAAAATCCAGTTTTTCCTTTGTATATTCTGTTTAAAGTTTCATCAGCAGCCTCTATTATTTGGCTATTTAACTGATTTATTTTTTGTTTATTTTTTACTATTTCTAGTTCTATTTGGATCATATTATGGGCCAAGAGATCTCATATTTCTTGTTTTTCGTCTATTTACATTTGCCAAAATACACAGTACATTTCTTGATTCACTAATGCAAAGTCAATTGTCCTTTCTTGCTCATTTCTTGACCATGTTGTCTTTCCTTCACATTTCTCATCTATATTTAGTAGAGTTAAATTGTAATCATTCATCCATTCAATTATCATTTTTTCCATTTCTATCCTCTTTTGATATTTAATTTCCTTTAAGTATCCATTAAAGTTTCCTATTATTAATGTTGCCTCTTGCTGATATTCAATGATTATTTCTTCTATCTCTTTTCTAATCTTATCATTTCTTTCTTGATCCTCTTTTGTGTTTTTTTCTGAAATGTACACTATAATTATCTTAATTCTTTTGTTTCTGATTTTTTATTTTAACACCATTATATCTCTACTTTTAGTTTCTTGTTTTGTAACATCAGAGCTGCTTTCTGCACGGTATAGAACCATTATTCGACCTCCCTTTTTGTCTCTTTCATCTCTCATGCTTTGTACTTTTATAAGCCTCTCATTTACTTCAATTGTATCCACCTTTAATTGAGTTTCTGTTAGTATCATTATATCATCTTTGCTTTTAATTATTTGTTATATTTCACCTATTTTTGCTTTTGATAAGCCACATATATTTATGTAGTTCGCAGTTATAATACTGCTTTCTTTTTCTTCTTGCACCTTTATCATGTTTTTGAAGATTTCACTAAGTGGTAGTTCGAATGAGAACAGGAGGGAAGGTGAAGCATTGTTGGGTCTTTGCAGGCATGAAACTAGTTACTGATAGTGGTCCTAGAAATACAAAACTTACCTTACCAGTATAATAAGTGAGACTGTGTATGCACCTATTGGTGCTTTAAAGAATAAAGGCTTGCCTCTCAAGCTTATCTCTTCTAGCCTACATATTACATTAAATTGTTCATATAATTATCATAATTTTTCTTAAATTCATTTACTGTAGTCAAATTTACTACACAATTAGGTAGGGCATTCCAAGGGTTGACCACTCATTGGGAATTTTTTTTTTCTTAATGTTGTTTTTGTTTGTTTCTTGAATATCTTGTAGCTATTCCCTCTTAAATCATTTTCATTTCTTTGGAAGAACTTGGAGCTATCAATGTTCTCAAAACCTCTAATTATTTTGAAAGTTTAAATTTGATCCCCTTGTGTCCTCCTTTCTTCCAATGTTGTTAAGTTTAAGCTTCTTAATCTATCTTCATATGTCATATTTTGTAGGCCTGGTACTAGTTTTGTTGCTCTTTGCTGCACTTTTTCAATTTTTTCTATATCTTTTCTCAAATAAGGTGACCATGCCTGTACTGCATATTCCAAATGTGGTCTTACATAGGTATTGTACAAAATTTTGAAAGTTTCTGGACACAGGAACTCAAATGCATTTTTAATCAATCCAACCATTTTATTCGCCTTGTTGGTAATATTATCTATATGTTCTTCACTTTTCAGGGAATTTGTAACTGTTATTCTTAGGTCCTTCTCCTTACTTACTGTTTCTAATTCCTTATTTATTAGTTTATAGGGTGTAATTATATTTCCATGGCCACAGTGCATTACTTTGCAATTTTCTGCATTGGTCTAGTTTCCATGTGTCTCACCGTTATTCTAATTTCTTCAAATCTTCATTTTATGCATTTTCATTGTGTGTTACTTTGCTATAAATTTTGGTATCATCTGCATAAATTTTACAATTTGATTTAATGTTATGCTGTAAGTCATTAATGTATATGACAAAGAGTACAGGGCCTAAAACTGAGCCATGTGGGACTCCACTTCTTACTTTTATTGTTTGATTTTACTCCATTCACAGACACATTGCCTTCTGTCTTTCAAGAAACCTTCAATCCATCCAAGAACATTTCCTTTCACTCTCAACATATTTAACTTGTGAAGTAGTCTTTAGTGGGGAATGCTGTTAAAGGCTTTCTTAAAATCCAAATATATTATATCAAAAGATTCACCTCTATCATAATACAAAGTCCACTCTTCCAGGGTTTCCAGCATATTTGTTAGACATGATCTTCCACTCACAAATCCATATTGACATGGTTATTATTTTATTCTTGTCTAATGTTCCAGTAAGCCATCTCTCACAATTTTTATCCATAATCTTCACCACAATTGATGTCAAGGATATAGGTCTATAGTTTTTTGATAATTTCTTCTCTCCTTTTTTAAATATGGCTGTGATAATTGCATTTTTCCAGTCCTGGGGTAGTTTGGATTCAATTAATGATTTATTGAAAAGTAGTGTTATAGACACTGACACCTCTTTAGCAGCTTCTCATAGCACTCTTGGGTACATGTTATCTGGTCCAGTTGCTTTATATATATTCATAGTTATCAACTCTTTCTTCATTCTTGTCTCTTTAAACTCTATGTTTTCCAATTGGAAAAGAGGTTCTTCCACTTCAAAATCAAAGAGTTCTGATGTTACTTCTCCATACAGATGGTGCATTCCTTAATTCAATGTTATTATGACTGTCTTGCTTGCTGGTAAATGCTGATGCAAAATATTCATTTAATACCTCAGCATTTTCTTGGTCAGTTTGTGCAGTGGTACCGTCAGATTTCAATAGATTGCATACTGGTCTTCTAACTTTACTCTTCCTATTAGCGTATTTCAAAAAAGCTCTTCATTAGTTTTCATGTTATTAAGAAGTCTTTTTCATAGTGGCACTTTATCCGTCTTAGTATTTTCTTGGTCTTATCCCTCTCTTTGGAGTATTGCCTATATCTTTCCTGGGTTTGCCTCTGTAAAAATCTTTTCCATGCGCAATTTTTATTCTTAATTGCTTTTCATGCTTCCTTGTTCATCCATGGTGGCTTTTCCCTCCTATTCCAAATATATTGTTTTAGTATGAATCACATCACACATTCTTCATATATTGTCTTAAAAATATTCCATCCATCTTCTACATTCTTATTTTCTAACAGGCTTTTCCAATCTCTTTTCCTTTCACTCCTTGTTCCATTATAATCACCTTTAAAATAATTGTACCCTCTTGGTGGGTCAGGGAAAGGAAAAGGATGCAGAAGAGAGAGAGCGGAAGGCATACATTCTAAAAGAGATGCTTCAGGGATAGGAGGGCTGAGTTATCTTTATACTAATGCTCATAGTCTTAGAAATAAGAAAAATGAGTTATTTAGTTATATTATTGATGAAAATATAAATACAATACATGTAATAGAATCATGGGTTAATGAAAATAAATTTAATGACAACGTGAGTGAATTTGAACTACAGGGTTATGATATGTACATTAGTCAAAGGAGAGATAGGACTGGTGGTGGGTTGATTATATCAGAAATAGCATTTTTTTAAATCTAAATAATTCTTTAAAGCAAGAGGAAGTTGAGTCACTGTGGATAGATATTAGGGTCAGTAAAAATAGGATAATACACTTGGGAGCCTTTTACAGACCACCAGGACAGGCTGATTGTATTGATGAGCTAATGATGAGGGAAATAAGGAAATGATGTGAAGTAGATACAGTTATTCTTGGTGACTTTAATTTAAATTCTGTGGACTGGGAAAATATGATAGGAAGGGATAGAGCAAGTTGTAAGTTTATAGAATGCTTTGAGGATAATTTTTTTACTCAATTTGTTAATAAGCCAACAAGGGGTCATTAAATTTATTTTCATTAACTTATGACTCTATTACACACATTATATATATATCTTCATCAATAATATAACTAAATATGTAACTCATCTTTCTTATTTCGAAGACTATGAGCATTGGTATAAAGACAACTCAGCCCTCCTATCCCTGAAGCACCTCTTTTAGAATGTATACCTTCCAATCTATCTCCTCTGCTTCTCTTTCCTTTCCAAAAACACCCTGTACTCTTCTATTTCCCTTACCACTATCAGTATTTAGTTCCCCGCCTGCAAAGACCCAACGACACTATCTAACTCCTACCACAACACATCAACCCCAGCCGGCTTAGATGGACTCCATCCAATGTATACAATGCCTTATTCCCGTAAAACCCATTCCAAACATCTACAAATACTAATTCCAACTCCTCACACAGGCCTTTCACATACTCATTCAGTCCATTGCACATGACAACCATTCCATTCCCACATCCAATCTCGGAAGCACACCTGAAACAATCCCTTTCGCTTTACTTTCACTCATCCTTTCAACTAACCTTTTGTAACTCTCATGAATCCACCTTCTTAACATCATTTACTCCCACATGCATAATCACAACTGCATCCCTCTCACTCCCAGACACCAGATTATCATACCTCTCACACACATCATTTACATCAGCACCTAGCAAACAAACTCTCATTCCCTTCCATTTGCTTGCACTCTACTTCCTATCTAAATATTTAATCTGAGAGTCACCTTTCACAATCACCTCAGTTATCCTCCTAGGATCCCTAGGCCTAGCATTACCCTCCCTCCTGTTCTCATTCAAACTACCACTTATTTCACTTTGTGCCACAACCACATCAGAAAAATCACTTTCAACCTCTTCCTCTGTCAGGGCATTGAATCTGTTAGTCAACTTAACAGATTCCATGTCCCTCTTACTCACAGACCTAACCTGTTTTAATCTATCTATTCTATCCATATTCACCCACCATTCATCTTAACTCACATCAGTCACTTCTTTCTCTCCAGTCCCTGGTCTAAGACTATCTTCCACCCTCCTGCTGCACCGGGGGGGAGGGGGACCTCCCCCCAACACTGGAGCTTGCTCCCTGATTGTTATCTCTTTTTTTATTGTTGTTTCTGTTCAAATTTTTGCGGCGACTTATGCCCAAGTGGGCAGTTGCCAGATATCCCCTTAAAAAAAAAATCCACCCGCCTGGTCCCAGCCACATTCTTTATGCATACACTCACATCTCTTCTCACTTCATTCACCAACTCACTTAATCTCTTGCACTCATTATGTAACCAACTCACCTTGTGGTGGAGCTAATGTGAGTGTGTGTAAAAAGGGCCATTCTCCCACCCCTTTTCTCAGTACCCTCTCCCTCCCTCTGTAAGAATGTGTGTGTGAATGGGAATGGGTTTGGTTTTTGTTTGTTTGTTTATTGATTAGCATGTTATTATTAAATGTTTCTATCTTTCCAGGCGCCATAATTTGGAAAGATAAAAGGGCAAGCACTTGTAAATTACCCCTGTAATTGAAGCTATAACTATTATTATTATTATACCTAAGGCCATTAGTATAGGACAAGGGTTCCAGGCCATGTTCTGTCCTATTTGATTGTGTATGAAATAGTTTAGCTTTAATGAAGGAGGGCTTATTAGAGCCACACAACTCTAACAAGGTTACCTATCTTAGTCCAAGCTCGGAGGCACAATTTTTGAATACAAAAGTTTTGCAAGTAAAGGGACTGTATAATGTGAACCCATCTTTTGTTGTTCACTGACTGTAGTAACCCAAATTTTATTTGGGTTGTTTGATTCTTATTGTTCCTAGGATCGATTAATAATATTTATAAGTGGGACTTATTTATTTTTTTTTATTTCATATATATAGGATTTTTTTGTATTTTTTGTGAAAAGTAAGGAGATCTCCAATATAATCGCCCCTCTCTATTGTAGATATTTTGTACATTTTTTTTGTAAGTAAAAGGGTCTGTATATACAATCCGTTTCATTCTCCTTCGATTTCTCACGTCTGGATAGTGTAAGAAGCGGGTCGGATCGATTGGGGGTTAGTTTAGATTTTTGGCCCGCTACATTTGGCACCCGAATAGGGATGTGAGACTTCAAAACCGGGAGCGTGGCGGAATTGGATTGCAGTCCATACCCAATTAGCGTGACAAGTAGTTTGATTGATTTTTCCCTCCTCCTATTTTTTGACTAACTTAGGAACAATGGCTGTAGCGGAAACTTTGAATGAAGAAGTAGTGCGATTGAGACTGGAGTTGAGAAAGAAAGAAGAGGAGTGTGAAATGTTGCGGGGAATGATTGAGGGAATGGAGAAAGAAATGAAAGGGATGAATGAAAAGACTGATAGAATGAAGAAGGAAATGGGAGACCGACAGGATCAGATGGACCGACGGATGCAGGACCTATATAACATGATGACAGGGGCTGGACCAGCCCCAGGACCTACAACCCTGACCCCTGCTCCTGCTGAAGGGACTCTGCTAAACGGAATGGATGGCAGTATGATTGAGTCTAAAGAAGATACTGTGAGTGGTATGAGAAGGGGTGAATGGAAGAGAGTGGAAAGTAAGAGAGGAAGTAAGCATAGTTCTAAGGTTAAGGATAGGAAGGCGAGAGGGAAGAGTGTGGATTCGCTATACTCAGATGAGGGAGAGAGTGACCATATGATTGGAATGAGTGAGACAGAGAGTAGCTCTCCGGAGAGTGAAGTGAATGTGGGTAAAGGAATTTTGATTAGGGAAGTGCCAAGGATTGATAAGTTTAGATTGCATGGGGGAAAGAGTATGGATGAGTTCTTCAGGGATTTTGATCGGTACTGCAAGCTTAAGTACCCGCAGAACAAGGGTCACTGGGTGAGTGTTCTGGGAGATTGTTTGGATGGGAAAGTGTTGGAGTTCTTGCGAGTGATAACGAGTGTGGGAGAGCCAAAGTACGATGTAGTGAAGAAGAGATTGATTGGGCTGGTGAAATGAATGAAAGAGAGTGTGAAGTATAAAAGGGTCAATGAATTTGAGAAGGCTCGAATGGGGAAGAGTGAAAGTGTGAACATGTATGCACATAGGCTTGAGAGTATGGCAAGAACGAGGTATGGTGATGATGATGTAAATGAATGTAAACCACTGATGAGGAAGTTTTTGGACACGATCCCGTGAAAGGTGAGTGAATGGCTGAGTGGAAAGAGAAAGGAGAGAGTGAGACTGACAGGTGAACGGTTGATGTGGGAGGATGTGTTGGAACTGTTAGAAGATGGACGATTTGATGATGAAAGCGATCTAGAAGAGGATGGATGGTACAGTGTGAATGTTGGGGGTAAGAAGCCCAGGAGCTTTCATCCACCCCAGTGGTTTGTCAGCTACAGGGATGCCCTGAAGGCTGCACCAGCTGGAGTGATGTCAAACTTCCTGGGCCGGCAGAATGGATGGGTAAATGGAGGGTGGTCGAATGGAAGGGGGCAGATGAATTTCAAGCATGGATGTGGATTTATGAGAGAGAAACCGAGGTATGTCCCAGCAAATGAAAGACCGAATGGTGGGAGAAAGATTGTGGAATGTCGTCGGTGTGGAAGGAAAGGTCATATGTTGGCAGAATGTAGGTGGACATCTGGTGCATGTTTTGGGTGTGGTAAGAAAGGGCATATGATAAAGGATTGCCAGGAAAGTGTGAAAGAGTGCTTCAAGTGTAAAGAAATAGGCCATTTGAAGAAAGATTGTCTGAGGTTGAATGGTGAGGCAACTGCTGGGGAAAGTATGAAATATGCATATGGTAATTGTGGAAAGGCTGGTCATTATGCAAGGATGTGTTGTGACCAGAGGAATGTATGTAGCTATTGTGCGATGGAAGGACATTCAAGTGAAAAGTGTTGGATTAGACTGAGAGCGCAAGGTGTGAATGGAAAGTCTGAAGCGGGAAACTGAATGGTAAGAGGGTACCTGCTGAAGTATCCTCTGGGTGCATGAGTGTGAGTAATGTGTTGGTAAGTCTGTCTAGTGTGAAAGTGCTGTCTGGTAGGAAGTATGAGTGTCTGAGTGTTAAGGTGGAATTGAATGGAATTGAGTGTTTGGCTCTAATAGACTCTGGATGCAAGGCGAGCTTGGTGTATAAAGATGTGTATGACAAGGTTAGAAAGCCCTCCTGTCTGAGTGCAAGGGTAGTTTAGTAGGTATTGGTAATAGGAGAGTGCCTGTGATTGGAATGATAAGGTCAGCTGTTCGAATGCATGGTATGATGATGAATGATTGTGAATTTTCTGTGATTGATAAGGTGAGTAGTGAGTATGGGGTGATTTTGGGGTATGATTTTATGAAAATGAATCGTATGGTTGTGCATCCTGCGAGTGATCAGATTGAGAGAAAGATTGGTAAAAATGGGGTGTATAAGTTGTATGTAGGGAAAGATGGTAGCGTTTTGAGGAGTGTGCTTACTGGTATTGAGGTGACTGCTATGGAGAATGTAAGGCTTGTGAAGGGTGAAAGGGTGTCTGTTAGAGTGAGTTGGAGTAAGGATGTTAGTTTGAATGTGGGTGAGAACACTGTGATATTGGATGGAAAGGATGCGTGTTATAAGGTAAGGCGTGTTGCTTGTGTGTTTGATGAGAATGAATGATCCTTTTGTATGTGTGCAGGCGGACCCCAGTGTGAAAGGGCAGGTGTGAGAAATCCAAGTTGGAGATGTACTGGGTCACCTCTCCACTGTCAATGAGGTAGGTATGGATGATAGTACGGATGTCAGGGTGAATGTTGCAGGTGAAAAGACGTGTGAATGGACGTATAATGAAGTGAAGAGCATGGTGGAATTGGATGGATGTTTAACTGAGTATGAAAGGGAGGATGTGTATCGAATGATATTTGAGCGAAAGGGAGCCCTCAGTAAGGGTGATTTGGATTTCGGGGTTGCAAAGCTCCCGGAATTCAAGATTGTCCTAAAGAAGGACTCCCCAATCTATCAGCGGCCAAGGCATTTCCCACGTCCGGTTGCTGATGAGATTGAGGAGCAGTGCTTGGAATTGGAGCAATTGGGGGTGATTGAAGAGAGCGAGAGTGCATGGAATAGTCCAGTTGTACTGTACATAAGCCGGATGGAAGATTGCGTGTGTGTGGATTATAGAAAGGTGAATGAAAAGACTGTGAAAGAAAGGTTTCCATTGTGTGTGGTATGTGAGTGTGTGTATAGTATGCATCGGATGGAGTAGTTTATGAAGCTGGATCTGGTACAGGAGTATTACCAGATGCCCATTGCTGAGGAGAGCCAGCCAGTAACTGCCTTCTCTTCCTCCAAGAGGCATTACCAGTTCTGGAACCTCAGCTTTGGGTTGGCTAATGCTCCCGGAGCCTTCCAGCGGGCAATGAATGTTGTGTTGAGTAAGTTTGCGAGTAAGAATGTGATTGCGTTTATAGATGATATTTTGATTATGACTGAGACTTTTGAGGAGCATATGAGATTGGTGAATGATGTGTTGAGAACGTTGGAGAGTGTTGGTGTGAAGGTGAAAGTGGCGAAGTGTGAATGGTTTGCCAAAGAAGTGGAATTCCTTGGGCATATGGTGAGTGAGAATGGGTTGCGAAAATCACCAAAGTATGTTGAGAAGGTGCGAATGTTTCCTAAACCGGTGACTGTGAAGCAACTGAAGTCGTTTTTGGGTTTGATTTAGTTCCAGCGAAAGTTTATACGTGATTGTTCTGGTGTGAGTAAGCCTCTGACTGAGTGGATGGGCAAGAAAGGTAGTACGGTTGTCAAGTAGAATGATAAGATGAATGAGGCGTATGAGAGACTGAAAGAGGCAGCGGCTGAAGATGTTGAATTGGCTTACCCAGATTATAGTGTAAATGCTAAAATGCTTGAATTGTATACAGATGCGAGTGGGTATTGTACGGGAGCTTTTCTGATGCAAGAGCAGCGTTTGAATGGAGAGAATGTCAGGCGAATAATTGGGTATGTATCCAAGGCTATGAATGTTGCAGAACAAAAGTATTCGACTGTGGAACGAGAGCTGGCTGCGATAAGATATTGTTTGAAAGTGTTGCGTCCATTTTTGTATGGTGTGAGGTTTGTGATCAAAACCGATCATCAACCTTTTGTGTATCTGCAGCATATGAAGTGGGCTGATAGTAGGATTGCAAGGACTTTGGAAGATTTGAGTGACTTTAACTATGTGATTGAATATGTGCCTGGTGAACGGAATGGAGTGGCTGATTTGATTTCAAGGTATCCTGGTATGAATGATGAAAATGTGTGTGGAGTGAGTGATCCTGACTATTTGCCAAAAGGGGTTATGAATGGAAAAGAGAGTAAGGGTGGTGGTGATTCCTTGTTTGAGAGTGTATGGAATGGTTTGCAAGATTTGAAGAGTGATGGAGTAGATGTGAGAGTGCCCGATAGTGTGGATGATTTAAGGAAGGAGGTAATGAATGAAGTGTGTAGGAAGCCTGAAAGCATTGGTATGGCAAAGGTGCAGAACTTCATGAAAGAATTGAGAGCGATGTATATGCAAGGGGTCCCGCCATTTCAGGAAGTGTTGATTGTAGTGAGTCGTTTGTATGGAGTGATTGTTTATGTGTACTTTGGTGGTGAGAGGCCGATTGTGTACAAGGATGAGAAGATGAAGGGTTTGAATCCTAATGTGGTACATCTGCAATGTTTGAGCTGTGTGCACTACAATTGGGTGATTGAAAAGTGTTCATATATAAGAGAGAAGAATGATTGTCTGGATGAAGATGAGCGTGTGGTGAGTGATGATATGGGAGTTGATGACAGTGTGGATATCAGTGCTGATGTTGGTGTGCTTGTTCCTTCTGTGTATTGCGAACATGGTGGACCTGATATAATGGAAGCAAGAGTGAAAGTTGGTGAAAGGTTGTTCTGTGGTTTGATTGATACTGGAGCGCAAGTGTCTTTAGTGAATGAGAGGATTCTGAGTAAGTATGATGAGTTTAGATGTTGCGAGCATAAACCTGTGAAGTTATGGATAAGTGGATTAGGGAATGGCATGATAGTGGCATGGAAACAGGTTAGTCTGAAAGTGAGTTTGGGTAATGGTGTGAATGTGAAGCATGACTTTGTGATTCTGAAAGATGAGCAAATGCCGTGTTGTTTCTTGCTTGGTGTAGACTTTATGAGATTGAATGATTTGTCTTTGGATGCTGATAAGGATTGTCTTATGAAAGGTGAATGTGAGGTGATGAAGTTGAAGGAGTGTGCAAAGAATGTTGTAAAATTTTGTGGCATGATTGAATTGGTCATGGATGATGAGAATGAGATTTTAAGTGATGATGATATTCTAGAGATGCAAGAGATGTGTCCTTTTGTTAGTGAGTTGAAGAGGTGTGTAATGACGCGTGTTGATTTGAATGAATGGCCAGAGTGTTTAAGTGATTTTAAAAGGTATGCTAAGGATTTTGTTGTTTGTATGGATGTTGTATATTTTGTGAGGCATGTGAAGGGTGGTGATGATATGTATGTACCTGTGATGTCCTTAGTTGGTATGATTGGTCTGGTGAAGGTTGTGCATGATAATTATGGGCATATGGGTAAGTTTAAGCTGTGGGAGTGTATGAAGGAGCGTGTGTTCCATCCATTTCTGAGAACTGTTGTGAATGATGTTGCAACTACGTGTGAAAGGTGTCAGAAGCGAAAGGTGCAAGGTGTGCAAGTGAAACCACCGATGTTGAAAGTTGATGCGAAAGAACTGTTTGAATTGGTAGTGATTGATTGTGTGTCTTTTCCGCGTACGAGTGCTGGGAATGTTGGTATGGTTGTTATGGTTGATCATAAAATTAAGTTTGTGCATGCAGCGCCTGTGAGAGATAAAAGGAGTGTGACTGTTGCGCGTGTGGTTGAGCAGTTGTTTTTCCCTATGTGTATGGAAGCCTAGAAGATGTCTGAGTGATAATGGGCCTGAATTTGTAGGAGAAGTGTTTGAGCAAATGTTGAGAGAGAATGGTGTGGAGCATGTTAGAACAACTCCGTATGTACTGTCTTCAAATGGATTGGCTGAACGTACTATAAGAACCTTGTGTGAGATGTTGAGAATGATGAGTACGACAGTGAATGACTGGGATGTATGTCTGAGGAGAGTGTTGTGGGCGTATAATTCAACTGTGCATAGTGCAACTGGAATGTCCCCATGTCAGTTTGTGATGACTTTGAAGGCGAGTGAAAGATAGGTTTTGTTTGAGTGAAAGTAAGCAGAGTGTATGGCGTGAGGCACATGAAAGGTTCCGTTCATTTGAATTAGGTGCAAAAGTATTGAAGGTGAAAGAAGTGAAGGGTAGGTTGAATGTGTCAAAGATGAATGAGAAGTTTGATGGACCTTATAGAGTTGTGAGAGTTTGGGAAAATGAGGTGACGTATGTTTTGGAGAGTTTGAATGATGGTACGACTGAGAGAGTGCGGGCTCATCAGAGTCACTTAAGGAGATGGAGAAAACCTCCTGACTACCTGGTGAGCCATCCGGTGTATGAATTGTGTAGAGAGAGAGGTAAAGTGCATGATGATGAGATTGAATGTGATAGTATGGATCTGTCTGGGAAAGAGCTAGTCTTAGTCTCGAGGAGTAGAAAGCGTACAAAGGAGAGTGAAAGGAAGAATGCAAGTACGAATGAAAGTAAGTCTGAGCAGAGTGTTTCTGGTATGGGTGATCTTGAAAGGGAGATTGAGTTTTTGCGTAAACAGGTGAGTGATTTGGCTGGTATAAGTAGACGAGTGAGTGAGCTGCCTGTGCCTGATTTTTCTGGTTTTGGGAACAGTATGAATGATAGTGTATTTGGGCAGAATGAACCTAGTGTGGCTGATTTTTCAGGTTTTACGAATGGTAATAGTAGGGATGAGTTTGATGTAGTGAATGATCAAGTGGCTGATTTTTCAGGTTTCTGGTGGGAACCAGTCGAAGGGGTTTCTGGTATGCCTGTTGAGAATACAGGGGATGTGAGTTGCCTGTCTGTTTCGCAAGAATGTACCTTGAGTTGGATGAGAGCTGTGTGAGGAGCTGATGAATCGGGGTATGAAGAGTGAAGGTTCCGAATGGAAGAGTATGAAAGAATTCTGTCGTGAGATGGGAGAACTGGTAATGAGGGCTAAGAGTATGGTTGATGAGATGATCAATAGTGACGATGAGACTGACGGGACGACTGACGAACAACCCCTACTAATTGCTACGCATAGCCAGGGACCAGTAGAAGTGTGTGAATGGGTGCAGAAGGGTGCGATTGAGCACAAGTGGTACCGTGAAGAGGGATTGAAAGGGTTTTGTGAGTGACTGGTCGAATAGTCCAAGCTCGGAGGCACAATTTTTGAATACAAAAGTTTTGTAAGTAAAGGGACTGTATAATGTGAACCCATCTTTTGTTGTTCATTGACTGTAGTAACCCAAATTTTATTTGGGTTGTTTGATTCTTATTGTTCCTAGGATCGATTAATAATATTTATAAGTGGGACTTATTTATTTTTTTTTATTTCATATATATAGGATTTTTTTGTATTTTTTGTGAAAAGTAAGGAGATCTCCAATATAATCGCCCCTCTCTATTGTAGATATTTTGTACATTTTTTTGTAAGTAAAAGGGTCTGTATATACAATCCATTTCATTCTCCTTCGATTTCTCATGTCCGGATAGTGTAAGAAGCGGGTTTGATCGATTGGGGGTTAGTTTAGATTTTTGGCCCGCTACAACCTCCTCTACCAAAGCCACATTTGCACTAGTCACATAACAAACCGGACATTCAGATACATTTGCTCTTCTTTCAATACCACAGAAATCACAACTATATACACACTGCTTATATCAAAAGGCATACTCACTTCATCCAAAGTAACAGCCATATTGAGAAACTTTTTAAAATATAATTAAAAATTTCTTTAGTATTATGTCTAATACTTAAATATATTACACTGAAAAATCCCAAATGAAAAAAATGTCACTGAATAGAGAGCCTGCCAAGAACACATCTAATCGCTACCAATGCTCCATTTTTTTTATCTAACAATGAGGAATATAACTAATTTCAATAAATAAATTAATTAGAAAAAGCTCTCCCTCCCTAAACAAGCCATATAAGATTATGGACATTGGTACAATTGAAAATTTCAAATGGAGGGCGACCAAGCTTATCCCAACTCTGCAGTACATGGCATATGAGTAGAGACAGGAGATTAGACCTACTCACTCTAGCATATAGTTGGACAAGAAGGGACATAGTGGTGTTCTAGATCATGACAACGTGTGCAATGAAATATTTGTTCAACATGAGACAGCTATAAGGGGACACAACATGAAGATCTACAAGCGACAGGCTAGGCTCAACATTAGGAAATATGCCTTCTGTGATAGGGTGGTTAGTACATGCAACAACCTCCCAGAGGATGTGGTTAGTGCTACAACTGTTATAGACTTTGAGAAGAAATTGGACAGAGTTTGGAAAAACCAAGATAGGAAATTCAATTATAAGGCAGAAATTAAATGTAGTTGCCCTGACCACTAGATGAGAATACAGTGTAAATTGGGAATTATAGAGCTGGAAGCCCAGGCTCAGCAAATTGCCTACATCTGCAAGTATCTTAGCTAATCTTACTAACTTAAATAAACATCTAATATTTCTACAACCACATATTTCTAAATAATATTTACCCTGATACATGGAAAGAGTTTACTCAATGTAATTTTGAAAAGGTATTGGGATATAGATATAATGTTAAGAATGATACCATCAGCTGTCCCCATTAGATCTCTTTCAAATGGCCCTCAGACCAAAAGTTCCAGAGTGTACAACGAGTGCTCTGACCAATTGGTTATCTTATGGTTTTAGGCCTATGGAAAATTGCATTGAATACCTAATGGTAGTTTTTCTTAAGGCAAATGTATTTCTCTCATGACCTACCTCCCATTTAGTTTTATTTATATTTCCTTCTTCAAATCATCGTTTTTTTGATATTTGGATGTTTGATTTTGATTTTTAACCTTTTTTCCTCCAGCACTGACAGGGTTCTCCATTTTCTTAGTGTGGTGCTTTAAGGGTTAAATCAGAATTTAATCCCCTACAGAAAATTACTGTCATATATATCAAGATAATTTGATCCAAAAATCTTTGATACCTATAACAATGTAGGGTAAACTACTGATGAGAATAGTTTGGCAAATGGGATTATAGTGAGATCATGACTTGCCAGATGAAAGAAAGGTCTGGAATGAATTAAGTTTTGGAAAGATCTCAGAATTAGAATTTCCAATACAGGCATTAAATAAACAACATATATCTGTATTACAGTTATCCTGTGATAGTTCTTCTAAATGTTTTGGTTTTGCAGCTTATGATACCCCAGGGAAAAGAGATTCCTATTTGTGAAAGACAAAGTGGTTACAATTAACATTTTTTTTAAGTGCCAATCTAGCCACTCTGACCAAAGGCATAAATTACCACAGTTAAAATTTTTGTCTAGTACTAGGTAACTTTAAAACTCACAAAAGCCAAAAAACCAAAATCCAAAACTAAATAAACAAAAATTGCAAAAATATAAGAAACAGAAAAAAGGCAAGAAGTAACTGAAGCAATGAGGGGAGCCCCCCCTCCCCCACCGTAAGATCATGTAACCAATACTAAATGGAGTTGTTTTTTTTTTTAAAATATGCATTTTGCCTATTTGCACAGACTTAAGGGACACCCTTTAGATTTGCCTAATGTAATTTTAAATAAACCAACAAGACAAACGGGTTCAAGTGATTAGTGTACAACTGAAAGATGGTGCTGGAAGCACCAAAACTGGTATTGTACTAAAAATAAAGCTCTCAAATGGCTTTCTTATCAAAGTTAAATTGTTAAACTTTCAAACCTCTACTTAGATATTGTCCTTCATTATTTTTGCCACCTATCTCTTCTAAAATGGAACTAAACATAGCCAAATTATAAGCAATAGTTGGAGGTTATGTAGGTGAAGATTCAAAATATAACAATTGTTAGATTTGAAATTGACTTCTGGCAACTTATAATCCTTGTAGGTAGAAGACCAAGAGGTACGTGTATCTTAGGGCATATCATGGGGGGGGTGTTATATGATTCAACAAATGTCTTTATGGACAGACTCAAGGTAATGGCGACCTAAGTAAAAATTATTGTATATATATATATATATATTTCTAAAGCCAGTGGTGGTATACATATTGGAGGTAAATAGATTTTTAAAACGAGCCTTTTAAGGATTACTGAAAACATTGATTCTTTTGTTTTTCCTAGGTTTTATATAAAATTGGAAATAAATTAAAATAGCAAATAATATTTTTGATCTTATTTTGCATTTAAAACTAAGTGAATTTGTTGTATAAAAAACAACAATAACTTATAAATTAAACATCCACACAGTGAATAGAGAAGCCTTAAAGACTTTATCTTTAGTAGTAATAAAAATATTTTCCCAAGTGAACTTTTGGAAAATAATAGGGTAAGTTTTCTTTAGTTTTTAAAAATATTTAAAATTGGGTAATACATTATTGATAATTCACTTATTTGCTTTCTAAGGATGTCTTTAGATTTAAAACTTTGTATACATTTTTAAAATGACTGAAATATTTTCAGGGCCATCAAACTTTTAGAGCTTTTGTCATTTGGATCACTTTATTATTCTATATACTGTACGGAGATGGGTGTCTAGACTGGTACACCTTGATCCTGAGGGAGCAGTAAATCGTCAAGCCCTAGAGTCCCCAGCAGTCCTAAACTAGATTGAAACTATGTGGCCCCATAAGGGGCACATCAATTTGCTTTCCTGGCCGCCATGCTGATGGGACTCAGCCCCCTGTCCAGACCCAGCTTAGCTGCTGCTTCTTTGTCTTCTTACCATACTTCCTCATTTTTCCTAGAACCTCTCCAACAACTTTCTCTGGTCGGCCTCTAATTTCATAGGCTAAATGCTGACCACCTTCCTCTCACTCAACCATCCTGGATAAGGGGGGGAGATGACAATGCCCCATCATCCCGAAGCTCCAGTTTGGAGTGGTGTTAAACTGTCTTACACCCACCCTTACATGGCCTTTCTCTCTCCTTTCACTGTCTATCACTTTTACAGCCAGCCCAAGGTGGAGCCACCATGCTGAAGGAATGCCTGGGCACTGAGTGGGAGGAGTGGTGTTGAATGGCAGCAGCTGGCTCTACTAGCCCTGTATTCACCCCTTGCCGAAATGGCTAATGCATGGGGTGATTAGCATTTGCATCCTGTGAGAATAATAGGACCCCCATGCCCTATGATGATAACTACTCTTCAACCTCCCTCTCTACTCCCTTTAACATCATTGGAGCCATATTTGGGCAGCCTTACGGCAAAGATGGATGTCTGCCCCCCCCCCGCCCCTTCCCTGTGCTTTCTCAGGGGGCCACACTATCTGGTGGAGCGCTCGCCAGCGCCCTATTGCGACTACTGCGTCGTCCCTCAGACTGTTCAGCACATTCTTGTCTAATGTCCCAGTCTGGGTGATCTTCGCGAATGATACCTGTCCCAGTACCGGGATGGGCAGGGTCGCTACCGCCTGTCCCAGAGTTTGTGCACATTGACTTGTGGACTTGTTGACTTTTTGGGGGAGGCTAGGCTTCTCCCCTTTATTTAAGAAGGTTCTATTTTTTTTGCTTTGTTATTGTTTTCTTTGTAGGTTGCACGCTCCTGCACCGGGGTGAGGGGGACCTCCCACCGATGCCAGAGATCGCTTCCTAATTGTTAAGTTTTTCACATTTTTATCATTGTTATGTTTTCATATTTTTATTTTAAAGTAGCCTAGTTCTAGGCTGTTGTTTTTCCGGCGACTTATGCCCTAGCGGGCAGTTGCCAGATAGGCTCTATAAAAAAAAAATAATCTCAGGGGGCCCCTCAAAACTTCTTTTACCAGAGAGGAGGCCTAGGAGTGCAGGGAACTCACCCCTCACCCCCTCTTATGGAGCCATGATTGGGTTACTCCATCTCTTCTACAGCCCCTCCCTGAGGATCACTATGTCATGGTGGAGGGGCTTGCATACTTCAATGACACAGTGGGCTATGTCAGTGAAGACTGTGATGGACATTATTGTCCATCAGTCTGTGTTCAAGTGTCCTACCTTGCTGAACAGGCAACTGTGGAGGAGTCAGACTAAGGATCCTCACATCCGTGTGTTAAGTACCGCTGTACAGGTTGCCGATCATGTTCGTCGGAGGTATCGCCTTGAAGGCTGCACTTGTTCTGGGACTGATAGTGGTTCACAGCATGGGTCTTAGCCTAGCTGTTGTTAAACTTCCATTCATGATGTTGCACTGATTTTAAAAGGACAGCTGTAGCTTCGGGGGGGCTACCCTGAGGATGGTGTAAAGCGCCTAGTCTGGGGGCAGCTACAGTAACATGACTCCACTTCCCCAGAGGTACGTGTTCTTTTAATACAACTATTTATGGGTAAAAATAATAAAAAAAATTCACAGAGGCCCCAGGCTTCTGGTCCCTGTGCCCCCAATGACCTTGATCTTCGTAGACTCGATCCTTTTGGTTCCGAGGTCGACGATAATCTTGATTATGATAGACTAGTTTTAAAATTAGACAATGATACACCATACAGCCTGTGATTGTACTTGCAGAAAGAATGCAGCATTATTTGTCCTCTTAATACCGTACCAGCAGATGCCACTTGTGTTCTTTGATACTTTTCAGCTATCTAACACTGGAGCAATTTCAGCTTATTGTTGCTCAGCTCTTTGTTCAAGATTTGTATTGATGTCAAGCTTTCTTACATCTACTTGAAAGAGAGTTCACAATTCTATCTTTTCATTCTCATCATGTAGCTTTTTTCTTTTTGTTTTTGAGCCCCAAACTTGTGATGTGACATGGTTTGCATGCAAAATCTGAAAAAAAAAATATATATGCACTTTAACCAACTGACTGATATATATTATTTGTAGAATGAATGTTTATTATCCACAGACTAAGGGTAACTATAGGCTATATTTTGGCTTAGGACCCTTTCACCTTGGGATATATTCAAGATAAAGAATTACAATTATTTTATTCTCTGTTAATATACAGGGTGGTCCAAAGTTTTTGTTACCCCCTACCGAAAAGTAATAATAACAATAGGGGAATAATATTAGACACATGTACTGGTTTTAGAGTATTAATTTTCACTGCAGTGAAGTTATGTTGCACATCTTCCATGCTATTTTCAGAACCAAATACACATAATCATGTTCCCATAGACTTGCAATCAGCCTCTCTCCCAAACTGTAGGGGCTTGTATCAGTCATCTGAGATAGAAAATAAAAACAATATTAACAGAGAGAGAAAAAACTTTTGGTCATCTGAAATCTAACATTTAAAAAAATATTTCAAATACAAAATTAAGACTCGGTTACATTATAGTGTAAGGATGGATAGTACATTAACTTGAGTCTTTAATTGTAGAATTAAAACCTATAATAGTAATAATAATATAATAATACATAAAATTATTCCAATCATAAATAATAATATCAATTTTCTTTTTAAACAAAACATTTTGAACTTATCAATTAGATAAATTTTATGATTAATTGGTGATTCTTTATTAATGCAATAACTATTGAGGTATAATTTTATTTATATAGAACAATAAGAATTTAAATAAATATAGAACTAATTTTTTTACTTTATTAAAATACTATAAAAGCCATTCACCAATGATCTATAGTAATTATTTGGTCTTCAATTTATAGTTATTGACTCCAATTATTCAATTATAGTGGACTGAATAAAATAAATTTGTAAGACAATTTATTTGTAGAATTTAAACATATAAAGATAGCAAATTTCATTGTAAACCAAGTTTACACATCAAAAAATCTAATAATGATAGTACTACTAATAATATTATTAGTATAAATAATATTGACATTAAAATTATTGAAAATAATAATATTAATATCAATAATAATCATAAATTAAAATAATTCTAAATAAAATTAAAATGATGATTAATGCTACTTTTCAATTTTTTTGTCTACACTGTTCTTAAAATTATTAATGACCTACTGTCCCAATAGTTCACCATGCAGTGAAAAGATTTTTTTTACAGTCTAACCTAGATCTTTCATTTTTTTTTATTTTAAAACTATATCCCCTATGGCAGTGATCCCTGTCTATTTGAAAGATTCTACTTATATCTACTCTGTATATTCCATTAAAAATTGGATAAATAAGTCAGTAACTGTTTGGCGAATCTTTTTCATTAATTTGCATACTACTGATGTTAAAGTGTTAGGCCTATAGTTACTAACATCCTCTCTCACTTCATTTTTAAATATAGGTACTATATGAGCATTCTTCCAATCACCTGGTACCTTCACAAATTAGGTACTATATGAGCATTCTTCCAATCACTTGGTACCTTCACAAATTAGGTAATATATGAGCATTCTTCCAATCACTTGGTACCTTCACAAATTAGGTAATATATGAGCATTCTTCCAATCACCTGGTACCTTGACAAATTCAAGCGAATGAATGAAAATTTTATTCAAACTAACACTGCTTATCTTTTCAATTTAGGGCCTAGGGTAAATTTTATCCTTTCCTGTTCCTTTATGTTTATCCAAACTTAGCATTTCAAAATTCTGTTCCTCAGAAAATAAGATGGTATTAACAAGTTGTTACAATTAACAACTTAATAACAACCATTATACACTCACTCTTATTTTGTTCCGTAATTTTGGGTATTGTTGTTCCACTTCTCAGATTACAAGTATATAACAATGATATATCTAATATATAATTTATATATTACAATTTAGTTTAGTTTAATGTCTAAAAAAAAAGAAAAAAATCATAAAATATTTTGATTTGCAGAAAACTAATGGGAATGCCCCCCCCCCCCCTCAAGTCAAAAAATCATTAAAATTGTCATTTTGACAGAACACTCACCACAATGCCAATTTTTGCAACGTCAATCACCCTCTTTCTTTGGCTTCCTCTTTTACATATTGGTGAAATATTATTACCAACATTGCAATATCAAGGGCAAGTTTTAATTGCACTCTCCTTACAAGGTAAATTAAAGAATGTTATTTCCACTAGAAGTTACTCCCTAAAATATAACATTTGATCTATGCTTGATATACATATGGAAACAAGGGCGCCAGTATTATGTACCGGCTGTACCTCCCTCTCGGCAGCCCTGCATTATTGTAGAAGTCGCTTTGCTCTCCAGAAATTACCTTGAGCAGGTCCTTTAGGTCCAAAATCTTGCCCTTGGTAAGGCTAACACCAAGAGGATACTTGATAGGTAAGTGGACCTTGCTGAGATCAAACTTCTTCGGATCTTATGAACCTTTCTTCTTCTGCATTATTCAGAGAACATCATTCACTAACTCACCAAAACCCTTTACTGTAATACCCCTGGGTTCCTCAGCCGAGACAGTGATGACCTTAGCAACCTTGTAACCTGACTGAGCCTGCTTTGACTTGGACACCATTCCTTTGAGGATGGCAAAATTAAAAAATATTGGGTGGAGTCCATGGGCACTAGAACAAAGAAACTCTTGTTACTGGCAGCTTCCATGACAGTTATGTAGTGGTCTATACACTTGAAGGCCACAGAGTTTCAGCTCCAAGCGACCAAAGTCTCTTGTCACAGGGCATGTATGAGTGACCAGGCTCCATATACCAGTGTTTGATCCTCGTCAGACATCACGAGTGGATGAGCCTGAGGTAGTATGCATCAAAGTTCACTTTCTTATTTTGATCTGAGCAGTTGTCTGAGAAGATTATTAGCTTCTCAACTCCCTCATTCCTTAACCACTTCTCAGGGAGCTGTTGCTGAAACCTGCTTTTCAACCTCACTTAGTTGATATATCAGAGGCTCCTTAAGAGTTACAAATGGAGCTTATTGAAATGTCTGAGGATAATATCCTGAAGTCTCTGTTTGACAAGAGAGAAAATCCTGTTGAAATTTGGAAAAACGCGATAGAATATCCTCGTCTCCGTGAATATGCACGACCACTGATTTCCTGTTTTTCTTCAACATACTGTTGTGAATCCACATTTTCGTACTTGGTGCAAATCAAGAATTCACTGAGAACACAGTTGACAGATGAGCGTTTGGAGGACCTATTGAGACTAAGAACCACTATGTTAGAGCCTGATATCAAAAGGCTTTCTCAAAAGAAGCAAACTCAAAGAAGTCATTAATTTGTATAAAATATACATGCTTGCCTACTGTATATTGAATATTTGAAAATGTTATATTCTCGATGTTTATATGCTATCTTTTTATAAGATTATTGTTCCTTTACTTGTTCCTTGAATACAAAGAACCTTCTTTCCTAATTGAAATAATTTGAAAATGTCATGCTTTCGATATTATTCATTTGCTTATTATTTTGAAAACTTACGTAAATAAAATATTTGAAAATTGTATGTTTTCAATATTTTTCATTTACATATCACTTGTATAAAAAGTGCATACTTAACCCCTTAAAGACCGGAAGCCAATATAGTGGGCATTCATTTTCAGTCTCCAAATACCGGCAAGCCAAAATTGTGGCTCAAATTTAGATTGATATTTCTCTTAATACCGGAGTCCCACATAGTGGCTATAGCATCGTGCGTCTGGCAGCATCATCTGGCAACACAAAAACGCCCATTTATTTACATTTCAAGGTTATCGCCAGTTGATAATTAGTCATTGCGGGGGCGTATATGTGTGCTACTTATTGGCAATGGCTGGTAAACGATCGCTCGATAAAAGTGGTTTAGATGACATTTCAAGTTATCTACTCGATAGTGAGGATGATATTTCCTGCTTTGAAGAGAGCGGTAGTGATTCCGATGATAATAGTAATTCGATTGAAAATATTTGTAACCTAAATGTGTCGGATTGGAAAGCAGGTGCCAAATGTTTTCCTAGGTTTCCCTTTACACCAAATGCGGGAGTTAAAGTGCAATGCGGAAATAGTGCATTAGATGTATTTGAAGCAGTGCATAGTAACAAAATAATTGACTTTGTAGTAAAGGAAACTAATGCTTATGCCCAGAGATTTTACCAGCAAAATCCTAGCAACACGGCCAAAAAAACAAAAGCTTGGGCAGATACCACGATAGAAGAAATGCGACTATTTGAAGCAATAGTGATTTTACAGGGAATAATAAAAAAACCCAGTCTAAAAAGCTATTTTTCCAACGATCCCATTTTGTCTTCTCCTTTTTTTGGTCAAGTTTTCACAAGAGGTAGATTTGAGCTGTTACTAAAATTTTTACATTTCTCAAGTGAAACTGATAACACTGATAAACTTTATAAACTACGGGAAATTTGTAAGCTAATTAGAGAATCCTTTTTAGAAAGCTATGTTCCCTTTGAAAAACTCTCAGTAGACGAGTCCTTACTTCTTTGGAAGGGACGTTTATCATGGAAGATTTATATTCCTTTGAAAGCAGCCAAATATGGTATTGAATTTTATGTGATGGCAGAATCCAATACAGGATACATTGTTGATTTTTTTATATATCATGGTGGAGCAACAGAATACAAACTTCCAAATATTGACCTTGGTGATGCACTTACGAAGCCAACTCAAATTGTGTTGTCCCTTTTAGGTGAAAGACATCTAGGAAAAGGTTACATAATTGGTCTCGATAATTTCTATACCTCCCCTGAACTTGCTGAAATTCTTTTGAAAAATTCAACCGATTTTGTTGGTACAGTTCGCATCAATCGAAAAGGATTACCAGATCAAATAAAGAAAGCAAAATTGAAAAAAAATGAAAAAATATCATTCTTCAAAGATAAATGTTCAATAATAAAATGGCAAGCTAGACCAACAAAAGCCGTAACCATGATGATCTCAATCCATGATGATGAAATGGTACAGATTAGAGAAGCTGGTAGCGAAAAACTAAAACCAAAAATATGTATAGAATACAAAAGCAACATGTGTGGGGTCGACCTAATGGACCAAATTATCTCTAATAATAGTGCAGCAAGATCAAGGCTAAAGAAATATTATAAAAAAGTGTATATGCGCCTCCTTGATATGAGTGTATTGAATTCGTTTGTAATTTACAAGAAAAAAGGTGGTTCCAAAAATTTTTTAGATTTCAAGTTAGAAATAATTGAAAGCACAGTAAAGAAATATGATCAATATACAAGATCTGGCTCGGAAAGCACCCTTTCTACTAGTAGCCACACTCCAAGATTTAGACTTACTGGTAGGCATTTTCCAAAATTAGGTGGCAAGTCACTTCAATGCGTAGTTTCGGTTCAAAAAAGAAAAGAAAAAGAGTTGTGTACATGTGCAAACAATGTGATGTCCATTTATGTATTGATCCTTGTTTTGAACAGTACCACACGGAAGAAGATTTTGCATCAACTTTGTAGTTTATAAGCCTTCAACCATTTTTTTCATAAAGGTAAGCTGCATAATTCGTTTTTCTGACGTATCCTATTTCTCTTTGTTTTATTACATTTTCTTACATTACATTTACATTTATTAAATTTTTTTTCATAAGGTATGTTGCATAATTCGTATTGTATCCTATTTCTCTATTTTATTGCAAAATTATCGTTAAAAATGCGGAAAAACAAAAAAAACAAAAAATCGGCAATTTTTTGCCGGTCTTTTGCGCTTGCGCGTATATTTCACCCCCTGTCTTTAAGGGGTTAAATAGAAATATTTGAAATTATTATGCTTTCGATTTCTATAAAACTGTCCTTTTTATTAGATTACTAATAAATTATTTAAGGGATAAAATAACTTTAAAATTTTTTTCTATGCGGCCTTTATGAGTGATGAGGAATTGTAAGATGGCCTTTATGCACAAAAAGGTTCCCCACGATTTTACTCTGTGAATTTTTTTGAGCTAGGGCTAGGTTTGGGTATGCTTTGAAGCATGACAGCTACTCTTCCTGGCTGACATGCATGTCTTCACCTAACGGGAAGACCCATCTATCATAGGTGTGGAAGCGAGTCCATAGGATTCTGTGCAAGTCCTCGCAGAACCCTCTCCCATTCTCCAGGAGAATATGACTGCAATCTTGAACCCTACATCTGTTACGGAGTCCTTCATGATCGCTTTCTCTGCATTTTATAGCCAGGATGCTGCCCCACCAGCAATCAATGCGCATTGTGATGATGCGGGAGGCTACCAATGGCCTTTACTTCCAGAGGCAAAGAACCCTTCAATGGCTGGTTTACATTGAGTGTGTTGATTTCCGTTCTCGTTTTGTGCAAGGCCACTGCCACTAGTCCGGACCATGTACCTTATACCATGCTTCAACACCTGAGTGAGCAAGGCATGGACTTTCTGTTAGATTTGTTCAACAGGATCTGGGTAGAAGGTATCCTCTTATACTTTTGGCAAATCGCTACTGTGCTTATTTTCATAAATAGGAAAGATCACTCTACCCCGACCAGATTTTGCCCATTCTCTCTAACCTCCTGGATTTGGAAGTTGATGGAAAAATTGGTACATGTTCGATTAGCCATTTTTATGGACAGCAGAGGCCACCTGTCTTGGGTATTGTCTGCTTAATACATGTTCCACTCTATGTCGGATGGTATGCTCCAACTGGAAAATGATGTATGCGAGGCTTTCCTTTGTAGACAGCACTCCGCTACAGTTTTTTTACCTGGAGAAGGCCTATGATAGTGCATGGCGATATGGTATCATGGAGAGACGTCCCCCTCACCTCCACATGATGGAAGTGAGGGGGATGCCTCCCAATATTTATATCTGAATTTTTGCAAGATTGTTAATTCCACTTATGGCTGGGAAGAAGCCCTCACCAGCCCAATGGAGTAGGAAGAGGGTGTCCCACTGAGAAGTTTCCTCACTATTGCACTCGTTTCCCTGAGCATCATTGGCATCACCTCAGTGCTGCCGGATGATGTCCTCACCCTGCTCTACTTGGACGACCTTTCAATCTTTTTGGCACAGCCCAGATGCAAACTCTAGAGCCTCGACTCCCACAGGCATTGAACTGCATCTCTTGCTATACTGAAGTGCATAGGCTTCAGTTTTCCTTGGCCAAGATTAAGGTAGTGCACACTTTTGTCACCATCTAAGGCTTCACTTTGACTTAGACACTGTTTCAAAATGGGATTTGCCTGGAAGTCGTGGACTCACCCATTTGCTTAGTCTTGTATTTGACTGATGCCTCACAGAGGAGGCTCATATTCGCAGCCCTATGGTCTCTTGTACTCATGCCATAGATATTCTTTGCCCTGTGACATTCAGCACCTGGGTAGCCGATAGGGCTACTGCCTTACTTTTTTAGCGATCTCTTTGTTCCCTTAAAGCTCCCCTGTAAGGGGCGCAGTGATTTACCATCCTGGCCGCCGTGCTGACGGGATCCAGTACTCCGTCCGGCCCTAGTTTAGCCACTCTTCCTTCCTTCATATAGCCTGTATTTCTCCCCTACTTCGTCGCTTTTCAAACAACCTCTCCCACAGCTTTCTCTGGTCAGCCTCTAATTTCACAGGGTAGATGCTAACCTTCTTCTCAGCCAACCGTCCCGGATCAGGACTGAGGGGGGGAAGGGACAATGTTCCCTAACCCCTGAGCTCCGGTCTGGGGTGGTTGGTTTTTAACAACCTGCTTCATCCCCACCCATAACTTCCTCACATCCCTTTTCCTCTCACCTTCAAAATCTATCTTTTTTACGCCGTGTTCAAGGTGGAGCCGCCATGCCGATGGACTGCCAGGCCACCAGGCGGGAGGGGTGGTCCCAAATGGCGGCGCCTGGCTCAGCCAGGCTTGTAAGCACCTCTTGCAGTGCGGGCAACTGTGAGAGGTGGGGAGCTATTGCCTCCCGTAGCACAAATAGGGTCACCATGCCCATGGATGAATCTCTACAAAACCAAACCCCTTTAACTCCCCCTGAAACAACGACGGAGCCGCCCTCGGGCAGCTCCAGCGAAAAAATGGAGGTCCTCTCCCCCCTGTGCTTGCGCAGGGGACCCTCCATATTTATTAACCGGAGAGGAGGCTTACTCCTCTCCTACGCCTATGGGTGAAGGGGACTCCCCATCACCCCCTTCTCTGGAGGTGCTTTCAGGCACCTCCCTAATTCCAGCGGCAGTCCCTCCTTTTCTTTCTAAGGGGACTGACAAGAAAGCCAGCATGCAGCCCATTGCCGACCGCCCCTCGTGTAAGCGGCTCGGTAGGGCAAACCCACTTAGGGGGGAGAGGGAAGCCAGGCCCCTTCGGTTGCTTCCCTCAAAAGACCTGCTGGCAAGGATATTAAACCTTACTGGGGTCAAGGCCTGTGCCTCCCCACAAAAGACTCTTGACGCTGCCAAGGGGACCTGCGATGTCTTGGGAGGGGATGGCCAACTGGAGGCCCCTCCTGTGATAGACATGGTCCTTGAGGAGACCCAGCCTCAGACGGTAGGGCCTTCCATGGGGGGGAATTCGGGCTCAGCGCCAAGCAACGAACCCGAATCCGCCCCTATGCAAGGTCCTCCTCAAATGGCTGAGGGCTCTGAGGAAGTACAAGGAGGGAAGGGATCTCCTCCGACAGGTGCCCCTACGACTACCAGGCCTTTCTCCATTTCGGAGAGGGACCTGGCCGGTCCATCTGGCCTAGGGGCTTCTGCCGGCGGAGGTAAGAAGCGGGTTCATTCCCCGCCCTCCTCTCCAAAAAAGAAAAAGAAAAAGACTAAAAAGACCAAGAAGACTCGGGGCTCCTCTCCATCCGCGGGGGCTGCTGGGACGGATGGGTCTGCTGACACTTTGGTAGGCGACCAAGCCAAGATCGGCACATGGCGGAGCCTCGATGACATCGGGGCCCCTCATTCAGAGGTTACCTGGGGTTTTCGAGCTCGCTGGCTTCAAGCGCTTCCTCGTTATTCGCTCCAATGATGGCACGATGTTGTCCAAGGGCAACATGATCCATTGGAGGAGAGGATTAGCTAGTGCAATTGGTAGAGAGCCGAAGGTGACCCGTTTCTCGGACCGGAGCCTTCTGGCTAATGCGGCGATTCCCGCCGAGGCGGCCAAGATAAGTCCTCTTCGGACACTTCATGGCACCCCGGTGAGTGTGACGCCGCACTCTACCATGAACTTTGTGTAAGTAGTAGTTTATGCGAGGGAACTCGTTGACTACTCCATTGAGGATATCACCCTAGAGCTGGCCGACCATGGTCGAACGTGTGATGAGAAAACAGGAAGCGGCCTCGAGACCCACCCCTACACTCTTCGTCACGTTCGACTGTGACAAGCTCCCTGAGTCGGTCGTGCCGGTTGGTACCGCTACCGCGTGAAAGCATTCGTGCCACTTCCGCGGCGGTCTTATTACTGTCACCGCTTCGGCCATACGAATCGCTCATGTAGACGTGCAAAGTTGGGGTCACCCGAAGTATGTGTAAATTGCTCCAAGGTCGCACACAATAAGTCCAAATCGTGTGTGGCCAAGTGTGTCAATTGCGGAGAGCTGCACCCCGCTTCTTCGAAGCAATGTGGAGCATATCCCCTTGAGAAAGAAATCCTGGCCGTTCAGGCTCATGATCGACTCTCATTCCGTGAGGCTAAGGACTTGGTCCTGGCTCGCCCGGCTCTGCCTGGGACGTCATATGCCTCAATAGTTAGAAAGGCACCCTCTGCTCCTGGCCCATCCAGGCCAACGAGCACGGTTGTTTCCGCGCCCATTCGGAGCCCTTCTGCGGGCTCTACCCAACCTGGGCGCTCCCCTGGTAAAGCTGGCGGCAAAAATGGTTCACACCAAGCCTCGGCTAAAACCAGGGCTCCCCCCTCTTACCCCAGCGTGACCGTTTCCCGTAAGGCGAAACGGCCACGCGCTTCCACCGAGTCGTTAGACTCACAGGAGGCAACACCCCTGAAGATGGTCGCTAGGTCATCTTAGGGGGTTCCTAAAGCTGCCCGCCGAAAGGAAAACAGCAACAAAAGAGCTTCGGCTCCTTCGCCCACGCCCCGAGGTTGGAGCGGGTGGCTCGGAGACGGTGGTTCCTCGAAAAGACGGCCCCCCGCCTCCGAAGCCGCAACGCCCGCCTTAAGGTTTCGACGCGGAGGGAGGAAAAGACTCGCATGGCGAGCCCAACCTTCTCCAATAAGTCCTCGAAGGCGACAGCGCCTTCAGCGCTTTGTCCGGCCAACAGCGCCCGGGGTTCTGCCTCCGGGAAGCGTACGGCCATTCCCGTGAGGGTCTTCAGGTTGAGGAGGGCCCCCGCGTCTCCTCCGAGCTAGGCCTGGAGGGCATTTTCCTTCAATGGAATTGCCGTGGACTCCGGGCCAATTGGGAGGAGCTCTGGAGGCTCGTCTCGTCCCGTTCCCCGTTAGCTATTTTTCTGCAGGAGAGCATGCAGGCACGTGCCCCCTGCCCGCCCTCCCGGGTTATAAGGGTCTTGTGATCCCACCACTGCGGGATGGCTGGGCTGGGGGATGCGCGGTTTACACCCGGGATGTCTCCGTTCTCCCTTTCAATTTAGATGCCTCTTTTCAGGCAGTGGCTGTGCAGCTTCACCTCGATAGGAGGTATACTATCATTTCTGCGTACATTCCACTGTCAGCTGACTTCGACGCGGGGGACTTCCGCCGCGTCGTGGCACGGTTGCTACGAGGCCCTTTCTCTTGCTTGGAGATCTGAATGGCAGGCATCCTCTCTAGGGAGATTACTCAATATATCCCAAGGGACAAGTCCTTGCCGATCTGATCGAAGAGCTTGAGATAGGTGTCCTAAATGTCGATGAGTTTACGCATCATTGCCCGAGAACCGCTTCATTTTATTGCCTTGACCTATCTTTGTGCTCTTCGGATGAACAGCCTGATTTTGATTGGGGGTGGTCGATGACCTCCATGGTAGTGATCACTTTCCCATTCAAATATCATTTTCAGGGCAACTGCCGCCTGAGAGCCCACCTCGGTGGTGCTTGGCGCAGGCGCGGTTGCCTGCATTTCAGGAAATGACTGAATTCTCTATCTCATTCGAGGAGTTTAGGTCGGTAGATGAGTCCGTTGAGTTGTTCTCCGGCAACCTCATCGCCACGGGCCTGACTACTATTCCCAGAACGTGTGGCCGTTTTGCATGCCGACAACTCCCTTGGTGGTCGGCCGAGTGTGAGACGGCCCTCAAACAGGTGCGTTATGCCTAAATGCGCTATAAGCGCCGCTCGAACGATTTCACTGTCGCTGAATCTCGTTGGGCTAGGGCTAGGTTCCGGTATATTTGGAAGCACGCCCGCCGCTCTTCTTGGCGGGCATACGTGTCTTCATTCAACGGGAAGAACCCTCTTGCAGGCGTGTGGAAGCGAGTCAAAAAGATTCGGGGCAAGTTCTTGCAGGACCCACCTCGAGTTCTCCAGGAGAATGGGACCGCAATCTCGGACCCCCCGTCCTTGGGGGAATCCTTCGCGACCTCTTTCTCCGCATTCTCTACCATGGATGCTGCTCCGCCAGCATTCAATGCACGTCGTGATGTCGCGGAAGGCCGCCGGCTGGACTTTACATCCAGAGGCGGAGAACCCTTCAAAGACAAGTTTACTGCGAGTGAGTTCTGTTCCGCTTTTGCTTCGTGCGCGGACACCGCCCATGGACCGGACGATGTCCATTGCGCCATGCTTCGACACCTGGGTGAGCGAGGCATGGCCTTTTTCTTAGATTTACAGGATCTGGGTCAAGGGTCTTCTCCCAGATTCCTGGCGAATCGCTACTGTGCTCGCACTTGCAAACAGGGGAGAGATCACTCTACTCCGGCCGGTTTCCGCCCAATCTCTCTAACCTCTTGCGTGTGCATGTTGATGGAGAAATTGGTAAATGTTAGATTAGCCTTTTTCCTGGACAGTGGAGGCCATCTGTGTTCTGCACAGTGCGGCTTCCGCAAGTTCCACTCCACGTCGGATGCTCTGCTCTGACTGGAAAATGCCGTCTGCGAGGCCTTCCTTCGTAGACAGCACTACGCCACGGTGTTTTTCGATCTGGAGAAGGCCTATAATACCGCATGGCGGTACGGTATTATGGAGACTCCACACGATGGGGGCGAGGGGACGCCTCCCAATGCTTATATCTGAATTTTTGCGAGATCGTCGATTCTGCATACGGGTGGGGGGAGCACTCTCCGGAGGAGTAGGAAGAGGGTATCCCGCAGTGAAGTGTCCTTAGTGTCACACGCTTTACCCTGAGCATCAACGGCATCACCTCGGTGCTGCCGGAAGATGTTCTCGCTACGCTCTACGTGGACGACCTTTCGATCTCTTTTGGCCCGGCTCAGATTCCAACTCTGGAGCGTCGACTCCAACAGGCATTGAACCGCGTCTCTCGCCATGCTGAAGCGCACAAGTTTCGGTTTTCCTTGGCCAAGACTAAGGTGGTGCACTTCTGCTGCCATCCACGGCTCCACCCCGATCCAGATTTGTTTCCTAATAGGATGCGCCTGGATGTGGTTGAATCGCACCGTTTCCTTGGTCTTGCATTCGACCGACGCCTCACCTGGGAGGCTCATATTTGCAGCCTTATGGTCTGTTGTACCCGTGCCATTGATATTCTCCGTTCCGTGACGTTCAGCGCTTGGGGCGCTGATAGGGCTACTGCCTTACTTTTTTATCGATCCTTTGTTCGCTCGAAGCTCGACTACGGATGCGAGTTTTATGCATCCGCAGTTGAGCGTTTATTGCGGAAAGTGGACTCGATCCACTACACCGGCCTTGAACTTGCGACCGGTGCATTCCGCACTTTCCCTATTGAGAGCCTGTTGGTCGATGCTGGCGAGATGCCACTCGCTCTGCGCCGCGTGCAGTGCATCACTCGCCTGTACGAACGAGCCCGGCGCCTCCCTCAGTCGCCAACAGCTCTCACTGCATCCACAGCTGATCTCGATGGTGCCTATGCCGCCGAGAGACGCCACTCATTCCCTAAGCTCTTTGGGTTCAGGGCCAGGAAACTCCTTCTAAAGCTAGGTATAGCTCTCGGGCCTGTGGCACCCCTGGTTCTGCCAAGGACGCCACCCTGTAGGGTACCACATTTGGCTATTTGTCGCCACGCCTCTGCTCCCAAAGCTTGTACTGCGCCGGGAGTATTGCGTTGGACCTTTTTGGAGCACACCTCGTGTCACGCTGGAACCGTGCCAGTGTATACGGATGGCTCCAAGTCCCAAGAGGGGGTCGGCTTTCCCCGGTATCCCCGCTGTTTGAAGTCACCGGGGCTCTGCCAGGCGCTGCGTCTGTCTTCACGGCCGAGCTGGTGGCATTACACCACTCGGTACGGGAGATTACGCGACGTGCTCGGTTGGGAGACCGGATTGTGATCTATAGCGACTCACAAATCGCCCTGAGTGCTCTCGGGGCACTGGAATCTCCGCATCCCCTGGTTCGCGATATCCGTGATGCCACAGTTTTGGTGAGACGGGCGGATTTTGAGATTATCTTCTGCTTGGTTCCTGGACATATAGGAATTGCAGAGAATGAGTGCGCCGATGCGGGCGCCAAAGAGTCTGCGAGGACTCTGGTATCGAACCAACGTTTCACTCTTCCTCACACCGACTACATGGCAGGAATACGGGCAGCTTTTCGGACTTCTTGGCAAAGAAGGTGGGAGACGGTCGAAGGGAACTTAAAGTTGCGTGCCATTGCGCCGCGACTGTTCCCATGGACCTATCCCCCAATGCCGCGACGGCTTCTGGTCGCTTTCTGTCGTCTCCGAATCGGACACACTCGTGTGACGCATCGCTATCTGATGGAGCGCTCGCCTGCGCCCTATTGTGACGATCTCGTCGTCCCCCAGACTGTTGGGCACATTCTTGTCGAATGTCCTAGTCTGAGTGATCTTCGTGCATGTTCCCTGTCCCGGTACCAGGATGTGCGGGGTTTCTACTGCCTGTCCCTTGTACTCGGGACAAGTGCATGCACATTGACTGGTTGACTTTTTGGGGGAGGCCCGCCTTCTCCCTATTATTTAAGCAGTTTTTTCTTTTTGCTTTTGTTTTTTTCCCTTATAGAGGTTGCACACTCTTGGCTGGAGGGAACCTCCCCCAAACGCAGGAGCTTGCCTACTGCTGGCTTCCTTTTCCCCTTTTTTGGGGGGTTGTTTTTTCTCTTTTTTGATTTTATTTTAAAGTAGCTTAGTACTTGGCCAGTTTTTAATTAGGTGATTAATGCCCAAGTAGGCAGTCGCCAGATGAGCTCTTTAAAAAAAAAAAAAATCTTCCTCTGAATGTGTAAGAAGCCAAACTGATGCTGCACTATGTCTAGTAGAGTGGTCCAAAAATATATGTAAAAAAATTGAAATTAGTTGGAAATGTTCTCCACATGGCTAAAATTATGCTATAAGATGTTAAAAGAGCTGATGTAAAATATTGACTAAATTGGTGAATATTTAGAGGTCACTATGTGTCTCCATATTTTTAAATTTCAGTCAAAATATTGGAACTTTTTAATAGTAGGTATTTATTGGTTGTTACTTATATACTATCATATATTTGTCATTGATAACTCATTCCTTATGACTTACAATAATTCACAAAAAAATCAAGATATTGCATTATCTGAAAAGTGGAATGACATTCACATACTCAGCGTATGATGCAATAATAATTGTTGTTTCAGCTTGTTGATTTCTGAGCCCATTTGTAAAGTCATGACACAATAATGCCTCCTCGTTTCAAATGGTGATGCAATTGTACCATTTCCTATATAATTTGTTGAGGATTGATTAATTGTTCTTTTGTAGTTTGAAGTTTAACAGTGGACATAATACAAGTGAATACAAGTGCTGGTTTATGCAAGTATATATATAATTTTTTAGGTAAGTAATATACTTTGTTTATTCAGTGCATAGATAATTTGCAGTTTTTTATCAATATCAGACTTACTTAAAGAATATTAGAATGATATGTTAACACACTTTATGATCATAGTTTAATTCTTTTTTAGAGGCGGATAGCAATTTATTCATCAATCCAGTAATTCATAATTTTTAAGGAGAAATGGTCCCATATTTTCCAGAAGCTTTGAAATCTCCTCAGTTGCATGATGATTATGAAGAATTGCTGCGACTCAGTCTCATCTTTCTTGGGGGTATTGATAAGACAGAAGCTACATTAAGAGCCCCAGGAGTAACTCATCATGCACACTGGATGGCTAAGGCTATATATGTCCTCAAAATATACTTGTTTAAGCATCAACTGAAACTAACGGAATGTGAAAAGGCCAATATTACAGAGTGATCTCCTTTTATTGCTTTGGTCTACTCACGTTTTTGGAATGAAGCCCATTTTGGAATTAGTGCTCCTTTAAATGACATTCTGTTCCTTAAAACTTTGCAAAAGTACCCAAATCAGACAATATCTAAAGAAGCAACCACAGCCCTTCACAGACACCTTTGGTATCTTGGAGAACATCTTGTTGGTCTTGCATTTTTCAATCATAGAATTAATGCTGAGACCAAACAGAAGATGGTCTCCAATCTCCAACGTAATGAAAACACCAAAGTTGTTCGCTGATTGAATCTTACAAAAAACGTCGAGGATTTGGACTTGCATGAACTGGTAACTCAATAAACTAAGCTAATCTTGAGTCTCCTATTGAAAGATACATACAAGTTTGCAGAGGATACATTCCTGAAGAGTAACCCAAATTCTTGGGAAGAGAATATGTGCTTTCAAGAATTTCAACGTCGAGCGATTAACTTAATGGTAGTTAACGATCTAGCAGAAAGAGGTATTGCACTTATCAAATCGTATAATGCATCTCTAACAAAAGATGAAGAACAGAAACACTTGCTTCTCAGACCTGTGGTAAAACATCACAAAAATTTTCCCTCATGTTCAAAAGGATCAATGTTTAATCAGCAATTTTAGTTATAATTTATGTCAAAAAGAAATCATTTGCCATTAACTATTTTTTTTCACTTTAATATAAATATTTTTTTAAAAATTGTCTTTCAACACAAAGATCTGTTTCAACTAAACTAGTGTTTGCAAAGACTATTCATTTCTATGCCAAAAATTAATTTACCAGCAGACTAATAAGTTAAGATCCATATAGCAACCAGTAAATATTGTTCAATTTTGATGAAATTGAGTATGTGACCTACTGTTCAATGCGGTAATACAATCAGGCATGTGGAGATAAAAACAAAAATTTGGGGGGGGGGGACCACCCTAATGTCTAGCCATATCAAAGTTCACCTGCAACAAAAACAGAGGAGAGAATTGGGTTGAGTCATTGATGGGGTATTTTTCTGCATGAGTTTAAAAGTGAACAATTTGAGCGACCTTTAAATCTTCCCTCATTGCAAAATTTTGCACAAATTCAACTTATATGATTAGGAAATGTTTCAACATGCATCTGAGTGTATATACAAACTTTAAAAATTTGCCCCATGGCTTTGAAACACCCTGGTGGACATTTGGCTGACATTGTGTTCCATACCTAAATTGGATCCATACATAACTCATTAGAAATATGCAGAATATAACCATGTTTATAAAAATTTGTTTTGATTATTCACCTTTCAAATTCGGCCCTTTTATGGAACACTCTATATATGTTAATTGCCATTACCTTTGTGTATTTGTTTCTATATACTATATAGTCATATAGATATAGCTACATGTTAATAACAAAGGGTAATTTTTTGCTTAGTTTTGCCACCTCTTTTAAACTTGTTCCAGACTTATATCAGAGTGGGGATCTATACCTTAACGTGGAATCTGAACCAAGATTTACAATTCTACATCATGTGATCATTATCCAGGGCCCAGGTATATCCCATCCAAATACTAACCCCAGTCCATATAGCTTAACTTCTCTGAGTGAAAGAGAGTATATAGATATTGGTAATGAGAATAAGTATTTATAAAGTATCATATTTAAAAAAAAAAAACATTTTATCTATGAATGAAATATTTGAAAATGACTGATTTAAGAATCTAAAACTTACATCAAAAATTAATGAGATGCGGTTTTGGCAAAATGTCCAATAATTGATTTTGAATATTTTGTTAAATTCTGAAATGAAATGTGGACCACATGAAAAGCCTTTACAGGCCACAGTAAATCACTTTCAGTCAAAGGTAATTTTAAACATCCACACCAATCTCATCTTCACAATCATACACACAGACAGACCCAATCCTTACCTAGCAACTACCCCAGCCCCTCTTGTTTTTATCAAATACACTTTTGGTGCACCTTTATCAGTGTCAAACAGTGCTTAATCTCAGGTTATCACTTATAAAATCAAACAACAAAATCTCTTTGCTAAAATTAAATTTTAACAAAGTATTTCCTCCAGAAAAAAATAAAGGGAAATAAATATAAGGCACATTGAACTAACCATTCACCAACATCTTGTGAAAAAAGGATGAATTAGGCATTTATATGTGTGAGGGGAGGCAAACATACAAAACCACTACAACCTTATTAAGAGACATGCCCCACCCCTGGGAGATGTTTTGATATTCATGTGGGCTTACTCACCTTACTGAAGAGGGTAGGGAGGCCAAAAAGTAAGTGATCTTATCCATGATACAAAGGCAAGGGTTGTGTAATTAACTAACTAGTCGCTAAATGAAATATTTGACAAGATTAAAGCATCTTTGCTTGTATTTATTATAGGATTTCTTCAGAGGTACAAAAATGGAAAGAATGAAAAAGGAGCTTATGGAATATCCTCTTAATTTTCATCTGGATGATAAGCATGTAAGGGTGTCCAAATTTTCTTATTTGCATTAACATTCAACATCATTATTTTATCTAATGATTCACTTATAGTTATAGAAAGTAAATTACCAATTTTTAAATATTAGGAAATTTATAAAGAAACCTCCATCATGAAAATGAATGAAGAGTTGTCTGATTCACATCAAGAAAATGAAGTAAGCTTGGTCATAGGTCAAGAACAAGCAGTTGTTGATGGTTCAAATGAATTACTTTCCAAAGATTGCCGTGTCAAAGAGGTAAATATAATGAGTTGCTTGTTAAGATGTTTTCCAATTTTCATATTGTATTTTAACCTCTACAACTTGATATTGGTTAAAAAAAATAACTCAAGAGGGTTAAATTTTATATAGTCATTAACTGGAAACAATTAAAAAGTTTTCTACATGGTTCACTATTAGGATTCTTATTATCTAGCCTACAAGGGAGTGGTACCTGGATGAGCAGCATGCCCTTCAGGCTCTAGTGCCCCCAGTCCCAAACATTATTGAAAATATCTGGGCCTTCTTAACATTTCCAATTTAGCTTTTTTTCCACTTACTTTACAAGGCTCTCTATACCGAATTCTATGTCCAGCAGGTAATTTTCTAGACTAGTCTCTTGCCATATATCATTCATTCATCCCTGGTCAGGAGCAGAAAGAGGACTCCTAGCTGGGAGTGACGGTTTTTAACATGTTTGCATACTGCCTTCCCTTTACCCTCTCTACCTTCTCCATCTTCGCCTTCTTCTGTCTGTCCTTTTAAACTCGAGTCCCAGTGGCTCATCATGCCATGGAACATTTGGTTACTGGACACAAAAGGTGCTTCCTAATGGTGCCAAGTTGGTTCAACTATAGAGCTGCTCATGAATTCCAATGCAGGCATTTAGCATTTGTTCCCCTCTTTAAAATATGGCTCACCCTGTCCAATGCTGCATATTAAAATATTAAGATTCACAGTAGAAAAATATACCTCATAACACTTTCTCTCTGTGATCTTCCCCAAAGTGGTCTCTCTCCAGTGTGAAGGTGACCCTCACTAAGCTTTTTCAGATCCCTCCAAAAAATAAATGTTGCAAATATTCGAGGAGGAGCTATGAGTAAGTTTGGATCCTTGTGAGACACTGATTGGCAAACCCTCTCTGGGGCTTGCACCAAATTATAGACCCTAGGCTGGTAAACTTTGTGACTCAGTGTGCTGGCTTCCTGGGCTTTACATTTCTGTTGGGGAGTGCTGGCACTCTTAATTCTTCCTGGCCTACATACATAGTTGTGTCAGCACAAAATTTATTACCCGAGACCAGTTCTTTCAACCAGTCCCAGATGGCATCCCCAACACCGATTTTGTGATTGATGCCCCTTCCTGGATGATGTAGAGCCAAGGAAGGCATCCTCTCTCCAGGTTGTGGTTTTCTATGGGTAAAGTGTAACAATAAAGGATTAACTCCCAAGTTTCATTGCAATCATAGGCAGGCCCCTCTCAAGGAGACTAAAGCCACTCAAAAGTAAAAAAAGAGAGAAACATAGTGGCTCTCTTCCTTAACCCTTTTTTTAAAAAGTGTCATGATACCTTGATTTGCCCATATATTAAGGCAAATTGACAGAAAGTCTGTGAATTACCACAGTGGAGTGCTCTGTGCCCCTCTGACTGCCACAAGTGATCCCTGGAGTTCCTTGTGTTTTTGCACTTTGATTTCTTAAACTGAGAAGCAGAAAGTTAAGGAAGACCTCCTTCCCAGGAACTGTTGAAAAATCATTGCCCCAAACACTACCACTTGTACTCCTGTATAAGGGAGATATTTCACAAGACTTCCTAGTCGAGCAAGTGAATGACAGAAGGGCATCCTACTCTTCCCATTCCTACCCCTTACCCTTTTTCGACTGAGGGTTTTTTTTTTGTAAGTCTAAGGCATAGCAAAAAGATTTTATGTACATACCATTTTTGGCCTCACTTTAGTAAATTTATATCAATTTTTGGGTGTTAATAAATTTATATAGTCTGGAGTGTTTCTCTCTTTGCTCTTGGACTTTTATATCTCCAATGTAGTTTGGGTCATGACACCAAGAGTGAAAGTGTGCAGAAGGTACATCACCTCAATTTCTGCTACAATACTACCTTGAACTATGTAACAAGAAAGATAACTATATGAGTTTGTCACACTATTACTTGGTATATTCTTTGTATTTTTTAGGTTTGCCGCACTCTTAATTAGCATGCTATTCATTTTTGCCCTGCTGTTCATTTTTCTTTCCTTATTGCATTTATTCTTACCACAGTTTGTCTCTTCCCCATTTCCTGCACTAATTCCTTCCGCAACAGGTTACAAATGCTAGAGTTTAAGTAGGTAACTATTAAGCAGAAAGGTCTCTGCATTAGTTGTACCAAAAATAGTACTTCCTTATTAGAACTCATTTACATGTCAAATCCTTCCACCTTCAAAGTTCAAAGTCTAAATAATGAAAGAAGGGAAAATTTAATTTAACCAATTAAAGAAGAAATTCAGAATTTCTCTTGGTAAAGGAGGAAGCATATTTTAAGAATGTGGAGAAATATAATACAAGGAAAGAGAGCTAATGGTAGCTATGTTGGGTGGTCTACATGACATCCAAACGATATATTTTTTTGAAAAGGCTAAATTGGAATCAGAAACTAGTGAGTGCAGCTCTTAGCATTTGTTGCACAATGTGTCCTCTTCTGGGAAACAGGGCATGGGAGTTAAACTCTCAACCATCTCTCTATCTACATCTAATGGAGATCACTTAAATTGGAATACTTTTGAGTATGTATACTATTACTCTGTGCACAATCGTGATATTTATTTACTCTGTGCAAAGATTTCCTTATCTACACACCTTGTTGTTTTTCTTACCATGGATTTATTTTATACTAAAACAATTAAATTGCTCTAAAAGACATACAAGAGACTGCATATCATCATAAGAGCTCATATTCACTCAATTTTGGATGAGTAGTGTCAAGGCTACTGATAAATATCTTTGATTCTTTATGGCTCATTATGTGTCACCTCCATGCCTTAAAAGCAATGGATGTTAGGGTCAGTCAAGGAGGCAGATTTCATAATTATGGAGGTTTTTCTTTGTAAACTACCACTCAAGATACAAAAAAATTTGAACTCTGCAGCTTCTGAAAACTCCTAGAATTTTCATAACTTCCACACTGCCATTGAGGCTGAAGTTAGATTCTTGTAGGATATCTAACCTGAAAAGGAGGCTGTGGGGAAAGTATTCCTTTCAAGAGACATTTTTCTATTGAGGGTAAAAGCTATATATACCCATTGTTTCATTTTTCATAGGAAGATTGAAATTCTATTGTGCCTTTGACCTAGGCTCTCACTCTTCCTATCGTTGCTTGAAGTATCAAGCAACACTCCACTGTGTTATAGTAAGAGATGGACAAAAGGGCAATGTAAAAAGGAAGAGTAATGCTATGGCAAATTATCATAATCTTGGGTTAACTGGTGCTTAAGCTGTTGCTCTGTGTATACACCCTCTTTCTAGTAGAAGCTGAACCTGAATTCTAATGAGCCTGTGAAAGAGGCCATCATTGAACACCCAGTCAATATCGCCACCATTGTATACGCACTGTAAGACCATATCTCTCCCCATAGTTATACTACCCATTCATGTATTGAGTGAGGTAGTAGTTAGATTATGACAGTGGTATAGGAATAAATTATTGAAGGAGAAAGTTTAATGGACATTGAAGATCTGTGGCAACAGATAACCTTTTAGATATACATACCACTAGTTTGTTTAATACTCTACATAAACTAAAGTTGTTGTTATTGTGGTTTGCCAGGCCCTGTTATTCCAAGAAGCTTGCACCCCATAGGTAGGACACCAAATACACTGGACGTGACCAAAGCTGCCAGACACTGTTAATGTTATTGTGTTGTATGAGAGCTGCCAAGTTAATGCAATTTTCAATAAGATGCGTGATGGTGTGGTGGTTAGCTTGACAGGGCAAAAATCTGTATGAGCGTTGTCTATGCAGTGTTTGTAAGCATTAAATGAATGGTTATGACCAACAAAGTCATGTGAGGCGCACTCTATCTGACCTAGAGTGTGTTTCTGTGCTGCCTATGTTTGGTGAGGGGTAGTTAAGTATTCTGTTATGTAGAAAGTTATTGATTGCTTGTCTGGTGTGTGTGTATGAATGTCTTTTTTGTAATAATATTTACACATTTAATTTTTTGGAATTCATTTCTTTCAGGATTTTATAAAATATTTGGGATTCCTATGATAATCACACACTTTAGTCACCCTTTGGTAGTCTTATTACTGGCCGTTTTGCTTCTTTTTTTTTGGGGGGGGGGGGACTTAGGGCATCAATCAATCCCGAACTCAATTTTCTATTGGGTTGTTTCTTTGTGAGACTGATAAGTCCTAGAAAAAAGAGCTTTGTCCTCAACCCTTTGAGAAACACTTGCTTGTCCTTGACCTTTTAAGGACACACTACCCTTTTTTTTATGTTCTGCTACTAACCTTTTTGTATGTCAGGTTGTCAGTTTTTTTGTATATCACACCCCCGTAAGGGGCGCGGCGATTTGCCATCCTGGCCACTGTGCTGATGGGACTCAGCACCCCGTCCGACCCCAGCTTAGCCTCTTCTCCTTCCTTCAAAACACTTGTTTCCTCGCTTTTCATACAACCTCTCTCACAACTTTCAATGGTCAGCCTCTAATTTCACAGGGTAGATGCTGACCTTCTTCTTAAGTCAACTGTCCCGGATCGGGGCTGAGGGGGGAGGGGACAATGTTCCCTAACCCATGAGCTCCAGCCTGGGGTGGTTGGTTTTTAACAACCTGCTTTATCCTCAACCATACCTTCCTCACATCCCTTTTCATCTCCTCTTCACAATCTATATATTTTTTATGCCGTGTCCAAGGTGGAGCCGCCATGCCGATGGACTGCCAGGCCACCAGGCGGGAGGGGTGGTCTTAAATGGCCGCGCCTGGCTCTGCCAGACTTGTAAGCACCTCTCGCAGTGTGGGCTACTGCAAGAGGTGATGCGCAATTGCATCCTGTGTCAAAAAAAGGGGGTCACCATGCCCAATGATGAGTTTAAAAAAAAAAACCCAACTCTCAACTTCCCCTATAACATCGACGGAGCCGCCCTTGGGCAGCTCCAGCAAAAAAATGGAGGTCCCCTCCCTGTGCTTGCTCAGGGGACCCTCCATATATCTCTAACCGGAGAGGAGGCTTACTCCTCTCCTTCTCTGGAGTTGCTTTCGGGCGCCTCCCTTTTACCAGCAGCAGTCCCCTCTGTTCTTTCCAAGGGGACTGCCAAGAAAGCCAGCAGGCAGCCCTTAGCCAGCCGCTCAACATCGAAGCGGCTCGGTAGGGCACACCCCCTTAGGGGGGAGAGGGAAGCCAGGCCCCTTCGGTCGCTTCCCTCAAAAGAACTGCTGTCAAGAATACTGAACCTTGCCGGGGTCAAGGCCCATGCCTCCCCAAAGAAGACTAGTGACGATACTGCCAACAGCACCTGCGATGTCTTGGGGGGGGGGGATGGCCGACTGGAGGCCTCCCCTGAGATAGACATGGTCCTTGAGGAAACCCAGCCTCAGACGGTAGGGCCTTCCATGGGGGGGGGGAATCCTGGCTCGGCGCCAAGCACCGAACCCGAATCCGCCCCGATGCAAGGTCCTCCTCAAACAGCTAGGGATTCACAGGCAGTACAAGGAGTGGAGGGATCTCCTCCGGATGATGCCCCTGCGACCACCAGGACCTTCTCCATTTTGGAGAAGGACCTGGCTGAGGGCGGTCCATCTGGCCTGGGGGCTTCTACCGGCGGGGGTGAGAAGCGGGCTCATTCCCCACCCTCCTCTCCAAAAAAGAAAAGGACGAAAAAGACCAAAAAGACGAAGAAGACTCGGGGCTCCTCTCCATCCGCGGGGGCTACGGGGACTGATGGGTCTGCTGCCACTTTGGCAAGCGACCAAGCTAAGGGTGGCACATCCGGCCCCTCTGCCCCCCTGGGTACGGAGCTCCTGACCATGACAAGGACCAAAAGTGCACAGGGCGAAGCCTCGATGACATCAGGGCCCCTCATTCAGAGGTTACCTGGCGTTTTCGAGGCCGCTGGCTTCAAACGCTTCCTCGTTATTCGCTCCACTGATGGCAGCATGTTGTCCAAGGGCAACATGATCCATCAGAGGAGAGCATTAGCTAGTGCAATTGGTAGGGAGCCGAAGGTAACCCGTTTCTCGGACGGGAGCCTTCTGGCGAATGCGGCGAATCCCGCCGAGGCGGCCAAGATAAGTGCTCTTCGGACACTTCATGGCACCCCGGTGAGTGTGACGCCGCACTCTACCAGGAACTTTGTGAAAGGAGTAGTTTATGTGAGGGAACTCGTTGACAACTCCATTGAGGACATCACCCTAGAGCTGGCCGACCATGGGGCGGTCAAGGTCGAATGTGTGATGTGAAAACAGGGAGGGGCCTCGAGACCCAACCCTACACTCTTCATCACGTTCGACTGTGACAAGCTCCCTGAGTCGGTGCGTGCCGGTTGCTACCGCTACCGCGTGAAGGCATTCGTACCACTCCTGCGGCGGTGCTATTACTGTCAATGCTTCGGCCATACGAATCGCTCATGTAGATGTGCAAAGTCGGGGTCACCCGAAGTCTGTGTAAATTGCTTCAAGGTCGCACACGATAAGTCCAAACCGTGTGTGGCCAAGGGGGTCAATTGCGGAGAGCCGCACCCTGCTTCGAAGCAATGTGGTGCATATCTCCTTGAGAAGGAAATCCTGGCCGTTCAGGCCCTGGATCGACTCTCATTCCGCGAGGCAAAGGACTTGGTCCTGGCGCGCGCGGCTCTGCCTGGGACGTCATATGCCTCAATAGTTAGAAAGGCACCCTCTGCTCCTGGCCCATCCAGGCCAACGAGCAGGGTTGTTTCCGCGCCCATTCGGAGCCCTTCTGCGGGCTCTACCCAACCCGGGCGCTTCCCTGGTAAAGCTGGCGGCAAAAAGGGTTCATACCCTGCCCCGGCTAAACCCAGGGCTTCCCCCTCTTCTTCCAGCGTGCCTGTTTTCCGTAAGGCAAAACGCCCACGCGCCTCCACCGAGTCGTTAGACTCACAGGAGGCAACACCCCTGAAGATGGTCGCTAGGCCATCTTCCGGGGTTCCTAAAGCTGTTCCCTGAAAGGAGGACAGCAACAAAGGAGCTTCGGCTCCTTCGCCCACGCCCCGAGGTGGAGCGAGTGGCTCGGAGTCGGTGGTTCCTCGAAAAGAGGGCCCCCCGCCTCCGAAGCCGCAACGCCCGCCTAAGGTTTCGAGGCGGAGGGAGGAAAAGACTCGCATGGCGAGCCCAACCTTCCCCAATAAGTCCTCGAAGGCGACAGCGCCTTTAGCGCTTTGTCCGGCCAACAGCGCCCGGGGTTCTGCTCCCGGGAAGCGTACGGCCATTCCCGTGAGGGTCTTCAGTTCGAGGAAGGCCCCTGCGTCTTCTCCGAGCTAGGCCTGGAGGGCATATTCCTTCAATGGAATTGCCATCGACTCCGGGCCAACTGGGAGGAGCTGCGGAGGTTCGTCTCATCCCGTTTCCCGTTAGCTATCGTTTTGCAGGAGACCATGCTAGGCGCGTGCCCCCTGCCCGCCCTTCCGGGGTATAAGGGTCTTGTGACCCCACCACTGCGGGATGGCCGGGCTGGGGGCTGCGCGGTTTACACCCGGCATGATGTCTCCGTTCTTCCTTTCTCTTTAGATACCTCCCTTCAGGCAGTGGCTGTGCAGCTGCACCTGGATAGGAGGTATACTATCATTTCTGCGTACATTCCACCGTCAGCTGACTTCGACGCGGGGGGACTTCCGCCGCGTCGTGGCATGGTTGCCGAGGCCCTATCTCTTGCTTGGAGATCTGAACGGCAGGCATCCTCTCTGGGGAGATTACTCCATAAATCCCAGGGGACAAGTCCTTGCCGATCTGATCGAAGAGCTTGAGATGGGTGTCCTAAACGTGGATGAGTTTACGCATCACTGTCCGAGAACCGCTTCATTTTCGTGCCTTGACCTATCTTTGTGCTCTTCGGATGCACAGCCTGATTTTGATTGGGGGGTGGTCGATAACCTCCATGGTAGTGATCACTTTCCCATTCAAATATCATTTTCAGGGCAACTGCCGCCTGAGAGACCACCTCGGTGGTGCTTGGCGCGGGCGCGGTGGCCTGCATTTCAGGAAATGACTGAATTCTCTATCTCAGTCGAGGAGTTTAGGTCGGTAGATGAGGCCGTTGAGTTCTTCTCCGGCAACCTCATCGCCGTGGGCCTGACTACTATTCCTAGGACGTCTGGCCGTTTTGCACGCCGACCACTCCCATGGTGGTCGGCCGAGTGTGAGACGGCCCTCAAACAGAAGCGTTATGCCTACATGCGCTATAAGCGCCGCCCGAACGATTTCACTGTCGCTGAATTTCGTCGGGCTAGGGCTAGGTTCCGGTATATTTCGAAGCACGCCCGCCGCTCTTCTTGGCGGGCATACGTGTCTTCACTTAACGGGAAGACCCCTTTAGCTGAGGTGTGGAAGCGAGTCAAAAGGATTCGTGGCAAGTTCTCGCAGGACCCCCCTCCCGTTCTCCAGGAGAATGGGACCGCAATCTCGGACCCCGCGTCCGTGGCGGAATCCTTAGCGACCGCTTTTTCCGCATTCTCTAGCCGTGACGCTGCTCCGCCAACATTCAATGCACGTCGTGATGTCGCGGAAGGCCGCCAGCTGGACTTTACCTCCAGAGGCGGAGAACCCTTCAACGACAAGTTTACTGTGAGTGAGTTGCGTTCCGCTCTCGCTTCGTGCGCGGACACCGCCCATGGTCCGGACGATGTCCCGTACGCCATGCTTCGACACCTGAGGGAGCGAGGCATGGCCTTTCTGTTAGATTTGTTCAACAGGATCTGGGTGGAAGGTCTTCTCCCAGACTCCTGGCGAATCGCTACTGTGCTCGCCTTTCGCAAACCGGGGAGAGATCACTCTACTCCGACCGGTTGCCGCCCAATCTCTCTAACCTCTTGCGTGTGCAAGTTGATGGAGAAATTGGTAAATGTTAGATTAGCCTATTTCCTGGATAGTGGAGGCCATCTGTCTTCTGCACAGTGCGGCTTCCGTAAGTTCCACTCCACGTCGGATGCTCTGCTCCGACCGGAAAATGCCATCTGCGAGGCTTTCCTTCGTAGACAGCACTACGCCACGGTGTTTTTCGATCTGGAGAAGGCCTATGATCCCGCATGGCAATATGGTATCATGGAGACTCTCCACACGATGGGGGCGAGGGGACGCTCCCAATGTATATATCTGAATTTTTGCGAGATCGTCGATTCCGTGTACGGGGGGGGGAGCCCTCTCTGGCCCAAAGGAGCAGGAAGAGGGTGTCCCGCAGGGAAGTGTCCTCAGTGTCACACTCCTTGCCCTGAGCATCAACGGCATCACCTCGGTGCTGCCAGAAGATGTTCTCGCTACGCTCTACGTGGACGACCTTTCGATCTCTTTTGGCGCGGCCCAGATGCTAACTCTGGAGCGTCGACTCCAACAAGCATTGAACCGCGTCTCTCGCTATGCCGAAGCGCACAGGTTTCGGTTTTATTTGGCTAAGACTAAGGTGGTGCACTTCTGCCGCCATCCACGGCTTCACCCCGACCCAGATTTGTTTCTTAATGGGGCGCGCCTGGATGTGGTTGAGTTGCACCGTTTTCTTGGTCTTGTATTTGACCGACGCCTCACCTGGGAGGCTCATATTCGCAGCCTTAGGGTCTCTTGTACCCGCGCCATGGACATTCTCCGTTCCGTCACGTTCAGCGCTTGGGGCACTGATAGGGCTACTGCCTTACTTTTTTATCGATCTTTGTTCGCTCGAAGCTCGACTACGGATGCGAGTTTTATGCATCCGCAGCCGAGCGTTTATTGCGGAAGGTGGATTCGATCCACCACACGGCCTCCGCCTTGCGACCGGTGCCTTCTGCACTTTCCCTATTGAGAGCCTGTTGGTCGATGCTGGGGAGATGCCACTCGCTCTGTGCCGCGTGCAGTGCATCATTCGCCTGTACGCGCGAGCCCGGCGCCTCCCTCAGTCGCCAACAGCTCTCACTGCATCCGCAGCTGATCTCGATGGTGCCTATGCCGCCGAGAGGCGCTAGTCATACCCTCAGCCCTTTGGGTTTAGGGCCAGGAAACTCCTTCGAGAGGTAGATATAGCTCTCGGGCCGGTGGCGCCCCTGGTTCTGCCCAGGACGCCACCCTGAAGGGTACCACATTGGCTATTTGTCGCCACGCCTCTGCTCCCAAAGCTTGTACTGCGCCGGGAGTATTTTTGTTCGACCTTTTTGGAGCACACATCGTGTCACGCTGGTACCGTGCCAGTGTATACGGATGGCTCCAAGTCCCAAGAGGGGGTCGGCTTCCACGCTGTATCCCCTCTGTTTGAAGTCAGCGGGGCTCTACCAGGCGCTGCGTCTGTCTTCACGGCCGAGCTGGTGGCAATACACCACTCGGTACGGGAGATTACGCGACGTGCCCGGTTCGGAGACCGGATTGTGATCTATAACGACTCACAAAGCGCCCTGAGTGCTCTCGGGGTCTTGGAATCTCCGCATCCCCTGGTTCGCGAAATCTGTGACGCCACGGTTTTGCCGAGCCGGGCAGATGTCGAGATTATCTTCTGCTGGGTTCCTGGACATGTAGGAATTGCGGGGAATGAGCGCGCCGATGAGGGCGCCAAAGAGTCCGCGAGGACTCTGCGACCGGACCAGCGTTTCGCTCTTCCTCACACTGACTACATGGCAGGAATACGGGCAGCTCTTCGGACTGCTTGGCAAAGAAGATGGGAGACGGTCGAAGGGAACTTAAAGTTGCGCGCCATTGCGCCGCGACTGTTCCCATGGACCTATCCCCCAATGCTGCGGCGGCTTTAGGTTGCTTTCTGTCATCTCCGAATCGGGCACACTCGTGTGACGCATCGCTATTTGATGGAGTGCTCGCCTGCACCCTATTGCAACGACTGCGTCGTCCCCGAGACTGTTCGGCACATTCTCGTTGAATGTCCCAGTCTGGGTGATCTTCGCACATGACACCTGTCCCGGTACCGGGATGGGCGGGGTTGCTACCGCCTGTCCCTTGTACTCGGGACGAGTGCGTGCACTTTGACTGTTGGACTTATTGACTTTTTAAGGGAGGCCGGCCTTCTCCCTTTCCTTTAACCAGGTTTAATTGTTGTGGTTGTTTTTGTTATTGTTTTTGTTATCGCTTTGTTATTGTTATTATTTCTTTTTATTGTTGTTTCCTGTTCAATTTTTTAAAGTAGTCTAGAACTAGGCTGTTTGTTTACGGCGACTTATGCCTAAGTCGGCAGTCGCCAGATAGCCCCTTAAAAAAAAAAAAAAATGTATATCACACCACTAACTTTTTGGTAAATCACATTATTATTTTATATATCATGCAATTAGCTTTTTTGTATTCCATGCCACTTGCTTTTTGTATGTCATGCCACTAGCTTTTTGTATGCCATGCCACTGGCTTTTTTATGTCTTGCCATTAGCTTTTTTTGCATGCCATACCACCTGCTTTTTGTCTCATACCATTAGCTTTTTTACAAATTACAGCACTAGCTTTTTTGTAGGTTGTGTCAGTAATTTTTTTTATCTCAACACGCTTTTTTAGGTCACATCACTAGCATTTTTTATATTGTGGAACTATCGTCTTTTTGTATGTGATGCTACTACCCTCTTCTTCTGTGTTGCACCACTACTCTCTTCTTCTGTGTTGCACCACTACTCTCTTCTTCTATGCCATGCCATTACCCTCCTTTTATATGTCATACCACTACCCTTCTCTTCTATGTCACACCACTCTCCTCTTTTTATATGTCATACCAGTGGACTTTTGTGCATATCATGCAACTGGCCTTTTAGTGTATGTCATACCCCTTATATTTTTTGTTTATATCACACCCCTGGCCTGTTTTCTATGTCTTAATGCTAGCCAGTGATAGTCCATACCCCTTTTGATACTTCTATTCAGCCATTAGCAACATGCACACTTCTGCCTCTTGCGCCCACTAACTTTTACAATCTAGTGGATCCTTCATTATTTTCAGCCAAAAGTAACATATCTAAAACCCCAAAACAAACCATTAATAACATTAATTAAATCTATTCAAAAAACACATAACTGATTTCTATATATAGCACTAAATTTTTTTGTTCTTTAAACCAGACTTTGGGGAGATATCTGTTAATATCTGGTGGAGTAATAATAGTGCACAATTGTACACTGCATGCTGTTCATTTGTTTATGATGTGGTATGATGTCATAGCCATGTGGCCAGTGAGTGTGATGTCACAGCTGGTGGTGTAATGGTAGCTGGGTGCTCACTCTGTAGCAGTCGTTGTTCAGAGGTAAGCGTGTGCAGACATTCTTAATAGGGATAACAGAGCTTTTACTTCATGGCCTCCATTATGGAAAGCGTTAATACCGGTGTCTGTTGATAAAAATGGCCACCTAAACTTGACAATGATGGTTGCTATGACAGTTGGAAAACATATATTGGTATTTGGTATGAACTTACCAAATTGCTGAAAACTAAAAATATATTAGCGATTCATCTTTTCTTGACTGGAAGGGCTAAGATAGCCTCTTCAGAAATCAGTGTTGATGATTTAAAGAAGGATGACGGTGTTGAAATCTTGCTGGCCTAACTAGATGTACTGTTCTTACCCCAAAAGGGTAATCGATAATTTACAGCCTTTTGTAATTTCTACAATTCTCATAGGTCGGAAAGCATAAACATTAATCAGTTTGTGAGAAATTTTGAGCATATGTATTTAAAATTTCTGCAGGAAGATATGAATCTTCCTGATCCTGTGATGTTCATATTGTTGGTATCTTGTAAACTTTCTGAAAATGAAGTGCACCAGTTGTAAACTTTTAAAGTTCCTGAGATTCAATGACAGGACTAGGGAGCTCATTCCATAACCTAGTAGTTGCTTAAATGAAGCATCTAGTGTATTGAGATGTGTTACATCTCCCAACTGTGAAAGCTTGGCTATTTGCATTAGTGGCATATCTAGTTAACCAAGCTGGACAAAAAAGATCAGGAAGTTCACTGTACAAAGGATGGTTAGAATCATGATGTATCTTATACAACCTACACAGTGAACTCACAGAGCAACAGTGCCACAAGTCAACCTCAAGATCAGGAATTAAAAATTTGCATGCTCTCAGATTCCTGTCCAGTAGTAGCTTAAGATGAGATGATGCAGCATAGGACCAGGCAGGAGAACAATACTCCAGACAAGGAAGTATGAACGAGTTGAAACACTTCCTTATAACAGGAATGTCTTCAAAAATTCTATATTTCTTAAGTAAAACAATTTGGGGGGCAACCGAAGAAGAAATAGAGTGCACATGTTGTTCAAAGGTAAACTTGTTGTCAAATGCAACCCTCCAAATTTTAAAAGATAGAGAAGTATTCAATACAACATTGTTTAGGGATTATTGGGGTACAGAGTTCTAGATCTACTAACAATCATACTTTGGGTTTTATTTGCATTTAGCTTCATACCTCACAAATTGCACCAATCATTTATCTTTGTTAGATCTATATTCAGTGAGTCAGAGATAAAATGCCTTTGAACAGGAGAAGGTATGACTGCTATCAAAGTAGCATCATCAGCATAAGCAACAAGTTGATTTTCCAGTCCAATCCACATATCATGTATATATAGAATGAATAACAGTGGGCCCAGAACACTACCTTGGGGAACACCAGAAATTACCCTTCTCCACTCACCAAACTGCCCATTAATAACTACACTTTGTCTATGGTAAGTCAAGAATTCAGTTAAGATATTGAGAAAAGAGCCACCAATATCCAGCTGTTGTAAGTTTGTAAATCAGTGCTTTGTGATTAACACGATCAAAGGCTGCACTAAAATCAAGTCCAACCATACAAGCTTCAAAACCAGAATCTAAAGCCTTTTGAACCCTATCCCAAATGGTTAGGATAGCATCACAAGCACCAAGACCCTTACTAAACCCAAACTACTGACTTGGAAAGAGATTGTTTCTCTCAGCAAATGCATTTAAACATTTAGCCAACAAATGATGGAAATTGGATGGTAGTCTGAGGAACAGGAGCCAGCAGAGACAGATTTAGAAGTAGGAGTAACATTAGCAGTCCTCTTAACACAAACTCATGGTGTCAGCTAATTAAATATCTGCATAAATATTTTTTCTTTTATCTGCCCCAAGTGACCAGTTTAAAACTGATTTCATTGATTGATCTCAGTTACCACAAAGGGCTAGAATATACCATATAGTTTATATCATGTCATATATCATATATATATATATATGGAAAAACATCTCACAGTTGTTTTTTATATTATTTTTATTGTATACTTCAGGTGTTTGATGTTTAAGAGTTCATGATCATTAATAAGCATCAATTTAGATATAATAACAAACATTTTTTAATTAATATTGTTTTTATTCCAGGATATTGTATTGAATTTTGCTATATGATATGGTGAAAAAGGCTAAATGCACTTAATGTCAAGACTGGCTGGATCCGTCAATTCATCCTGAATGAAAGACATGGCTGGCAAAAGGACCTAATGAGCACACTGCAAAATGCATTCAATGTTCAAAAGTATTTTCACTCTCCAATATGGGAATTCAAGCAGTGAAAAGTCATTCATTAAGGAAAGGGCATCAAAATATCCAAAATACTAATAGGAATAACTATACAATAAAAGCTTTTAATTCATTGGCTTCTCAAAAACTAACTCCGATAACTATAACTCAAGTGAAAATGTGCTGCCCTTCATCTCAACAAAGGACCAAGAAACAAGAAAATATATCTAACTACTTTTCAAAAACTGATGTTACCAAAGCTGAAATTCTTTGGATTATTGAGTCAAAAAATCATAAGTGTTTCATTGGATGGCCCAAATGTCATTTGGGCATGCCAGTGTACACACATGTATCAAAACAATAATAATAGGGTCACTAAAGAAGATGATTAGACTGAAAGTGTGCAATTATCAATGTTTATGGGTGATGTACACAATAAAGTAAGGAAAACTAAGCTGCTTTCATTGCTTGAGGAGTCGGAAGGCTGCGCTATACTAGACACCAGTTGTTCTGCTACAGTGTGTGGTAGCTTGTGGCTGCAGCGATACCTAAAATCCCTATCTAAATATGACCAGTCATTGATTAGAGAGCAACCATCTTAATCTGGACTCTATGTACTACTGTTATGTAGATGACTAGACAGACTTACATTCATAAGGTGATGTTGGCTTCTACTGATGCTGATGTGAAGAAAGTTGCCTTGAAGCTACACAAACAATTTGGACATCACACAGGCGAAAAATTTAGAAAACTTTGTATGAAATACTGGTAGCAATAATACTAATCTTGAATGGTAATGATTTATCAAGCGTTTGTGAAATGCGTATTAAATTTTAAAAACCTGTTCCTAGACCAATGGATTTGAAAGTGTGGGGTCAATGTTACTTCCTTGTGATAGTCGACATGGCTATAAGATTTTGTACAGCAACAGTAATCAAAAACAAAACTGCTTCAACACTAATTAAAGGTTTGTTCATGTGTTGGATTAGTCTATTTGGTTCGGTTCTCCCCAGAAGATCCTCACTGATTACAGGGGTAAGTTTAATAATGATGTGATGAGAGCTTTTGGTGAAGCATTCAATATAAATGTGATGACTACAGCAGCAGAGAGCATGTGGAGTAACTGAACTTGTGAACGGCTCAATGCAGTCATTGGTAATCTAGTAAATAAAATTATGGCCTATTCTATTTGTGATCTGGGGACTGCACTTGCATGGGTAATTTCTGCATGTAATGCCTTGTTGAATAATTCAGGATTTTCACCTAACCAAATAGTATTTGGTTTTAACCCTGCTATGCTTAATGTGTTTTGCAATAAACTTCCTGCATGCGAACCGGTGATGGCTTCCACTATTGTAAGAAATAATTTAATTACTGTTCACTCTGCCAGGCAGCTGTTTTTGAAGATCGAGTCAAACGAGCGACTGAATAGAGCCTTAAGAAGCAATGTGCGTACTACAGATGTGGAAAATCTAAGTAATGGTGAAGTTTATTATAAACATAATGACAATGACAATAACGAGTGGCATGGGCCTGATGTTAGGATTGAACATGATGGAAAGCAGGTGTTGTTTCATCATGGTGGTTTCTATGTGAGAGTTCAGGCTTGTCGCTTAATCCATGCTGCAGTTTGCACGGCCATCTCCAACGACATTACAGATGGTGTAGAGCAATGGCAGTCTGGCAAAGAGGACTGCTATCCTCCTGTCAATGATGAGGATGATCACAGCCATGACATCTATTACAATGGCAGTGATGAGGCCGTTGTAGTGCATCAGCCGGCTGATGGTGATGAGTATCAATATGAAGATAGTTGCATTGACATCGACCGTAACTCTGCAGCCCAAATCAAAGTTAAACAGCGATTTCAAGTTGTGAGTTCAGCTATTGGTGACCTTGTCTCTCGTAAGGTGATAAGTAGAGCGGGAAAAGCCACAAGTAACAATTATCGTAATTGTTTCAACATCAAGTACGATTCTGATGGTAGTTAGTTGGATTGACTTCAATAATATTGTTATTGTCTATGATACCTGACAGTGTAGAAATGGTTGTAATGTTTAATAGTGATGATAGAAGCTGAGATGCAAAACTGGAGAAACAACAATATTTATGAAAAAGTTGAAAATGTTGGTAAAGATGTATCAGTGAGGTGGGTGATAACTGAGAAAGTGCAAGATAATGAGATGGTTACTAAAGCGAGATTAGTAGCACGTAGCTTTGAAGAGGACACTATCTCGTTGTGTAAGGATTCGCCTACGTGTTCCAGGGAAGCAGTACATCTGGCTTAGTCTAAGGCTGCTTATCTGCCGGGCAATGTCATTGAATGTGAGATTTACTTGAAACCTCCTCCTGAATATTTTAATGGTAACTTGTGGAAATTAAAGAAGACTGTGTACAGTTTGTGTGAGGCAGCCAGAGCTTGGTATTTAAGAGTGAAGGATGAATTATTGATGCTTGATGTTCACATGTGTTCATTAGATAATTCTTTGTTTTCATGGTACAATGACAACACTTTTGAGGGCATAATTTGTGTCTATGTTGATGATTTTCTCTGGGCAGGAACTTCTACATTTGAGGATGCTGTTGTTAAGAAATTACATCACATGTTCTTGATTGGCAGCTTAGCATCAGCATCTTTCAAGTATGTTAGTTTGAACATCAACACAACTGTTGATGGCTTGACTGTTGATCAGTTCCAGTATGCTTCAATTATGACACCTGTTAGCATCAGTCATCAGCGTACTCTTCTTAAAACAAGAGACTTACCACTGGCAGAAAAGACTGAGTACAAAGCTTTGATTGGACAACTGAGCTGGATCGCAGCACACACCAGACCAGACATTGCTTTTGAAACTTGTCAGTTGAGCATTGTGTGTAACAAGGCAACTAACTGTTGGTGATTTGCTAAGATTGAATAAGTTAATAGTTCAAGTGACAAGAGACAACATGAGATTAGACTTTCTTAAGCTTGAGACACTCGAAACCTGTTCTCTGGTGTTATTCAGATGCAGCTTTTGCTAATTTGGCTGATGGTTGTTCTCAAGGAGCATTTATTGTATTCCTGGAGGATGATAGTGGTGCTCATTGTCCAATTTACTGTCAGACTAGGAAAATCCATCATGTTGTCAAGTCAACATTGTCCGCTGAGACCCTGGCTCTTCTTGAGTGCAGTGAAGCTGCAGTGTATGTCACTAGTATCATTGTTGAAATATCTTGCTGCACTGGTGTTAACATTCATTGTTTTGTGGACAACAAGAGTTTGGTTGATGCTATGTACTCTTCTAAAAATGTTGGTGATTGAAGATTGAGAATTGATGTGGCTGTTCTACACAATATGCTTGCTATAAAGGATATAACATCAGTAACTTGGGTTGACAAGTCACAACAACTAACAGAGAGTCTCACCAAGCATGGAGCATCCACCCAATCAGTAGATACCAATGGTTGTTTATCGAGCCTCTTTCACTGTTAACAAGATCAGGCAGTGAAAAGGAGAGAAGATGAGTTGTGTTAATATCTGGTAGAGTAATAATGGCATGATGTTCATTTGTTTATGGCATGGTGGGATGTCATAACCATATGGCCGGCGAGTGTGACGCTTCAGCCTGTGGTGTAATGGGGGCCGGGTGCTCACTCTGCAGCAGTTGTTCCGAGGTAAGACTGTGCAGACATTTTTAACAATTTCATTGAAGGAAGATATTAGTGAAGAATTCCTTGATAAAGACACACTTTCATTTGTTTACCTTGATAGACTGTATGAAAGAAAACTCTTTATAAAACACCCAGTAAGTTATTGCAACAAGACCTCCAACAAGAAAAGGTAATCTTTGTTATTTTTGAGCTTCCTTCTTAATTTATTATATTATAATGGCAAACATTTCATATTTCTATAGCATCATTGAAAGCTCATCTATTTGAAGTTTTTCACTCTGAGGACAGCTGGCATGCCAGCCCTAGTGAAATTTATGATGGGCCATGAGCCCTATGAGTCCCCAGCTGTGCTACCTGACCTCTTGAAGGGGGAAAGGCTTTGAAACCCCTCCTGACAAGGAAGTTGTTGTGGTTTGAGATTTTAGATAGGAGCTTGCCTTCCCTCACCTTTCTTCTTTTTCAGGGCACCTGGGATGACCGAAAAGATAATAGGGAGATAGTGATCTGGATGGGGGACCTGATGGATTTCCATCGGGCCCTGCATTTCCTTCCCCTTCCCAGGTGAATTTTGCAGTGCAGATTTATGAGATATAGAAGGCAGTAATTTACTGAACAATCATTGGTATTAATTTGACCAGTGTTAATACAAGAAGAGATAGAGCTTGATAAGTACAAGGTGAGAACTAGTCAGTGCGATTGGGTATGATTGCATATATGTTATTGATAGGGATATTTGAGTGTCGCAGGGAATCTAAAGTTAAAATACCTTCTATTTTTCAGCTCCTTGGGGCATGTGACCTAAGTCTGGACATTGGAGTGAGTAAGGATACAGTCCTGAGCTGCTGCGTTCTCAGCCATTGAGTGCCAAAATCCAGACATTGTCCCTAAGTGGTGGTGTGGAACCATGCACCTCACAGTGCCTGGGAATTTTCAACTCTATTGAGTCTCCAGAAACATACGGCAGTCCTTAGGACAAATGGGCTTGCCTTCCTCTCTCCTCCCCCTCTGATACTGGTTTATCTATTGACCACTTGTTTCTGATCAGATTTATTTGTATATTATCTGTACAGTTTCGTAAACAGTATGATTGGGATATTTCTGTGATTGTTTTATATGGTGCTAGTTTTGGTGGAACCCTTTATATATTTTTTATTGACCAATAATCTATATTATAAGATTGTATATATATATATATATATATATATATATATATATATATATATATATATATTACGGTGATTGTTTTTGTTTATATATATAATTTGTTTTGTGTTTTGGCATTTTGTTAAAAATAAAGCTCAAATTGGATCCCCTCTCATTGTCCCTTCAAATACCCAGGCAGCTTTACCTGACATGACAGGCAGTGTGACTAAAGGCAATCCAGAGCTTGCCACCACAAGATGATCCTAGAGGTGTCTCATTCCAGATGGGATGGTAGGTGCTTCCTTGGGACAAACTTTGATGCACTGCAGAATTCTGAACCTAAATCCACCCTTGTCAATGTTCCTCCTGAAGTAATATGGGTAATCAAGGGACCTCTTCCTCCACCCCTTGCCATCCAAGATCTCCATTTCGAAAAAGGATCTGGCTGGGCCCCCTTTTAGGGCTTGAGAAATGTATTCACTCCTCACCTCCTCCAAAAAAGAAAAAAAAGAGTAAGAAGTCAAATTAGAATAGGGTTTTTTTTCTCTCTCTCTACTGCTACCCTGGGGTTTATTGGGTCTGCTGCTGATTTGGCAAGCAGCACATTCGGCCATGAGGCACCATCATTCAGGGAGACTCAAGAAGACTCACGTTACTAGTTTGGTTAGCAGAGCCTCGAACATTAAGAGGCCATGTGGCTGATTTGAAACCGCTGACTTCAAATTTTTTCCCATTATTTGGTCCACTGATGGCATTGTGTTGGCCAAAGGCTACATCTTCCACCAGAGATAACATTAGTTAAACTATCTAGTAGAGAGCCGAAGATCACTCATTTCTCAGAAAGGACCTTATGGCAAATGCGTCAGATCCTTCCCAGGCAGGCATTATTAGTCCCCTATGGACTCTCATTGGCTCAATTGTGCAGTTGAAACTGTGCACTATCACAAATTTTGTAAAAAGATTGTTTTATGCTAGGAAACTCATGGATTAACTTTTAGAAGACCTAATCGAGGAGCTGGCAAGACATCATATTTGACAGTAATAGGCACAATGACTTGTATCACTACTGCATCAAACCATATGTGCCTCGGCTGTGGAAATGCTATTACTACCAAGGTTGCGGCCTAAAAATTGGTTTTATAGGCTTGTCAAGTCATATCAAACCCAAATCTATGTGATTTGCATAAGGGTCACACACGATATCTGTCATATAAACCCAAATGCCTAATATATTTTTGCATACCTAGTGTGAACACTTTATGCCTCTAGTCCATAAAGAGGAGCCTCTTCACCTAAGCCTTGCTCTTCTCTCTTTACATTTTCGGCAGTTTCACCATCATTCCATTATTTTTCTTAAACACTTACAGATTTTATGAGTGCTATACGAGAATGGATTTTGCTTTAAAATCTCTACTCATATTACCACACAACAAAAGAGTAAGCCTCACCTTTTGGTTCTATATGTCCTTTTTTGCATCTGTTTCCAAAATAGCCCAGTCTCATTGCAAAAACTTGATGAGTATGAACCTCATCTTCAATAAATTTAGAAATCTTCCACAAAGGTGTCCACAGCTTGCTTGTTTGAACTTGCAGCCTCCCCATGCCAAATCTTGCTATGACTGCTACTTCTCTTTTTAAACTTGTTGAACTACCCCCTACTCTTCTAAATTTCTTAATATTACTATCATTCATACTTTACTAAATCACTCTATAAATGCCTCACTTCTTCATATTAAAGCTTCACAGACATTATCACCAGCAAGTTCCTTCTCACTTATCCAAACTATCAATCAATAATTTCTCCACATCTATTATTCCAGGCCTATCCTTCAACAAAATGGTCAGTCTTTTAGCCACATTTACAGCCTTAATTCCCTCTTTCTTTTTCAAAATTATACTTATGATCAACTTTGGCATATGTGTCCTGTGTTGGAATTTAGCTCAGTTGTTTGGCACACTGGGTATGTGGGCGTCACTGACATGCTTGAGAGAGTGCAACGATGATTGACTAAGGAAATTGTTGGCCTTTCGCATCTTGACTATGCCTCCCGTCTCAATGCCTTGAGTCTCTTCTTTGTACATGGCAGGCTACTAAGAGCTGACATGATCAAAGTCTGGAAGATTTTTAAAGACTTATCTCCTGTGAAACCCTCTGAGTTGTTCTCCTTCCAGACCTCCTCTAGGACTCGCAGTAATTTTGCACAGAATATTCCTGCCCCACAGCAACACAGGATTATGCAGGCGATATTTCTCAGTAAGAGTGATTGCCTTGTGGAATAGCCTGCCAGATGCAGATATCCTGTCACGATCCTTAACTGTATTAAAGAGTAAACTAGCTGAGCACTTTGGTCAAAATGAATACGAATATTAACCCCCTGCACAGCAATAATGTATTCACATATAATTTTTATAATTAACTATCTTAATTGTAATACTATAATCTAGTCATTACTTTGTGCAATCAGCACACCTTCCAGCAGATGCTAATAAGTTTTAATTCAATAGCAAATTCTTAACCTTCATTCTGCTGGCGTGTTAGTACTTATGGGGTTTCCTTCTGGTTGAACCCATCCAGGTAAGATGTAATGATATGAGAGACACAAACACGATTATGTTTAGCATTTATTTCTTTAACTAATGTTTAACTTCTCTTTTTCACTACTGCTATCACTCAACTTTCTTGTGAGTGGTAATGAAGGGCTAATTAAAGAAATAAATTAAAAATCATGGGAAATAAAATATAAGAGAGATTCACTCTACATGCACACTACTGCACAACTGAGGCCTGATTATGTCTTGAAGCATCAGATATATGTAGACAAATTTTGGTCTATGTCAATTTGGTTGTAAATAGATATTTGTAAGTAGAGGTTGTAAATAGAGATATTTGTAAGTAGAGGTTCCACTATACAAGTTGTTCTGCTATCTTTGGGTGAGATTTTTTACACAGCCAAAATTTTAAAATTTCAAGCCCAATTGATATCATAAACTCAAAGATCTCATCATTTAGAAATAGTAAAGTTGACATCAATTACTACTAGATAAAAGTAAATTGATTTTATAGGAATAATTAGCAAGAAGACAAGCAGAATATAAAATTATTTATAATCTTTGATTTTCCCGTATCACATTGTTATGAATGAGTGTGTCATTCATGTACAGCAAATGAGTTGTGTAAGTTATAAATAAATTGTTGTATTTTTTTTAAAAGAAATGTCTGAAGTAATGGAATAATTGTCAATATCTATTTTAAAATTGATATTTCTAGCATTAATGGTATAGAATTGTTTAGTTATTAAAATGAAAAAGTAGGAGTTAATGCCACATATAGATAAATTGTTTTATCATAAATATAAGAACCAAACTTATTGATATATTTTTTAAATAACTAACTAGGTATAAATATATTTAGATTCATAATTTTCACAAATAAAAATATCAATAATTAATCTGACTGTTGGTAATAATTTTGATTAAAGTGATTGCAATTATTTTGTCAAAAAATTAGTTAAAGATATGTGTATAAGACTTCTATCAGTTTCAAGAGAAAATCTTTCCTTTACTTTATTACAACTCTGATACTGGTATAGAAAATAATTTAACAATATTAAAATTAAAACTATACCAAAGTCCTTTAAGAACTGTAAAAGGTGATTTAGCAATGATATAAAAACCTAAAATAAAAAATATAAACAAGTATATCTGAACTTAATGATCCAAAAACTTTCATATGTAAAAATAGTAAATAAAAGATTTTAAATAAAATATATTAAAGAAATAATTAGCTCTAAGATTTTTTGACATTATTGAAAGTGGCCAGTTTTTATTGAATCTCAATAGCATTTTGCCATTTCCAAAGATAGATAATGATAATAGTTGCATTAATAGTGAAAATAGATTTGGATTAATTCAGAGCTACTATTTGGATCTTCTGCCATTTAACCAAAGATGCAATTCAGTTTCTTTAAAGTAACATTATTTTCTGCTTCTTGTTTTGACTTTACTTAGATTCATAACTAGTAATATTTCATAGTATACACCTATAAATTATCTTTTATTAGATTGTGATCCTTATTGATGAATAACACTGGGTAACACTAGTTTTGTTTCTTTAAATGTTTTTAGTATTTCCAAGTTGGTTTTACCTCTTGATTCCAAAAATACCATTGGAAATTGCATAGAATCTATATTTTGGGAGATAACTGGAATTTTGTATATAAAACTAACCATAAATAGCTGCGATAGTTCACTTTATTTAGCATGTTCAAATTATCCATGAATAATACCTGATAATATTTGTCCTTGTATTCCTTTTTAAACTAATGAGAAAATGTGATTATAAGAGATAACCTACTAAAAGTGCACTGAAGAATATGCTTTCTTATTGTGAGCTCTTTGATCTTTATGCACCAGTGACCATATATAGTCCCTCATCATAGCAGTGTCCCATCTTCCTTGGTATTTTATTTCCATTACATCAATATCCTGATGAAACTGTTTACCATGCTCCTCACTCGCTTCTCCCAAATTTTCACCAAAAAAATCCAAATGTGAATGCAAAAAGTGCACCTTTAGTGACATTTTACATCCTAAATTCTTATAACTTTCTATAAGATTTGCTGCCAGATGCTTGTAGTTTGGGTATTTATTTTTACTAAGGAATCCATTAACTATTTTGAAATGCACACCATGCCTTACTTTAAACATCACTCATTGCATTCTCAAGTTGTACTGGCTTCAACATTTTCCTTACTTGGGGTCCAGTAAATATACCACCATTAACTTTGGCCTCTGATAACTTTGGAAAGAGTAGATAAATCTCTTGAAATGCTTCTCCACCATGATCTAATCCTTTTACAAACTGTTTGACCAAACCAAGCTTTATTGGAGGTAGCAAAACTTTAGCAGGCTCTACAAGAGGCTGTATAATAACATTGTTTTCCTGGCTGCAAGTCATCTTGAGGGGCCACTCAACCTTCTGGTAATGTTCATGGTCAGCCCTACTGTCCCGTAGGCAAAGAAAACATGAATATTTGATGTATCCACCCAGTAATCTGAGCAAGAAGGCAAGCATTTTAAAATCACCACAAACATCCCATTTAAACTTAGTATAGTTTACCTTCTCAAGAAGTTTTTTTACATTGTCATATTCTTCCTTCATCTGTATTGAGTATGCTATATGCAGGGATGGATACTGATTCCCATTATGTAGTAAAACAGCTTTGAGGGTTTTTGTGGAACTATCTATGAAAAGTCGCTATTCTTCTGGGTTGTGACCAATTCCAATAGCTGTAAACAAGACATTAATATCTTGCAGAAGCAGAGATCCTCACTTATATCAAAGTATACTTCAAATTGCTCATGGTGCTTCCTGTATACTGTTATTCTGCAGTCCTCCCCCAACAGATTCCATTCATTAACTCTGGATACCATAAACTCAGCTCATGACTTAGTGAGACCCAAGTCTTTGATGAGATCATCCAGTTCACAATTCACACCGACTACATGGCAGGAATACGGGCAGCTCTTCGGACTGCTTGGCAAAGAAGATGGGAGACGGTCGAAGGGAACTTAAAGTTTCATGCCATTGCGCCATGACTGTTCCCATGGACCTATCCCCCAATGCCGCGACGGCTTCAGGTCGCTTTCTGTCGTCTCCGAATTGGACACACTCGTGTGATGCATCGCTATTTGATGAAGCGCTCGCCCGTGCCCTATTGCAACGACTGCGTCGTCCATCAGACTGTTTGGCACATTCTTGTTGAATGTCACAGTCTGGGTGATTTTCACGCACGTTACCTGTCCCGGTACCGAGATGGACGGGTTCGCTTCCCTTGTCCCTCGTACTCGGGTCGAGTGCGTGCACCATGACTGGTGGACTGATAGACTTTTTGAGGGAGGCCGGCCTTCTTCCTTGTATTTAACTTGTTGTTTTTGTTATTGTTGTTTGTTTGTTTTTTTTGTAGGTCGCAGGCTCCTGCGTCGGGGGGGAGGGGGACCTCCCCTTGATGCCGGAGCTTGCTCCCTAATTGTTATCCCTTTTTATTGTTGTTTCTGTTAAAAATTTTTATTTTAAAGTAGCCTAGAACTGGGCTGTTTGTTTGCGGTGACTTATGCCCAGGTGGGCAGTCGCCAGATAGCCCCTTAAAAAAAAAAAAATCCAGTTCACATTGATTTGGAAAGTGTGGGCGGGCACTCATTCTTGGCTCAAATGTTTCATCCATTTCTTCATTGTCACAACCTTGTTACACTCCTGATGAGACCTCCATCATAGCCTCTACCTGAAAAAAATATATATAAAAAGAGATGCATTTAATAGTTCATAGAGTGTACACAAACACAGTATCTTTTTAGAAGATTCTATTCCTATTGATGAATAATGCTGGCATCATAGGACATGCTGGCTTGTATATTTGGTGGCAGTTCCCAGACGGATGCTGTAAAAAAAAAGAAGATGCATCATAGGATATACTCAATTTACACAAACTGAGAGTAAATTTATTGTTAGCATCACTATTCCTTTGAATGACTACTTATATTTTACCTCTTAATAACCTTATTAAACTGCTACATTTCACCATTAGGAACCTAGCTATTTGCATGATAGCCTTCCCCATTTGTTCTCCATGTATAAAATTAAAATGAAAACTGTGTGACCTTTCCTGATTTAGTACCTACCTTGTGTTATCTTTCTTTTATTTTATACTATGCTGCTTGACTCTCACATAAAAGTATTGAGAATAACTATCATGAATTAAAGCATGTTCGAGGTTCCTTTGTCAATAGGCACTGAGTAAGAGAGATATTAATTCTTGCTTATCATGGTTCTTAACACTGCTATGGCTAACCATCCTCATCATTATCATTTTATCTATTTATATCCCCTTGACTAAGTTGGCATTCCTTATTTAGTCAGTCTCCCCTCATTCCTATTTAGCCATTAGCAACATGCACACTTCTGATAGTTCCACCCACTAATCTTTGCAATTTAATGGATCACTCATTCTTTTCATGTAAAAGTGAACATATCTAAATCCCCCAAATAAGCCATTAATTGTGAATTTAAATTAAGAAAAGAGCACAAACTGATTTTCATAAGATCACCATCCATTAATTAGTACATGAAAAAAATTGGTCACATTGGTTATTACCTCGTATCCTGGTTGTTCACTATGGAATTTAATTTTGTACTTCTTTACGCAGGACTTTGGAGAGATTTCATTGAAGGAAGAAGTTAGTGAAGAATTCCTTCATACAGAGACAAGTTCTTTTCCTGATGTTGATGGATTGTGTACAAAATCTGAAAACTCTCTACTAAACACCCCCTGTAAGTTGTTGCAAGAAGACTCCATCCAAGAAAAGGTAAGCTGAATTTACTATTTTGGGAGGATTTGAGTGCAAATAAGGAAGACTCCACTCTCTTGATTGACTTGAACCCTTTGAAGAGCCCTGAGGATACTGGCGCATTTCCTCCCATTAACTTCTCAGCACCTATTTTCTTCTATGGCTATACCCTCAATTCTTTGTCTACCTGCAAGAAGGTAGATAGTGTAGCTCAGGGATAAACCCCGAACTACAACTGAAAGCTGGAGGAGAAACACAACTCCTCCATTTCCAGTGCAGAATGTTGTACCCTTGGGTTTTATTAAGAGAAATGTCAGTTACAAAAGTAAGGAGGTTATTCTTAAACTCTATAACTCTTATGTTAGGCCACATCTAGAGTACTGTATACAGGCATGGTCCCCACATTTTAGACACGATATTAACCTTCTTGAGTCAGTGCAACGGAGGGCAACAAAGATTATTCCTTCCCTGAGGCACCTTGAATATGAAGATAGACTGAGGGTATTAAATATGTTCTCGTTCGAAAGGAAGTGTGTGAGAGGGGAAATGATTGAGCTCTTTAAATTTTTTTCCGGGATAGATAAATTGGATGTTAGCAAGTTTTTTGAGTTAGATGATGGAAATTGGACTAGAGGTCACCACTTGAAAATTAAAAAGCAAGGGTGTAGGTTGGATTTAAGAAAATATTTTTTCACCAATAGAGTGGTAGACTTCTGGAACAAATTGCCGCAGAGGGTAGTAGGTAGTCCAAATCTAAATGTATTTAAGAGTAGGTTGGATGAGTTTATGGGAAGGGAAGGTTGTGATGGTTCCTAAGTTTTGTATATATTAATATTGTTTGTATATATCTATAGCTAAATGATTTAGTTCTTGACAAGCCTTGATTGGTGATACCCTTGTTTCTGGATGCAATCCTCTGGATGTAGTTTTCCTGGGAGTTTGGGTGCCTTCGAAAAAGAGGCCGCTTGACTCGGATGACCTATGATGAGCCCTTGTGGCTTTTGTCATCCGTTATATTATATTGTGGGGGACTTTGATTTTGTCTTCCCCTGGTGATGGTGCTTTTTGTGGGTGGGTTTTGACGGAGGCGGATGACCTTTGATAGGCCCTTGTGGCTTTTGTCATCCGTGTAATTATGTATGTTGTTACCTGGAGGAGCACGCCGTGCTGACGGGATCCAGCGCTCCGTCCGGCCCCAGCTTAGCCTCTCTTCCTTCCTTCAAAATACTTGTTTCCTCTCTTTTCACACAACCTCTCCCACAACTTTCTCTGGTCAGCCTCTAATTTCACAGGGTAGATGATGACCTTCCTTTCAGCCAACCGTCCCGCATCGAGGCTGAGGGGGTGGGGGACAAAGTTCCCTAACCCCTGAGCTCCGGTCTGGGGTGGCTGGTTTTTAACAACCTGCTTCATCCCCACCCATACCTTCCACACATCCCTTTTCCTCTCCTCTTCACAATCTATATTTTTTACGCCGTGTCTAAGGTGGAGCCGCCATGCCGATGGACTGCCAGGCCACCAGGCGGGAGGGGTGGTCCGAAATGGCGGCGCCTGGCTCTGCCGGGCTTGTAAGCACCTCTCGCAGTGCGGGCTACTGCGAGAGGTGTGCGCGATTGCATCCCGTGTTTAAAAAAGGGTCACCATGCCCAATGATGAAGATAAAAAAAAAACAAACCCAACCCTCAACTTCCCCTGTTCCATCGACGGAGCCGCCCTCGGGCAGCTCCAGCAAAAAAATGGAGGTCCTTCCCCCTGTGCTTGCACAGGGGACCCTCCATATTTCTCTAACCGGAGAGGAGGCTTACTCTTCTCCTTCGCCTACGGGTGCAGGGGACTCCCCCTCACCCCCTTCTCTGGAGGTGCTTTCGGGCACCTCCCTTTTCCCAGCGGCAGTCCCCTCTTTTCTTTCCAAGGGGACTGCCAAGAAAGCCAGCAGGCAGCCCTTAGCCAGCCGCTCCCCATCAAAGCGGCTCGGTAGGGCAAACCCCCTTAGGGGGGAGAGGGAAGCCAGGCCCCTTCGGTCGCTTCCCTCAAAAGATCTGCTGGCAAGAATTTTAAACCTTGCTGGGGTCAAGGCCTGTGCCTCCCCACACAAGACTGGCGACACTGCCAAGGGGACCTGCGATGTCCTGGGAGGGGATGGCCAACTGGAGGCCCCTCCTGTGATAGACATGGTCCTTGAGGAGACCCAGCCTCAGACGGTAGGGCCTTCCATGGGAGGGAATTCGGGCTCGGCGCCAAGCACCGAACCCGAATCCGCCCCTATGCAAGGGCCTCCTCAAATGGCTGAGGGCTCCGAGGCAGTAAAAGGAGGGGAGGGATATCCTCCGACAGGTGCCCCCACGACAACCAGGACCTTCTCCATTTCGGAGAGGGACCTGGCTGAGGCCGGTCCATCTGGCCTGGGGGCTTTTGCCGGCGGAGGTAAAAAGCGGGTTCATTCCCCGCCCTCCTCTCCAAAAATGAAAAAGACAAAAAAGACTAAAAAGACGAAAAAGACTCGGGGCTCCTCTCCACCCGCGGGGGCTGCGGGGACGGATGGGTCTGCTACCACTTTGGTAGGCGACCAAGCCAAGATCGGCACATCCGGCCCCTCTACCCCCTCGTGTGCAGAGCCCCTGACCAAGACTAACACCAAAAGTGCACAGGGCGGAGCCTCGATGACATCGGGGCCCCTCATTCAGAGGTTACCTGGCGTTTTCGAGCCCGCTGGCTTCAAACGCTTCCTCGTTATTCGCTCCACTGATGGCACGATGTTGTCCAAGGGCAACATGATCCATTGGAGGAGAGGATTAGCTAGTGCAATTGGTAGAGAGCCGAAGGTGACTCGTTTCTCGGACGGGAGCCTTCTGGCGAATGCGGCGAATCCCGCCGAGGCGGCCAAGATAATTGCTCTTCGGACACTTCATAGCACCCCGGTGAGTGTGACGCCGCACTCTACCATGAACTTTGTGAAAGGAGTAGTTTATGCGAGGGAACTCGTTGACTACTCCATTGAGGACATCACCGTAGAGCTGGCCGACTATGGGGCGGTCAAGGTCGAACGTGTGATGAGAAAACAGGGAGGGGCTTCGAGACCCACCCCTACACTCTTCGTCACGTTCGACTGTGACAAGCTCCCTGAGTCGGTGCGTGCTGGTTGGTACCGCTACCGCGTGAAGGCCTTCGTGCCACTGCCGCGGCGGTGCTATTACTGTCACCGCTTCGGCCATACGAATCGCTCATGTAGACGTGCAAAGTCGGGGTCACCCGAAGTCTGTGTAAATTGCTCCAAGGTCGCACACGATAAGTCCAAATCGTGTGTGGCCAAGTGTGTCAATTGCGGAGAGCCGCACCCTGCTTCTTCGAAGCAATGTGGTGCATATCTCCTGGAGAAAGAAATCCTGGCCGTTCAGGCCCAGGATAGACTCTCATTCCGCGAGGCTAAGGACTTGGTCCTGGCGCGCCCAGCTCTGCCTGGGACGTCATATGCCTCAGTAGTTCGAAAGGCACCCTCTGCTCCTGGCCCATCCAGGCCAACGAGCACGGTTGTTTCCGCGCCCATTCGGAGCCCTTCTGCGGGCTCTACCCAACCCGGGCGCTCCCCTGGTAAAGCTGGCGGCAAAAAGGGTTCATACCCAGCCCCGGCTAAAACCAGGGCTCCCCCCTCTTCCCCCAGCGTGACCGTTTTCCGCAAGGCGAAACGGCCACGCGCCTCCACCGAGTCGTTAGACTCACAGGAGGCAACACCCCTGAAGATGGTCGCTAGGCCATCTTCAGGGGTTCCTAAAGCTGTCCCCCGAAAGGAGGACTGCAACAAAGGAGCTTCGGCTCCTTCGCCCACGCCCCGAGGTGGAGCGAGTGGCTCGGAGACGGTGGTTCCTCGAAAAGAGGCCCCCCCGCCTCCGAAGCCGCAGCGCCCGCCTAAGGTTTCGAGGCGGAGGGAGGTAAAGACTCTCATGGCGAGCCCAACCTCCCCCAATAAGTCCTCGAAGGCGACAGCGCCTCCAGCGCTTTGTCCGGCCAACAGCGCCCGGGGTTCTGCCCCCGGGAAGCGTACGGCCATTCCCGTGAGGGTCTTCAATTCGAGGAGGGCCCCCGCGTCTCCTCCGAGCTAGGCCTGGAGAGCATATTTCTTCAATAGAATTGCCGTGGACTCCGGGCCAACTGGGAGGAGCTGCGGAGGCTCGCCTCGTCCCGTTCCCCGTTAGCTATTTTTTTGCAGGAGACCATGCTAGGCGCGTGCCCCCTGCCCGCCCTCCCGGGGTATAAGGGTCTTGCGACCCCACCACCGCGGGATGGCCGGGCTGGAGGATGCGCGGTTTACACCCGGCATGATGTCTCCGTTCTTCCTTTCTCTTTAGATACCTCCTTTCAGGCAGTGGCTGTGCAGCTGCACCTGGATAGGAGGTATACTATCATTTCTGCGTACATTCCACCGTCAGCTGACTTCGACGCCGGGGACTTGCGCCGCGTCGTGGCACGGTTGCCGAGGCCCTTTCTCTTGCTTGGAGATCTGAACGGCAGGCATCCTCTCTGGGGAGATTACTCCATAAATCCCAGGGGACAAGTCCTTGCCGATCTGATCGAAGAGCTTGAGATGGGTGTCCTAAACGTGGATGAGTTTACGCATCACTGTCCGAGAACCGCTTCATTTTCTTGCCTTGACCTATCTTTGTGCTCTTCGGATGCACAGCCTGATTTTGATTGGGGGGTGGTCGATGACCTCCATGGTAGTGATCACTTTCCCATTCAAATATCATTTTCAGGGCAACTGCCGCCTGAGAGACCACCTCGGTGGTGCTTGGCGCGGGCGCGGTGGCCTGCATTTCAGGATATGACTGAATTCTCTATCTCAGTCGAGGAATTTAGGTCGGTAGATGAGGCCGTTGAGTTCTTCTCCGGCAACCTCATCGCCGTGGGCCTGACTACTATTCCTAGGACGTCTGGCCGTTTTGCACGCCGACCACTTCCATGGTGGTCGGCCGAGTGTGAGACGGCCCTCAAACAGAAGCGTTATGCCTACATGCGCTATAAGCGCCGCCCGAACGATTTCACTGTCGCTGAATTTCGTCGGGCTAGGGCTAGGTTCCGGTATATTTCGAAGCACGCCCGCCGCTCTTCTTGGCGGGCATACGTGTCTTCACTTAACGGGAAGACCCCTTTAGCTGAGGTGTGGAAGCGAGTCAAAAGGATTTTGGGCAAGTTCTCGCAGGACCCTCCTCCCGTTCTCCAGGAGAATAGGACCGCAATCTCGGACCCCGCACCGTGGCGGAATCCTTAGCGACCGCTTTCTCCGCATTCTCTAGCCGTGATGCTGCTCCGCCAGCATTCAATGCACGTCGTGATGTCGCGGAAGGCCGCCGGCTGGACTTTACTTCCAGAGGCGGAGAACCCTTCAACGACAAGTTTACTGTGAGTGACTTGCGTTCCGCTCTCGCTTCGTGCGCGGACACCGCCCATGGTCCGGACGATGTCCCGTACGCCATGCTTCGACACCTGGGTGAGCGAGGCATGGCCTTTCTGTTAGATCTGTTCAACAGGATCTGGGTGGAAGGTCTTCTCCCAGACTCCTGGCGAATCGCTACTGTGCTCGCCTTTCGCAAGCCGGGGAGAGATCACTCTACTCCGACCGGTTTCCGCCCAATCTCTCTAACCTCTTGCGTGTGCAAGTTGATTCGAGAAATTGGTAAATGTTAGATTAGCCTATTTCCTGGACAGCGGAGGCCATCTGTCTTCTGCACAGTGCGGCTTCCGTAAGTTTCACTCCACGTCGGATGCTCTGCTCCGACTGGAAAATGCCGTCTGCGAGGCTTTCCTTCGTAGACAGCACTACGCCACGGTGTTTTTTGATCTGGAGAAGGCCTATGATACCGCATGGCGATACGGTATCATGGAGACTCTCCACACGATGGGGGCGAGGGGACGCCTCCCAATGTTTATATCTGAATTTTTGCGAGATCGTCGATTCCGCGTACGGGTGGGGGGAGCCCTCTCTGCCCCAAAGGAGCAGGAAGAGGGTGTCCCGCAGGGAAGTGTCCTCAGTGTCACACTCTTGGCCCTGAGCATCAACGGCATCACCTCGGTGCTGCCGGAAGATGTTCTCGCTACGCTCTACGTGGACGACCTTTCGATCTCTTTTGGCGCGGCCCAGATGCCAACTCTTGAGCGTCGACTCCAACAGGCATTGAACCGCGTCTCTCGCTATGCCGAAGCGCACAGGTTTCGGTTTTCTTTGGCCAAGACTAAGGTGGTGCACTTCTGCCGCCATCCACGGCTTCACCCCGACCCAGATTTGTTTCTTAATGGGGTGCGCCTGGATGTGGTTGAGTCGCACCGTTTCCTTGGTCTTGTATTCGACCGACGCCTCACCTGGGAGGCTCATATTCGCAGCCTTAGGGTCTCTTGTACCCGCGCCATGAACATTCTCCGTTCCGTGACGTTTAGCGCTTGGGGCGCTGATAGGGCTACCGCCTTACTTTTGTATCGATCCTTTGTTCGCTCGAAGCTCGACTACGGATGCGAGTTTTATGCATCCGCAGCCGAGCGTTTATTGCGGAAGGTGGATTCAATCCACCACACCGGCCTTCGCCTTGCGACCGGTGCCTTCCGCACTTCCCCCATTGAGAGCCTGTTGGTCGATGCTGGGGAGATGCCACTCGCTCTGCGCCGCGTGCAGTGCATCACTCGCCTGTACGCGCGAGCCCGGCGCCTCCCTCAGTCGCCAACAGCTCTCACTGCATCCGCAGCTGATCTCGATGGTGCCTTTGCCGCCGAGAGACGCCAGTCATACCCTAAGCCCTTTGGGTTTAGGGCCAGGAAACTCCTTCGAGAGGTAGATATAGCTCTCGGGCCGGTGGCGCCCCTGGTTCTGCCCAGGACGCCACCCTGGAGGGTACCACATTTGGCTATTTGTCGCCACGCCTCTGCTCCCAAAGCTTGTACTGCGCCGGGAGTATTGCGTTCGACCTTTTTGGAGCACACATCGTGTCACGCTGGTACCGTGCCAGTGTATACGGATGGCTCCAAGTCCCAAGAGGGGGTCGGCTTCCACGCCGTATCCCCTGTGTTTGAAGTCAGCGGGGCTCTACCAGGCGCTGCGTCTGTCTTCACGGCCGAGCTGGTGGCAATACACCACTCGGTACGGGAGATTACGCGACGTGCCCGGTTCGGAGACCGGATTGTGATCTATAGCGACTCACAAAGCGCCCTGAGTGCTCTCGGGGCATTGGAATCTCCGCATCCCCTGGTTCGCGATATCCGTGACGCCACGGTTTTTGCGAGCCGGGCAGATGTCGAGATTATCTTCTGCTGGGTTCCTGGACATGTAGGAATTCCGGGGAATGAGCGCGCCAAAGAGTTCGCGAGGACTCTGCGACCGGACCAGCGTTTCGCTCTTCCTCACACCGACTACATGGCAGGAATACGGGCAGCTCTTCGGACTGCTTGGCAAAGAAGATGGGAGACGGTCGAAGGGAACTTAAAGTTGCGTGCCATTGCGCCGCGACTGTTCCCATGGACCGCGTCCCCCAATGCCGCGGCGGCTTTAGGTTGCTTTCTGTCGTCTCCGAATCGGACACACTCGTGTGACGCATCGCTATCTGATGGAGCGCTCGCCTGTGCCCTATTGCAACGACTGCGTCGTCCCCCAGACTGTTCGGCACATTCTTGTCGAATGTCCCAGTCTGGGTGATCTTCGCGCACGATACCTGTCCCAGTACCGGGATGGGCGGGGTCGCTACCGCCTGTCCCTTGTGCTCGGGACAGATTCGTGCTTATTGACTTGTGGACTTGTTGACTTCTTGGGGGAGGCCGGCCTTCTCCCTATTATTTAAGCAAGGTTTGTTTGTTTTTTTGTTTTGTTTTTTTGCTTTTTTTGGTTTTGTTTTGTTTTTTTGTTTGTTTTTTTTCTTTGGTTGCACGCCCCTGCGCCCGGGGGACCTCTCCCCGACGCACCAGCTTGCTTCCTTTCCCCCTTTTGGGGTGTTGTTTTTTTTTTTCTCTCTTTAATTTTATTTTAAAGTAGCCTAGAACTAGGCCAGTTTTAATACGGCGACTAATGCCCAAGTAGGCAGTCGCCAGATGAGCTCTTAAAAAAAAAAAAAAAAACCCTCGAGGAGCAGTATATCCTCCCGGCTCCACTGCCGGCAAGGATTGATCTGACTACAGAAGGAACCTACACTGTTGATCCAGGTCTATGGAAGCTGGTGGGCTGTCTACCATGACATTCAGAGGATTTGGTTTGGGGTTCCCAAGAAGTGGAGATGAATGATCTATACTCTATAAATGTGATCCATTTACATAAAAAGCATTAATAAATTTTTTAAAACTATTATTAATGAAATGGAGCAAGTAGACAAAAAGAGCAAAAGGAATAATCCTTTTAAATTATACTATATATCTGTAAATTTAAAATAGGCATCCTATGTAAATATAAAATATGGATACGAGGGATGGTCAATAAGTTTTGCAATTCGGATATAAGGAAAAGAGATATGAGGAAAAGTGTTTTATTATTTTTCAATATAACTACCCTCGACTTCAATGCACTTGCTCCACTTGTCCCTGGGGTTCGAATTCCCGACAACCAGAAATCTCCCGACTGCTGTTCCATCCACTCCTGGACGGTGAGCTAGACATCTTCATTGTCCCCAAACCGGCTTCCACGCAGTGTAGCCTTGAGCTGATGCAATAAAAAGTAGTCGCTAGGGGCCAGATCTGGACTGTACGGGGGGATGGTTGAGCCCCTCGAATCCGCACTCACGCAGGGCAGCTTGTGCAACTCTGGCATTGTGGACTTTGACGACGTTGAAGTCGATCATGGGGCGTGAGGTTTCTAGGGACCCAACGGGCAGAGACCTTGGTCATAGCCAAATTGTCGTGGATGATGTTCATAACACTTCCAAGTGATATTCCAAGTTCTCGCTCGATTTCTTCGACCTTCACCCGTCGATTTTCGAGGATCATCCTCTCCACACGGGCCACATTGTACTCGTTGGTCACGTCTGACGGCGTCCTGGACGGGGGTCATCTTCAAGGGACTCACGACCATGGCGGAACTCCCTATTCCAGCGAGCAATGGTTGCATAGTAAAGGGCGGTGTCGGTGTACACTACAACCATGCGTTCATGGATCTCTTTTGCATTCTTGCCTTTCTTTGTCAAAAATTTGATCACTGCGCGGTGCTCAACCTTCTCCATTGTTGAAAAATTTGTGACTAACGATCTGCGATCAGCTACTGCTTCTTAAATAGACGAGGCAGAAGCGTGCGGCTGCAGGTCCTGACTTGTCATAACTTGTCCTAACACCCCCACAAACAGCCATTCTCCTTCCTCTGTTTTGCCCTACCGATTCGCAAAACTTATTGACCACCCCTCGTAAGTATGCGTTTTTATAAGTATATAAATACGAGGGGCGTTCAATAAGTTTGGCGAATCGGTAGGGTAAAACAGAGGAACGGGGATGGCTGTTTGTGGGGGTGTTAGGACAAGTTATGACAAGTCAGGACCTGCAGCCGCACGCTCCTGCCTCGTCTATTTAAGAAGCAGTGGCTGATCGCAGATCGTCAGTAACAAATTTTTCAACAATGGAGAAGGTTGAGCACCGCGCAGTGATCAAATTTTTGACAAAGGAAGGCAAGAATGCAAAAGAGATCCATGAACGCATGGTTGTAGTGTACACCGACACCGCCCTTTACTATGCAACCATTGCTCGCTGGAATAGGGAGTTCCGCCATGGTCGTGAGTCCCTTGAAGATGACCCTCGTCCAGGACGCTCGTCAGACGTGACCAACGAGGACAATGTGGCCCGTGTGGAGAGGATGATCCTCAAAAATCGATGGGTGAAGGTCAAAGAAATCGAGCGAGAACTTGGAATATCACATGGAAGTGTTATGAACATCATCCACGACAATTTGCCCATGACCAAGGTCTCTGCCTGTTGGGTCACTAGAAACCTCACGCCCCACGAGATACTTCAACGTCATCAAAGTTCGGAGGAGCTGCTGCTCCTGTACAACCAAGACCCGGCGGGATTCGAGTCACGCATAGTGACAGGTGATGAAACGTGGGTCCATCACTGGGATCCCGAGACCAAGCTTGAAAGCATGGCCTGGAAGCACAGGGTCTCTCCGACCTCCATCAAGTTCCGAACCCAACCCTCAGCCAGGAAGATCATGGCCACGATCTTCCGGGATTCTGAGGGAGTGTTGATGGTGCACTATGTGCCTCGTGGAAGGACCATCACAGGCCAATATTACGCTGAGGAACTGGCTGGATTGAAGAAGTGCATCCGTCAGAAGCGGCGCGGCAAGTTGACACGCGGTGTCTTGCTCTTCCACGAAAATGCCCCTGTCCACAAGGCCAGAGTTGCACAAGCTGCCCTGTGTGAGTGCTGATTCGAGAAGCTCAACCATTTCCTCTACAGTCCAGATCTGGATCCTATCGACTACTTTTTATTCCGCCAGCCTAAGGTTGCACTGCGTGGACGCCGGTTTGGGGACGAGGAAGATGTCCAGCTCGCCTTCCAGGAGTGGAATGAACAGCAGTCGGGAGATTTCTGGTTGTTGGGAATTCGAAGCCTCAGGGACAAGTGATGCAAGTGCATTGAAGTCAAGGGTAGTTATATTGAAAAATAATAAAACACTTTTCCTCATATCTCGTTTCCTTATATCCGAATTGCAAAACTTATTGACCACCATACATGAATAAAATAAAAAATAATGGTTGATTGTAATTTTGCTATACATAGATTTTAGTTATTTTTACCTTCAGCGAAGCACCAGGTCAAGGCATCACTTTTTCAAAAGGAGTAAAGTTCAATTGTACCTATTTAGAAACATGAAATGACCCATATGACCATGGGAAACCATCAATGTAATAACCATTTATCAAAATGCTAAGTATGCAAGTTTAGTAATTTTGCACATCAAATTCAAAGGGCCAAAGAGGTGAAAATTCAAGTGTAGAATATGTTAATTTGTACAGTAACCTTTAATGTCATTGTCCTGATTTAATGTAAATAATTTACTTCAATTATTACCCTTTTTCCTTGCACCTTTTAAATTTTCCTCTTACCTTTAATGAGTCTGACTAATACCATCGGGCTTACCAATTCTACATGGAATATGGTTCCAACAATTTTAGTCAGTGTTTTATGAGCATCCAGCAAGGATAGAAGGAACTTATCCCAAAGAAAAGTTATTATTTTTTGTGCGAAGACCCTTTACTTCACGCACTGCAGTTTTCATGTTAATAGGAAAATATTCCTCAAGAATGCAAGATAATTCTTGAAAGAGGGTGAATACTGAAACCTGGGATAAAACAACAAGCAGGTTTGGTATATAATAAGCTCCCCTTGCTTGAAAAAGGTTGAGAGCACCCCTCCAGTTCGTAATAATCAACCTCCTATGGCCATTAAGATTTCTGAGTTAGAATGTAAAGTCTTTGATGGCACTTCAAAGGTAAATTGGAATTTAAAAATTTTCTCACTCAATTCTTCAATTGCATTGATGCTTGTGACACATTGTCCATTGCCAATAGATTAACATATTTACGTAGTTATTTGTCAGGCTATGCTCTTAAGATTATAAGTCAGCTCTCTGTAACGGACGACAATTTTGATGTTGCATTTTCTCTTCTCAAGGAAGAATTTCTTGATGTCCCTTATATTATTGATGAATCTTTCAAAGTTTTATTGTCATGTTCTCTGTTATTTGATCCTGCTTTTGATGGGTTACAAACTTACATTAATGAGTGTCATGCTATTATTCATGACTTAAAGCAGTATAATATTGACCTTTTAGATACTTCCAGTTGTAAGCTGCTTAGTCATATTCTTTTCTTTAAATTGCCAACTTCTGTAAAGAGGGACTTAATAGATAAAGTTGATAACAACTATCCTTCCCTTAATAATTCATTTTTAAATTCCAGGAAAATTATCAAAACCTTGGTAAGAGTATCCCAGCCCAGTGTGTCTAGTGCTCAATCATATAACCGTTCCCATGATAAAGGCTATTTACATGAGCATAATAAACAATTTTCTAAGTCTCAGACTCCCACCAAGGCTATTAATACCCATAATTTATCTCATTTTCAAATGATAAGAAATCTGGTAACACTGTAAGTTATGTGCTCGTTCTCACACTATGGTGCATTGTGATAATTATAAATCACTTACTGCCCGTCAGGGATAATGTGTTTCCCTTAAAATGTGTAAAGTTTGTACTAGTTTCAAGCACAATGCTTCCTCTTGTCCTGGTAAGGATGATAAACTCCTATTTGATTGTTTTCAATGTAAGTCTCATTCTCACATAACTACCTTATATCCTAAACTCAGTAATGAGTGTGTTTCTTTTAATTTTTGTTTCAATGTTCGAAGTCCCTCTCATGGTGATTGACATTTGCTGCCTGTCATTACCTTGACCTTTCATGAAATAAACAAGCATTCTCGCAGAATTAGATGCCTCTTAGATTCTGGAAGTCAGAGGAGTTATTTAGCCAAAGAAATTGTTGATTATCTCAATGGAGACATTGGGTTCTTCTCCACTCAGTATGAAATAAATACTTTTCTAGGTAGTGCTAAACAGGAATTTTAGAAGTAACCATTCCGGGACTTAACAGGGAATATGCCCACATTCTAGTTGCTTCTGATTTCAATATTAAACTTAATGTGTCACAGTTAGAAACAGCCCTATTTGATATTACAAAGGAAGGTTATCATTTAGCTGAGCACTCTGGCTGATGATGGCAAACTGGTGATCTTATTCAACGTATTCTTGAATTAACTCTGATTCCTTGTATGCTAAGTGCTGTATTTTCCAATAGCGTAGGATTAATCCCCTTTGGGGATATTCCAAAGTTTTTTACAGTGGGCAAGCTATTTATGTTGATCAGCTGCAGAGTAATGCAGATAAATTGAGTTATGACTCGTGTTGTACCCCTCATGAAGTAGAAATGTTACAGTCTTCTGTTAACTTTATGTCTCGAACTAAGTCTTATTTCGTTCCTTTGGAGTCACTATTCCCAGATAGTTCAGTAGAACAACGTCTGGAAGCAATGTTTAATCTAGATTCACTAGGTCACAATGGAGAGACTGATTCTGATTCCCCATAAGGGGCACGGTGGTTTGCCTTCCTGGCCGCCGTGCTGACGGGACTCAGCAACGCGTCCGGCCCCAGCTTAACCTCTTCTTCTTACAGACAGCCTGTGTTTCTCCCCTACTTCCTCACTTTCCCTACAACCTCTCCCACAACTTTCTCTGGTCGGCCTCTATTTTCACAGGGTAGAGGCTGACCTTCTTCTCAGCCAACCGTCCCGGATTGGGGCGGGGGGTGAGAGGGGACAACGTTCCCTAACCCCTGAGCTCAGGTTCGGGATGGATTTTTTTTAACAACCTGCTTCATCCCCACCCACACCTTCCTCACATCCCTTTTCTTCTCCTCTTCACAATCTATCTTTTTACGCCGTGTTCGAGGTGGAGCCCCATGCCGATGGACTGCCAGGCCACCAGGCGGGAGGGGTGGTCCCAAATGGCGGCGCCTGGCTCTACCAGGCCTATAAGCACCTCTTGCAGTGAGGGGCAACAGTGAGAGGTGATGAGCTATTGCGTCCCGCAGGAAATTTAGGGTCACCATGCCCAATGATGTAAAAACCCAAATCTTCCCTTAATTCTCCCTTGCTCATCAACGGAGCCGCCCTCGGGCAGCTCCACCGAAAAATGGAGGTCCCCTCCTCTGTGCTTGCGCAGGGGACCCTCCATACTTTTTTAACCGAAGAGGAGGCTTACTCCTCTCTTAGGCCAAGTGGTGTAGGGGACTCCCCCTCACCCCCTTCTCTGGAGGTGCTTTCGGGCACCTCCCTGCTTCCAGCGGCAGTCCCTCCTTTTCTTTCCAAGCGGACTGCCAAGAAAGCCAGCAGGCAGCCCATTGCCGACCGCACCTCATTGAAGCGGCTCGCTAGGGCAAACCACCTCCTTAGGGGGGAGAGGGAAGCCAGGCCCCTTCGGTCGCTTCCCTCAAAAGAGCTGCTGGCAAGAATATTAAACCTTGCCGGGGTCAAGGACTGTGCCTCCCCACACAAGACTGGTGACGCTGCCAAGAGGACCTGCAATGTCCTGGGAGAGGATGTCCAACTGGAGGCCCCTCTTGTGATAGACATGGTCCTTGAGGAAACCGAGCCTTAGACCGTAGGGCCTTCCATGGGGGGAAATCCGAGCTCGGCGCCAAGCACCGAACCCGAATCCGCCCCTGTGCAAGGTCCTCCTCCATCGGCTTTGGGCTCCGAGGCAGTACAAGGAGGGGAGGGATCTCCTCCAACCGGTGGGCCCCTGCGACCACCAGGACATTGTCCATTTCGGAGAAGGACCTGACTGAGGCCGGTCCATCTGACATAGGGGCTTCTGCCGCCGGAGGTGAGAAGCAGGTTCATTCCCCGACCTCACCTCCAAAAAAGAAAAAGACTAAGACAAAAAAGAGTAAGAAGACTCGAGGCTCCTCTCCATCCGCGGGGGCTGCGGGGACGGATGGGTCTGCTGCCACTTTGACAAGCGACCAAGCCAAGATCGGCACATCCGTCCACTCTGCCCCTCCCCCCCATCCCGGGTGCGGAGCCCCTGACTATGACAAAGACGAAAAGTACACAGGGCGGAGCCTCGATGACATCGGGGGCCCCTGATTCAGAGGTTACCTGTCGTTTTCGAGCCCACTGGCTTCAAACGCTTTCTCGTTATTCGCTCCACTGATGGCACCATGTTGTCCAAGGGCAACATGATCCATCAGAGGAGAGGATTAGCTAGTGCAATTGGTAGAGAGCCGAAGGTGACCCGTTTCTCGGACGGGAACCTTCTGGCGAATGCGGCTAATCCCGCCGAGGCGGCCAAGATAAGTGCTCTTCGGACACTTCATGGCACCCCGGTGAGTGTGACGCCGCACTCTACCATGAACTTTGTGAAAGGAGTAGTTTATGCGAGGGAACTCGTTGACTACTCCATTGAGGACATCACCTTAGAGGTGGCCGACCATGGGGCGGTCAAGGTCGAACGTGTGATGAGAAAACAGGGAGGGGCCTCGAGACCCACCTCTACACTCTTCGTCACGTTCAACTGTCACAAGCTCCCTGAGTCAGTGCGTGCTGGTTGGTACCGCTACCGCGTTAAGGCATCCGTGCCACTGCGTGCCGTTGCTATTATTGTCACCGCTTCGGCCATACGAATCGTTCTTGTAGACGTGCAAAGTCGGGGTCACCCGAAGTCTGTAAATTGCTCCAAGGCCGAACACTATAATTCTAAGTCGTGTGTGGCCAAGTGTGTCAATTGCGGAGAGCCGCACCCCGCCTCCTCGAAGCAATATGGTGCCTATCTCCTTGAGAAAGAAATCGTGGCCGTTCAGGCCCAGGATCGACTCTCATTCCGCGAGGCTAAGGACTTAGTCCTGGCGCGCCCGGCTCTGCCTGGGACTTCATATGCCTCAATAGTTAGAAAGGCACCCTCTGCTGCTGGCCCATCCAGGCCAACGAGCACGGTTGTTTCCGCGCCCATTCGGAGCCCTTCTGCGGGCTCTACTCAACCCGGGCGCTCCCCTGGTAAAGCTGGAGGCAAAAAGGGTTCATAGCCAGCCCTCGCTAAAAGCAGGGCTTTCCCCTCTTCCCCTAGCGTGACCGTTTCCGTTAGGCGAAACGGCCACACGCCTCCACCGAGTCTTTAGACTCAGAAGAAGCAACACCCCTGAAGTTGGTCGCCAGGCCATCTTCCGGGGTTTCTAAAGCTGTTCCCCGAAAGGTGGACAGCAACAAAGGAGCTTCGGCTCATTCGCCCACGCCTAGTGGTGGAGCGAGAGTCTCGGAGACGGTGGTTCCTCGAAAAGAGGGGCCCCGCCCCTGAAGCCGCAACGCCCGCCAATGGTTTCGAGATGGAGGGAGGAAAAGACTCACATGTCGAGCCCAACCTCCCCCAATAAGTCCTCGATGGTGATAGCGCCTTCAGCGCTTTGTCCGGCCAACAGCGCCCGGGGTTCTGCCTCAGGGAAGCGTACGGCCATTCCCGTGAGGGTCTTCTGTTCGAGGAGGGCCCCCGCGTCTCCTCCGAGCTAGGCCTGGAGGGCATATTCCTTCAATGGAATTGCCGTGGACTCCGGGTCAACTGCGAGAAGCTGAGGAGGCTCGTCTTGTTCCGTTCCCCGTTAGCTATCTTTTTGCAGGAGACCATGCTAGGTGCGTGCCCCCTGCCCGATCTCCCGGGGTATAAGGGTCTTGCGACCCCACCACCGCGGGATGGCCGGGCTGGGGGATGCGCGGTTTACACCCGGCTTGATGTCTCCGTTCTTCCTTTCTCTTTAGATACCTCCTTTCAGGCAGTGGCTGTGCAGCTGCACCTGGATAGGAAGTATACTATCATTTCTGCGTACATTTCACCGTCAGCTGACTTCAACGCGGGGTACTTAAGTCCGCCGCGTCGTGGCACGGTTGCCGAGGCCCTTTCTCTTGCTTGGAGATCTGAACGGCAGGCATCCTCTCTGGGGAGATTACTCAATAAATCCCAGGGGACTAGTCCTTGCCGATCTGATCAAAGAGCTTTAGATAGGTGTCCTAAACATGAATGAGTTTACGCATCACTGTTGAGAACCGCTTCATGTTCTTGACTTGACCTATCTTTGTGCTCTTCGGATGCACAGCCTGATTGATTTTGATTGGGGGGTGGTCGATGACCTCCATGGTAGTGATCACTTTCCCATTCAAATATCATTTTCAGGGCAACTGACGCCTGAGAGCCCACCTCGGTGGTGCTTGGTGCGGGCGCGGTGGCCTGCATTTCAGGAAATGACTGAATTCTCTATCTCAGTCGAGGAGTTTAGGTCGGTAGATGAGGCCGTTGAGTTCTTCTCCGGCAACCTCATCCCCGCGGGCCTGACTACTATTCCTAGAACGTCTGGCCGTTTTGCACGCCGACCACTCCCATGGTGGCCGGCCGAGTGTGAGACGGCCCTCAAACAGAAGCGTTATGCCTCCATGCGCTATTAGCGCCGCCCGAACGATTTCACTGTCGCTAAATTTCGTCGGGCTAGGGCTAGGTTTCGGTATATTTCGAAGCACCTCCGCCGCTCTTCTTAGCTGGCATACGTTTCTTCACTTAACTGGAAGACCCCTTTAGCTGAGGTGTGGAAGCGAGTCAAAAGGATTCGGGTCAAGTTCCAGGAGAATGGGACAGCAATCTTTCACCCCGCGTCCGTGCCGGAATCCTTAGCGACCGCCTTTTTCGCATTCGCTAGCCGTGATGTTGCTCCGTCAGCATTCAATGCACGTCGTGATGTCGCGGAGGGCCGCCGGCTGGACTTTACCTCCAGAGGTGGAGAACCCTTCAACGACAAGTTTACTGTGAGTGAGTTGCGTTCCGCTCTTGCTTCGTGCGCGGACACCGCCCATGGTCCGAACGATGTCCCTTGCGCCATGCTTCGACACCTAGGTGAGCGAGGCATGGCCTTTCTGTTAGATTTGTTCAACCGGATCTGGGTGGAAGGTCTTCTCCCAGACTCGTGGCGAATCGCTACTGTGCTCGCCGTTCGCAAACCGGGGAGAGATCACTCTACTCCGACCGGTTTCCACCCAATCTCTCTAACCTCTTGCGTGTGCAAGTCTATGGAGAAATTGGTAAATGTTAGATTAGCCTACTTCCTGGACAGCGGAGGCCATCTGTCTTCCGCACAGTGCGGCTTCCGCAAGTTCCACTCCACGTCGGATGCTCTGCTTCGACTGGAAAATGCAATCTGCGAGGCTTTTCTTCGTAGACAGCACTACGCCACGGTGTTTTTCGATCTGGAGAAGGCCTATGATACCGCATGGCGATACGGTATCATGGAGACTCTCCACACGATGGGGCGAGGAGCAGGAAGAGGGTGTCCCGCAGGGAAGTGTCCTCAGTGTCACACTCTTGGCCCTGAGCATCAACGGCATCACCTCGGTGCTGCCGGAAGATGTTCTCGCTATGCTCTACGTGGACGACCTTTCGATCTCTTTTGGCGCGGCCCAGATGCCAACTCTGGATCGTCGACTCCAACAAGCATTGAACCGCGTCTCTCGCTATGCCGAACGCACAAGTTTCGGTTTTCCTTTGCCAAGACTAAGGTGGTGCACTTCTGCCGCCATCCACGGCTTCACCCCGACCCAGATTTGTTTCTTAATGGGGTGCGCCTGGATGTGGTTGAGTCGCACCGTTTCCTTGGTCTTGTATTCGACCGACGCCTCACCTGGGAGGCTCATATTCGCAGCCTTAGGGTCTCTTGTACCCGCGCCATGGACATTCTCCGTTCCGTGACGTTCAGCGCTTGGGGCGCTGATAGGGCTACTGCCCTACTTTTTTATCGATCCTCTGTTCGCTCGATGCTCGACTACGGATGCGAGTTTTATGCATCCGCAGCCGAGCGTTTATTGCGGAAGGTGGATTCGATCCACCACACCGGCCTTTGCCTTGCGACCGGTGCCCTCCGCACTTCTCCCATTGAGAGCCTGTTGGTCGATGCTGGGGAGATGCCACTCGCTCTGCGCCGCGTGCAGTGCATCACTCGCCTGTACGCGCGAGCTCGGCGCCTCCCTCAGTCGCCAACAGCTTTCACTGCACCCGCAGCTGATCTCGATGGTGCCTATGCCGCCGAGAGACGCCAGTCATACCCTAAACCCAAAGATAGCTCTCGGGCCGGTGGCGCCCCTGGTTCTGCCCAGGACGCCACCCTGGAGGGTATCACATTTGGCTATTTGTCGCCACGCCTCTGCTCCCAAAGCTTATACTGCGCCGGGAGTATTGCGTTCTACCTTTTTGGAGCACTCATCGTTTCACGCTGGAACCGTGTCAGTTTATACGGATGGCTCCAAGTCCCAAGAGGGGGTCGGCTTCCACGCCGTATCCCCTCTGTTTGAAGTTAGCGGGGCTCTACCAGGTGCTGCGTCTGTCTTCACGGCGGAGCTGGTGGCAATACACTACTTGGTACGGGAGATTACGTGACGTGCCCGGTTCGGAGACCGGATTGTGATCTATAGCGACTCACAAGGCGCCCTGAGTGCTCTCGGGGCATTGGAATCTCCGCATCCTCTGGTTCGCGATATCCGTGATACCAGGATTTTGGCGAGCCGGGTGGATGTCAAGATTATCTTCTGCTGGGTTCCTGGACATGTAGGAATTGCGGGGAATGAGCGCGCCGATGAGGGCACCAAAGAGTCCGCGAGTACTCTGCGACCGGACCAGCGTTTCGCTCTTCCTCACACCGACTACATGGCAGGAATACGGGCAGTTCTTCGGACTGCTTGGCAAAGAAGATGGGAGACGGTCGAAGGGAACTTAAAGTTGCGTGCCATTGCGCCGCGACTGTTTCCATGGACCTATCCCCCAATGCCGCGACGGCTTCAGGTCGCTTTCTGTAGTCTTCGAATCGGTCATAGTCGTGTGACGCATCGCTATCTGATGGAGCGCTCGCCAGCGCCCTATTGCGATGACTACGTCGTCCCCGAGACTGTTCGCCACATTCTTGTCGAATTTCCCAGTCTGGGTGATCTTCGCGCACGACACCTGTCCCGGTACTGGGATGGGCGGGGTCGCTACCGCCTGTCCCTTGTACTCGGGATGAGTGCGTGCACATTGACTGGAGGACTTATTGACTTTTGGGGGAGGCCGTCTTCTCGCTATTATTTAAGCAGGGTTTGTTTTTTTTGTTTGTTTTTTTCATTTGTTTTTGTTTTTTTTCCTTTAGGTTGCACGCTCCTGCGCCGGGGAGATCTCCCCCTGACGCAGGAGCTTGCTTCATTTTCCCCATTTGGGGCGTTTTTTGTTTTTTTCGTTTAATTTTATTTTAAAGTAGCCTAGAACTAGGCCAGTTTTAATACGGTGACTAATGCCCATGTAGGCAGTCGCCAGATGAGCTCTAAAAAAAAAAAAAAAAAAAATCTTCGGGCTGCTTGGCAAAGCTGATGGGAGACGGTCGAAGGGACCTTAAAGTTGCGTGCCATTGTGGCGCGACTGTTCCCATGTACCTACTCCCGAATCCTGCGAAGGCTTCAGTTTGTTTTCTGTCCTCTCCGATTTAGATACTATCGCGGGACGCAGCCCTATTAAGTGAGCGTTCGCCTGGGCCTTATTGTGACTTTTCGATGTTTCCCTGACTGTTCGGCACATTCTTGTCGAATGTCCAACCTTGTTGATCTTCGTGCACGTTTTCTGTTCCGGTACGGGATGAACGCGTCCTACCGTTTATCCCTTGTTCTCGGTACCGAACCTTTTGACTTTTTAGTAGAGGCCGACTCCTCCACTCCCTCTAACTTTCTACCTTTTTGTTAGGTCGCACGTCCGTGGGCCGGAGCCTCGCCTTGACGCGTTAGCTTGCTCGCTGTCTTTTTTCTCTTTTTCTTTACTGTTGTTTTCTTTCTTTTTTGTAGTTTTTCTGAATATTTTTATTTTAATTTAGTCTACTATTAGGCTTTCGTGAGTATGCCCAAGTGGGCAGTCGCTAGATGGGCTCTTAGAAAAAAAGTGAATGAGAGATTATAAAATAATAATTTTTTATTTCTGCAGGAGCTCAAATTGGGTTCATCCAGTAACCTTAAGGTTATTCCACAATTCAGTGGTATTATACCAGCGCCACCTCGAACCCTTGAGTCTGAACCGAATTGGACTACTGGTGTATCTACAAGATGTGAAATTCTAGGAAAATGCACCGAAACCAACTCCATCCCTTCCGAGTCGACACACACAAATTCACATGCGCTGCATCTTTCGAAAATGAATAAGAAAATCTATAAATGCTACTCCTGTCCTTATCAGTCCTCACAGAGGGGAGCTTTAAATATACATTTAAGAACCCACACTGGATATAAACCATTCAAATGCAGCATTTGCCCTTATCAGGCTGTAACAAAAGGAGTTATTAGGAGACATTTAAGGACTCACACTGGTGAAAAGCCATTTAAATGCAGCATTTGCCCCTATCAAGCTGCAAGGAAATGTCAGCTTAAAAGTCATTCATATACTCACTCAGCTCAGAAGCCTTTCAAATGCAGCATTTGCCCTTATCAGACTGCAAGGAAAGGTCATCTTAAAAACCATTCATATACTCACACTGGCGAGAAGCCTTTCAAATGCAGTATTTGCCCTTATCAGTCTGCAACGAAAGATGATCTTAAAAGCCATTCATATACTCACACTGGCGAGAAGCTTTTCAAATGCAGTATTTGCCCTTATCAGGCTATAAAGAAAGAAAATCTTAAAAGCCATTCATATACCCACACAGGTGAGAAGCCTTTCAAATGCGGCCTTTGCTCCTATCAGGCTGCAACGAAAGGACAAGTTAAGAGGCATTCACTTACTCACACTGGTGAGAAAGCTTTCAAATGCGATCTTTGCCCTTATCAGGGTTCCATGAAAGAAGATATTAAGCAACATTTATATACTCACACTGGTGAGAGGCCTTTCAAATGCAGCCTGTGCCCTTATCAAGCCGCAAGGAAAGGCCAGCTTAAAAGCCATTCATGTAGTCACACAGGTGACCAGCCTTTCAAATGCAGTTTTTGCCCTTATCAGGCTGCAAGGAAAGGTCATCTTAAAAACCATTCATATACTCATACTAGCGACAAGCCTTTCAAATGCAGTCTTTGCTCTTATCAGGCTGCAACGAAAGATCGGCTTGAAAGTCATTCATACACTCACTCTGGTGAGAAGCCTCGTAAATGCAGTCGTTGCCCTTATCAGGTCGCAACGAAAGGTCAGCTTAAAAGCCAATCATGTACCCACACAGGCGTGCGATCATTCAAATGCAGTTTCTGCCCTTATCAGGCTGCCAGGAAAGGTCATCTTAAAAACCACTCATATACTCATACTAGCGAGAAGCCTTTCAAATGCAGCCTTTGCTCTTATCAGGCTGCCTCAAAAGAGGATATTAAAAAGCATTCATATACTCACACTGGCGAGAAACCTTTCAAATGCAGCCTTTGCCCTTATCAGGCCACAAGGAAAGGTCAGCTTAAAAGACACTCATATACTCACACAGGCGAGTAGCCTTTCAAATGCAGTCTTTGCCCGTATTAAGATAAAAGAGAAGACAATATTGTGGCACATTTAAAAGCTCACACTGGTGATAAACCTTAAAGAGAATCAAAATGTCTCAATGCGTTAAAAGCGCCGCCTGAACTATTGCACCGTGGGTGAATTCATCGAGTGCTTCTGTATTGGTCAGGCCAATTGTGAGACCCCGCAAACAGAAAGATGCTGCTAAACTCTATCTTTTCTTACCTTTGGATGATGGTCGCATTCTCCGGGGGAGGGCAGGCGGGCGAAAACAGGGGAATGGGTTTGCTGAATACGTTTTGAGAAGCCGCACGGGTGACGAAAGACTTGGAATAAAAATATTAACCCTGAACACAAAGGATGACAAGACTACACAAGCCCGTCATTTAAAATACTTTTCCAAAAGATGGTGCTGGTGTGTATCATCACCACTACCGGCATGGATGGCGGTGTCCACGGTATCCTTGAACATTACCATCATTATGTATATAGCTCGCAGGAGCGAAAATTCTGGTGCCCGGCAGGTTCAAGCAGGCGGATCCTATCTGAGTCCAGCCGCTTTTACGACACTTCCCGGAAGACTATATAAGCGGTCTTCATGTGCCACCTACAAGAAGAAGACAAAACACCTTACTAAACCTCCCCAAACAACAGACTTGATGAGAAATAAACTCCACGAGATCCACTTTAGAAGTTATGGCATAATTTTCTTTTCCTTACATATTCTTGATCTCAAAATTGCAATTCAAACCCACGCCATATCTTTTATAAGAAACCTATTCAGATTTGGGTTCTTAAGTAAGACGAAGTTCATCAAATCTGGATTATCTATCATGACTCGGTAACCGTATTATATTATAAATAAAATTGTCGGTGTCCTTTTGCTTAATAGCGGTAGAAGTTGATGGCGATTAGATTTAGTGTCATTAATCCTAGAACATAAATCATATGTCCGAGTTACACCACAAATTGCGGGTGAAAAACACCCGATTTTGGGAAATTAAAAAACATAGTTGCAATTAAAATAGTTTAAAAGTACAGAAATATAACTCCTTGGCTTTCATTTTTCCTTATTTGAAGTTACTGATAAAAAATAATACTGAAGGGGTGACTTAGAAAAAACCCTACTAAAAGACTGAAAATCACAAAATAATTAAAAATAAATTCTAAGGAAAAGAAAACGCAGCTGAAGACTTGAGTGTTGGCCTAGACACTATTCAGGTAATGGGAGCTTCAACTGGTGCAGTCATAACATCCTGGCAGTACGGGAGATACACAAAAGGGGTATTTTTTGAGAAGCAAAAATTAAATTTTACTATTTAATTAAATATAGTAAATATCTATTGCAGAGAACTACTAGGAACATAACTTACCTTATAAGGCAGCACATACAGGGTAGAAATGGCCAGGGTAAATAGGGTTACGACAACCGTGGCACCTGTGTATTTTTTTCTTGTCAGATCACTTGGGGCACTCCGCACAACACGCCAAGGGTTCCTGACTGTCTGTTACCGTCGTCCGCGGTGTCCCTGCAGCAGTGCCAGGTGAAGGGAGGTTGCAGACGGTGCAGATGAGATTGCTGAGGGTGCGTGGCATAGATGGAGAGCTGAGCCTCTTCTGTGCCCAGAGTATGATGAGGCCATGTGCCAACTCCTTCATGTAGTTCTTCCTAAAAAGTATTTTGCCACCTGTCCTTATAAAATTCTCACTGTGTATAATCCACGAGATAATACAAGAGGGGTTCATCGTCCCTAAAAACATACACACCGGCCATCGTTTGGTCTTTTGTCCACATGAATACTGTGCACACATCTGATCGAATGAGTCAACTCCTTTGGTGGCATTATAAAATTCAATCACATCAGGCTTGCCAGTGTCTCCGAGGGTTGGTTATGTGTGCATGGAAGACATTAGCAGTACCATTTTCTTCTTGGTCTTGGAAGTTGTAGCGTGTAGGGACGTATGACACCAGAGTAATATACTTTGTGAACAGGAACGCACTTGACCCTAATTTGCGACTATCTTTTTCTATCATCTTCGGTATCTCCTCCTTGTTTCCCTTAACAAGGGTCATGTCGCAGTTGTCGAAGAGATCTGTCATTAGGGGTACAGACGTAAACCAGTTGTCTGTGGTTACGTTCCTGTTTATCTGGTGGTATGGCCTGGTCAACTCCTTCGTGAAGTAATGGCTAAGGTTTATATTTTCTGGGTGTCTTGTCCCCTGCTTCCCCAGGTAAGGGATCGCACCCAATAATTACTTGCTTTTGTTGTTTGCAAGAACTAATTTGAGCCCATATTTTGCAGGTTTGTTGGGTATGTACATGCGGAACGGGCACCTGCCTCTGAATGCCAGCAGCTGCTCGTCCACAGTAAGGTTGTTACTTTGGCATCTACATTTTCCCACAATTTCCAATGAAGATATCCCAGATCTTCCTAATGGATGCGAACTTGTCATCTTGCAGCCTTTGCTGCCGTGTGATGAGCTCATCGAATCGCAAACAATTCAGTAGGAACTCGAAGCGACCTTGTGAGATGGCCACACAGTAAATGGCTGGGCCGGTGTTTAGGCTCCACATTTCTGGTTGATAGATGGCACTCTCTCTGGCATCCACCAAAGAGAACAATCCCCAATAGTGCACGCACCTCTGCTGGTTCTGTTCTGGAGAGCGTCGCTGTTTTCCGGCCATACTTGGCAGCGTTCATATCAATTTTCTCGTTTGCATTCTACAATCTCGCCAACAAATCGGTCCTCAAATAAAAATGTAAAGTATTTTTCTGGGGTATCAGCACTACTTGCTTCCCATGTTGGCGCTGGAGTAAAGGGTACTATAATGTATCTTATTGCTGTTCTTGTTGCTGGAAGCACCTAAAACCCCCCGTAAGGGCGCGGCGATTTACCATCCTGGCCGCCGTGTTGACGGGATCCAGAGCTCCGTCCGGACCAAGCTTAGCCTCTCTTCCTTCCTTCAGATAGCCTGTATTTCTCCCCTACTTCGTCGCTTTTCATACAACCTATCCCACAACTTTATCTGGTCAGCCTCTAATTTCAGAGGGTAGATGCTGACCTTCTCAGCCAACCGTCCCGGATCGGGACTGAGGGGGGGAGGGGACAACGTTCCCTAACCCCTGAGCTCCGGTTCGGGATGTTTTTTTTTTAACAACCTACTATATCCCCACCCATACCTTCCTCACATCCCTTTTCCTTTCCTCTTCACACTCAGTTTTACGCCGTGTCCAAGGTGGAGCCGCCATGCTGATGGACTGCCAGGCCACCAGGCGGGATGGGTGGTCCCAAATGGCGGCGCCTGGTTCTGCCGGGCCTGTAAGCACCTCTTGCAGTGCGGGCTACTGCGAGAGGTGATGCGCGATTGCGTCCCGAGATACAAATAGAGTCACCATGCCCAATGATAAAAAAAAACAACCCTCAACTTCCCCTGTATCATCAACGGAGCCGCACTCGGGCAGCTCCACCGAAAAAATGGAGGTCGTTCCCCCCCCTGTGCTTGCGCAGGGGACCCTCCATATTTCTCTAACCGGAGAGGAGGCTTACTTCACTCCTTCGCCTACGGGTGTAGGGGACTCCCCCTCACCCCCTTCTCTGGAGGTGCTTTCGGGCGCCTCCCGTTTACCAGCGGCAGTCTCCTCTGTTCTTTCCAAGGGGACTGCCAAGAAAGCCAGCAGGCAGACCTTAGCCAGCCGCTTCACATCGAAGCGGCTCGGTAGGGCAAACCTCCTTACGGGGGAGAGGGAAGCCAGGCCTCTTCGGTCGCTTCCCTCAAAAGACCTGCTGGCAAGATTATTGAACCCCACCTCACCTGACTAGTGATGATACTACCAAAGGGACCTGCGATTTCTTGGGGGGGTGGGGATGGCTAACTGGAGGCCCCCCTGAGGTAGACATGGTCCTTGAGGCAACCCAGCCTCAGACGGTAGGGCCTTCCATGGAGAGGAATCTGGGCTTGGCGCCAAGCACCGAATCCGAATCCGCCCCAATGCAAGGTCCTCCTCAAACGGCGAGGGTTTCCGAGGCAGTACAAGGAGTGGAGGGATCTCCTCCGAACGGTGCCCCTGCGACCACCAGGACCTTTTCCATTTCGAAGAAGGACCTTGTTGAGGCCGGTCCATCTTGCCTAGGGGCTTCTGCCGGCGGAGGTGAGAAGCGGGTTCATTCCCCGCCCTCCTCTCCTAAAAAGGAGAGGTGTTGACATACCCCATGTTTTTTTCGTGCAGGTGGGCCTCTAGGCATGTCAACATCGCTCATATCATCACTTTCCACATCACTAAGTTCCGGAACATACTCTTGGTCAACATCACTATCCATACACAATCTCAAATTTTAGGTTTTCTTCCTGTCCCTCATCTTCATTGACACTCTCATGAGTTGTTTCTGTTAATGCACCAGTAGTGTTCATAATGTAGTTTATCTTCTTCTGGGAGTAACATTGATGTTTACCTACTCATATTAACTTTATGGTCTCTGTAAATAACGAACCACAAAATAAGCACCATTACTAAGCTCGGATGGTTTCCATCCGTAAAATATTACACCATGCCTCACAAACGTCGGGTGGAAATCACCCTAAATCCACTCTGTGGAAAAATCCCAGGCAATAAACTCTGTAGCACACCCATTCTCGGCCACAACACAACGCGCACTGAAGCTATATGCAGTAACGCGCCCCTCGGCTTACTATCCATGCTCTGCCTACGTGGGTGCACATAGCGTCGAGTGGATATCACCCAGAGTTTGTGTTCTAGGGTTAAGAGCACCGAAAAGAGCTTATTGAAAACTGGGTCACCTTCACAACAGCTAGCATATGCAGCAGTTGCCCTTGGTTTAGATTTGGGAAAATCTAGTTCCCCAGCGAGGAATAGAAGACCTTTGAAACCTTTTGTCAAACTCCTACCAAATTAAATCAGTTATTAGGGAGGCACAAAAGTGGCTGATGAGTTTAAACCTTAAAAAAAATATAATTTTTTTTACATGGAATTCAGCTTGAAAATGAATGGGCATTGGATGAATTGATTAGAGGAGGAGAAGAAAGTAGGAGTAGTAGTAGTAGTAGGTATGTCACTTCCCTCATTGAGAGCTTACTTGTCGATGCTGGGGAGATGCCAACTCACTCTGCGCCGTGCACAGTGCATTCATTATTCGCCTGTACGCGCGAGCCCTGCACCTCCCTCAGTCGCCAACAGCTCTAACTGCATCCGCAACTGCTCTCGACCGTGCCTATGCAGCCGAGAGACGCCAGTCATACCCTAAGCCTTTTGGGTTTAGGGCTAGGAAACACCTTCGAGATCTAGGTATAGCTCTCGAGCCGGTTGCGCCCCTGGTTCTGCCCAGGTCGCCACACCCAAAACTTGTACAGCGCCGGGAGTATTGGGCTCGGCGTTTTAAGAACACTCTTCGTGTAACGCTGGAACCGGTTTCCACACCGTCTGCCCTCTGTTTGAAGTCAGCGGGGCTCTGCCAGGCGTTGCGTCTGGCTTCACGGCCGAGCTGGTTGCAATACACCGCTCGGTACGGGAGATTACGCGAGGTGCTAGGTTCGGAGACCGGATTGTGATTTATAGCGAGTCACAGAGCGCCCTGAGTGCTCTTGAAGCATTGGAATCTCCGCATCCCCTGGTTCGCGATTTCCGTGACGCTATGGGAGTTATGGAGTGTTCTTTCTGTGTGGATTCGTAGGCTGGGTGGCCAGGTGATCGTCGCTTCCTCAAGGTGAAAGGAATTTTGGGGGCTGGATTAAACGTTACATATTCGTCGGGAGCGTAGACTGTGGTACAAGTAAGAACAAAAATTGCTAACACTAACTGCCTCCCTCACAAAACGCTACTCTATATATAGTTATTATATGTAAACTTAAGCGGTACAAAATTATCCAATTAGAATTAAGCTGATTTTAATGACAAGTCTTATATTTAATTTATTCTCTCACACATAGCGTGAAGAAAATGATATATCAGCTTTAAAGACAAATTTTACGTTTTAAACATAAGCACTACAAAAATTGAACATCAGCGTTAGGATAGATTTTAAGGAACAATTTACATTCAAACACTTTTAAACTTAAGCGTTACCGAAATTCATTTTTGACCCGGAATTCTTGGACGAAAGATATTTGCTATTTACATTCCTATACCCGGTAAAGGAGTTAACAGTGTAAGGAGTCCGAAAAACGCCTTCGCTAGTAAAGAACTCTAAGAACCGTTTTACTGGGAACCAATTAGAGAACTTTATATGACTTGAAATTGCTCATCTTTGAGGTACTTTTGAGTCAAATGCGATTCAATAATGTGGTTCCAGCGGCATAACGCCGTGGTTTTGGCGAGCCGAATGGATGTCGAGATTATCTGCTGCTGAGTTCCTGGACATGTAATATTTGCGAGGAATGAGCGTGCAGGTAGTGTTCGTTTCTTTTTGTTAGTCGCATCTTCCCCGCTGGGGGGGAGGTCGGCCCACCCTCGACGCCGGAGCACGCTTCCTTCTTGCATTTCTGTTTTTTTTTCGTCGTTCGTATTTATTTTTTCTTGCCTTTGTTCTTTTTTATCGTTATTTGTTAGTTGCATATTGTTATTTTATTATTTGTTTTTTAATATAGTATAGTAGAAGGCTGTGTTAGGGATGGCGACTTATTCCCAAGTAAGCACTCGCCAGATGGGCTACTACAATGAAAATGAAACAGAAATGGGCCAACTGGGTGGAGCTGCGGAGGTTCGTTTCCTCCCGTTCCCCGTTAGCTATCTTTTTGCATAAGACCATGCTGGGCTCATGCCGTTGCGGTGCTCCGTAAGGGGCGTGGCGATTTGCCATCCTGGCCGCCGTGCTGAGGGGATCCAGCGCTCCGTCCGGACCCAGCTTAGCCTCTCTTCCTTCCTTCAGATAGCCTGTATTTCTTCCCTACTTCGTCGCTTTTTAAACAACCTCTCCCACAGCTTTCTCTGGCCAGCCTCTAATTTCATAGGGTAGATGCTGACCTTCTTCTCAGTCAACCGTGCCGGATCGGAGCTGAGGGGGGAGGGGACAATGTTCCCTAACCTCTGAGCTCCGGTCTGGGGTGGTTGGTTTTTAATAACCTGCTTCATCCCCACCCATACCTTTCTCACATCCCTTTTCCGTTCTTCTTCACAATCTATCTTTGTTACGCCGTGTCCAAGGTGGAGCCGCCATACCGATGGACTGCCAGGCCACCAGGCGGGAGGGGTGGTCCGAAATGGCGGCGCCTGGCTCTGCCGGGCCTGTAAGCACCTCTTGCAGTGCGAGCTACTGCGAGAGGTGATGCGCGATTGCGTCCCGTGATACAAATAGGGTCACCATGCCCAATGATAAAAAAAAACAAAGAAAAACCCAACCCTCAACTTCCCCTGTATCATCAAGGGAGCCGCACTTGGGCAGCTCCACCGAAAAAATGGAGGTCTCCCCCCCCCTGTGCTTGCGCAGGGGACCCTCCATATCTCTCTAACCGGAGAGGAGGCTTACTCCACTCCTTCGCCTACGGGTGTAGGGGACTCCCCCTCACCCCCTTCTTTGTAGGTGCTTTCGGGCACCTCCCTTTTTCCAGCGGCAGTCCCCTCTGTTCTTTCCAAGGGGACTGCCAAGAAAGCCAGCAGGCAGACCTTAGCCAGCCGCTCGACATCGAAGCGGCTTGGTAGGGCAAACCCCCTTACGGGGGAGAGGGAACCAGGCCCCTTCGGTCGCTTCCCTCAAAAGACCTGCTAGCAAGAATATTGAACTTTACCGGGGTCAAGGCCTGTGCCTTCCAACACATGACTGGTGACTGCCAACGAGACCCGCGATGTCCTGGGAAGGGATGGCCAACTGGAGGCCCCTCCTGTCATAGACATGGTCCTTGAGGCAACGCAGCCTCAGACGGTAGGGCCTTCTGTAGGGTGGAATCCGGGCTCAGTGCCAAGCAACGAACCCGAATCCGCTCCTATGCAAGGTCCTCCTCAAACGGCGAGGGTTTTCGAGGGAGTACAAGGAGGGCAGGGATCTCCTCCGACCGGTGCCCCTACGACTATCATAACCTTCTCCATTTCGGAGAAGGACATGGCTGAGGCTGGTCCATCTGGCCTGGGGGCTCCTTTCGGCGGAGGTGAGAAGCGGGTTCATTCCCCACCCTCCTCCTAAAAAAAGAAAAAGAAAAATACTAAAAAGATAAAGAAGACTCAGGGCTCTTCTCCATCCGCGGGGGCTACGGAGACGGATGAGTCTGCTGCCACTTTGGCAAGCGACCAAGCCAAGATCGGCACATCCAGCCCCTCTGCCCCCCCATCGGGTTACGGAGCCCCTGACTAAGAACAAAAGTACACAGGGCGGAGCCTCATGACATCGGGGCCCCTCATTCAGAGGTTACCTGGCGTTTTCGAGCCCGCTGGCTTCTCTTTTGGGGGAGGCTGGCCTTCTCCCTTTCATTTAACCCAGTTTAATTGTTGTTGTTGTTTTTGTTATTGTTTTTGTTATTGCTTTTTTATTGTTATTGTTATCTCTTTTTATTGTTTCTTGTTAAATTTTTAAAGTAGCCTAGAACTAGGCTGTTTGTTTACGGCGACTAATGCCTAAGTCGGCAGTCGCCAGATAGCCCCTTAATTAAAAAAAAAAAAAAAAAAAACCGCTGGCTTCAAACGCTTCCTCGTTATTCGCTCCACTGATGGCACCATGTTGGCCAAGGGCAACATAATCCATCAGAGGAGAGCATTAGCTAGTGCAATTGGTAGAGAGCCCAAGGTGACCCGTTTCTCGGACGGGAGCCTTCTGGCGAATGCGGCGAATCGCGCCTAGGCGGCCAAGATAAGTGCTCTTCGGACACTTCATTGCACCCCGGTGAGTGTCATGCCGCACTCTACTATGAACTTCGTGAAAGGAGAAGTTAATGCGAGGGAACTCGTTGACTACTCCATTGAGGACATCACCTTAGAGTTGGCCGACCATGGGGCGGTCAAGGTTGAACGTGTGATGAGAAAACAGGGAGGGTGTTGAGACCCACCACTACACTCTTCGTCACTTTCGACTGTGACAAGCTCCCTGAGTCGGTGCGTGCCGATTGGTACCACTACCGCGAGAAGGCATTCGTGCCACTTCTGCGGCGGTGCTATTACTGTCACCGCTTCGGCCATACGAATCGCTCATGTAGACGTACAAAGTCGGGGTCACCCGAAGTCTGTGTAAATTGCTCCAAGGTCGCACACGATAAGTCCAAATCGTGTGTGGCCAAGTGTGTCAATTGCGGAGAGCCGCACCCCGCTTCTTCGAAGCAATGTGGTGTATATCTCCTTTTGAAAGAAATCCTGGCCGTTCAGGCCCAGGATCGATTCTCATTCCGCGAGGCAAAGGACTTGGTCCTGGCGCGCCCGGCTCTGCCTGGGACGTCATATGCCTCAATAATTAGAAAGGCACCCTCTGCTCCTGGCCCATCCAGGCCAACGAGCATGGTTGTTTCCGCGCCAATTCGGAGCCGTTCTGCGGGCTCTACTCAACCCGGGCGCTCCCCTGGTAAAGCTGGTGGCAAAAAGGGTTCATCCCCATCCCCGGCTAGAACCAGGGCCTCCCCCTCTTCGCCCAGCGTGACCGTTTCCCGCAAGGCGAAACGGTTACGCGCCTACACCGAGTCGTTAGACTCACAGGGGGCAACGCCCCTGAAGTTGGTCGCCAGGCCATCTTCCGGGGTTCATAAAGCTGCCCACCGAAAGTAGGACAGCAACAAAGGAGCTTCGGCTCCTTCGCCCACGCCTAATGGGGAGCGAGTGGCTCGGAGACGGTGGTTCCTCGAAAAGAGGGCCCCCCGCCTCCGAAGCCGCAACGCCCGCCTAAGGTTTCGAGGCGGAGGGAGGAAAAGACTCGCATGGCGAGCACAACCTCCCCCAATAAGTCCTCGAAGGCGACAGCGCCTTCAGCGCTTTGTCCGGCCAACAGCACCCGGGGTTCTGCCTCTGGGAAGCGTACGGCCATTCCCGTGAGGGTCTTCTGTTCGAAGAGGGCCTGGAGGGCATATTCCTTCAATGGAATTACCGTGGACTCCGGGCCAACTGGGAGGAGCTGCGGAGGCTCGTCTCGTCCCATTCCCCGTTAGCTATCTTTTTGCAGGAGACCATACTAGGCGCGTGCCCCCTGCCCGCCCTCTCGGGGTATAAGGGTCTTGCGACCCCACCACCACGGGATGGCCGGGCTGGGGGATGCGCGGTTTATACCCGGCATGATGTCTCCGTTCTTCCTTTCTCTTTAGATACCTCCTTTCAGGCAGTGGCTGTGCAGCTGCATCTGGATAGAAGGTATACTATCATTTGTGCGTACATTCCACCGTCAGCTGACTTCCACGCGGGGGACTTCCGCCGCGTCGTGTCACGGTTGCCGAGGCCCTTTCTCTTGCTTGGAGATCTGAACGGCAGGCATCCTCTCTGGGGAGATTACTCAATAAATTCCAGGGAACAAGTCCTTGCTGATCTGATCGAAGAGCTTTACATAGGTGTCCTAAACGTGGATGAGTTTACGCATCACTGTCCGAGAACCGCTTTATTTTCTTGCCTTGACCTATCTTTGTACTCTTACGATGCACAGCCTGATTTTGATTGAGGGGTGGTCGATGCCTTTCATGGTAGTGATCACTTTCCCATTCAAATATCATTTTCAGGGAGGCCGCCTGAGAGCCCACCTCGGTGGTGCTTAGCGCGGGCGCGGTCGCCGTCATTTCAGGAAATGAACGAATTCTCTATCGCAGTCGAGGAGTTTAGTTCGGTAGATGAGGCCGTTGAGTTCTTCTCCGGCAACCTCATCGTCGTGGGCCTGATTACTATTCCTAGGACGTCTGGCCGTTTTGCACGCCGACCATTCCCATGGTGGTCGTGCTAGGGCTAAGATCCGGTATATTTCGAAGCACGCCCGCCGCTCTTCTTGGTGGGCATACGTGTCTTCACTTCAAGGGAAGACCCCTTTAGCTTAGGTGTGGAAGCGAGTCAAAAGGATTTGCGGCAAGTTCTCGCAGGACCCCCCTCCCGTTCTCCAGGAGAATGGGACCGCAATCTCGGACCCCGCGTCCGTGGCGGAATCCTTAGCGACCGCTTTTTCCGCATTCTCTAGCCGGGATGCTGCTCCGCCAGCATTCAATGCACGTCGTGATGTCGCGGAAGGCCGCCGGCTGGACTTTACCTCCAGAGGCGGAGAACCCTTCAACGACAAGTTTACTGTGAGTGAGTTGCGTTCCGCTCTCGCTTCGTGCGCGGACACCGCCCATGGTCCGGACGATGTCCCGTACACCATGCTTCGACACCTCGGTGAGCGAGGCATGGCCTTTCTGTTAGATTTGTTCAACAGGATCTGGGTGGAGGGTCTTCTCCCGGATTCCTGGTGAAGAGCTACTGTGCTCGCCTTTCGCAAACCGGGAAGAGATCACTCTACTCCGACTGGTTTCCGCCCAATCTCTCTAACCTCTTGCGTGTGCAAGTTGATGGAGAAATTGGTAAATGTTAGATTAGCCTTTTTCCTGGACATCTGAGGCCATCTGTATTCTGCACAGTGCGGCTTCCGCAAGTTCAAATCCACATCGGATGCTCTGCTCCGACTGGAAAATGCCTTCTGCAAGGCCTTCCTTCGTAGACAGCATTACGCCACGGTGTTTTTCGTTCTGGAGAATGCCTATGATACCGCATGGCGATACGGTATCATGGAGACTCTCCACTCGATGGGGGTGAGTGGTTGCCTCCCAATGTTTATATCTGAATTTTTGCGAGATCGTCGATTCCGCTTACGGGTGGGGGTATCCCTCTCCGGCCCAAAGTAGCAGGAGGAGGTTGTCTGGCAGGAAAGTGTCCTCAGTGTTACACTTTTTGCCCTGAGCATCAACGGCATCTCCTCGGTGCTGCCGGAAGATGTTCTCGCTACTCTCTACGTGGACGACCTTTCGATCTCTTTTGGCGTGGCCCAGATGCCAACTCTGGAGCGTCGACTCCAACAGGCATTGAACGGCGTCTCTAGCTATGCCGAAGCGCACAGGTTTTGGTTTTCTTTGGCCAAGACTAAGGTGGTGCACTTCTGCCGCCATCCACGGCTCCACCCCTACCCAGACTTGTTTCTTAATGGGTACGCCTGGATGTGTTTGAATCGCACCGTTTCCTTGGTCTTGTATTCGACCGACGCCTCACCCGGGAGGCTCATATTCGCAGCCTTAGGGTCTCTTGTACCCGCGCCATGGATCTTCTCCGTTCCGTGACGTTCAGTGCTTGGGGTGCTGATAGGGCTACTGCCTTACTTTTTTACCTATCCTTTGTTCGTTCGAAGCTCGACTACGGATGCGAGTTTTTTGCATCCGCAGCGAGCGTTTATTGCTGAAGGTGGATTCGATCCACCACAGCGGCTTTCGCCTTGCGACCGGTTCCTGCCGCACTTTCCCCATTAAGAGCCTATTAGTCGATGCTGGGGAGATACCACTCGCTCTGCGCCGCGTGCAGTGCATCACTCGCATGTATGCGCGAGCCCGGCGCCTCCCTCATTCGCCAACAGCTGTCATTGCATCCGCAGATGATTTCGACCATGCCTATGCCGCCGATAGACGCCAGTCATACCCTCAGCCCTTTGGGTTTAGGGCCAGGAAACTCCTTGGACAGCTAGATATAGTTCTAGGGCCGGTGGCGCCCCTGGTTCTGCCCAGGACGCCACCCTGGAGGGTACCACATTTAGCTATCTGTCCCTACGCCTCTGCTCCCAAAGCTTGTACGGTGCCGGGAGTATTGCGTTTGACCTTTTTGGAGCACACCTCGTGTCACGCTGGGACCTTGCCAGTGTATACGGATGGCTCTAAGTCCCAAGAGGGGGTAGGCTTCCACGCCGTATCCCCTCTGTTTGAAGTCAGCGGGGATATGCCAGGCGCTGCGTCTGTCTTCACGGCCGAGCTGGTGGCAATACACCACTCGGTACGGGATTTTACGCGACGTGCCCGGTTCGGAGACCGGATTGTGATCTATAGCGACTCACAAAGCACTCTGAGTGCTCTCAGGGCATTGCAATCTCCGCATCCCCTGGTTCGCGATATCCGTGACGCCACGGTTTTGGCGAGCCGGGTGGATGTCGATATTATCTTCTGCTGGGTTCCTGGATATGTAGGAATTGCGGGAAATGAGCGCGCCGATGAGGGCGCCAAAGAGTCCGGGAGGACTCTGCGACCGGACCAGCGTTTCGCTCTTCCTAACACCGAATACATGGCAGGAATACGGGCAGCTCTTTGGACTGCTTGGCAAAGAAGATGGGAGACGGTCGAAGGGAACTTATAGTTGCCTGCCATTGCGCCGCGACTATTCCCATGGACCTATCCCCCAATGCCGTGACGGCTTCGGGTCGCTTTCTGTCGCCTCCGCATTGGGCACACTCGTGTGACGCATTGCTATCTGATGGAGCGCTCACCAGCGCCCTATTGCGACGACTGCGTCGTCCCCCAAACTGTTCGGAACTTTCTTGTTGAATGTCCCAGTCTGGTTGATCTTTGCGCACGATACCTGTCCCGGTACCGAGATTTGGCGGGGTCGCTACCGCCTGTCCCTTGTACTCGGGACGAGTTCGTGCACATTGACTTGTGGACTTGTTGACTTTTTGGGTGAGGCCGAGCTTCTCCCCTCTATTTAAGAAGGTTCTATTTTTTTGTTTTGTTTTTTGTTTGTTATTGTTTTCATTGTAGGTTGCACGCTCCTGCACCGGGATGCGAGGGACCTCCCCCCGCTGCCGGAGATTGCTTCCTAATTGTTAAGTTTTTCCAAATTTTATCATTATGTTTTCATATTTTTATTTTAAAGTATCCTAGTTCTAGGCTGTCGTGTTTCCGGCGCCTTATGCCCAAGTGGGCAGTTGCCACATGGGTTCTATAAAAAAAAAATGCCGGTGCGGTGGTCCGCATTTTAGGAAATGACTGATTTCTCTATCTCAGTCGAGGAGTTTAAGTCGGTAGATGAGGCTGTTCAGTTCTTCTGCAACCTCATCGCCGTGGGCCTAAATAATCTTCCTAGAATGCCTACATGCGCTATAAGCGCCGCCCGAACGATTTCACTGTCGAAGAATTTCATCGGGCTAGGCTAGGTTCCGGTATATTTCAAAGCACGCCTGAGGCTCTTCTTAACCAGGGCATAAGTTTCTTAACTTAACGGGAAGGCGCGTCTAGTAGAGGTATTGAAGCAGGTCAAAATCATTAGGGGAGCAAGTTCTCGCAGGACCCCATTCCCGTTCTCCAGGAGTATGGATCCCGCGTCCATGGCGGAGTCTTTCACGACCGCTTTCTCCCCATTCTTTACCAGGATGCTGGACTCCGACTGGACTTTACCTCTTAGGTGTATAATCCTTAAACGACCCTCTTACTTTGAGTGAGTTGCTTTCCGCTCTCGCTTCGTGCCCGCACACCGGCACTGGTCCACTTACTGCGTGTGCGAGTTAATGGAGAAATTGGTAAATCTTAGATTAGCCTTTTTTCTAGACAGCGGAAGCCATCTCTCTTCCGCAAATTCCACTCCACGTCTGATGCTCTGCTCCGAATGGAAAATGCCGTCTGTGAGGCCTTCGACGCCGTCCTTCGTAGACAGCACTACGCCAGGGTGTTTTTCAATCTGGAGAAGGCCTATGAGACCACATGGCGATACGTTAGCATGAAGACTCCACACACGATGGAGGCGAGAGGACACCTCCCTATCTATATATCTGAATTTTTGCAAGATCATCGATTCTGCGTACGGGTGGGGGGAGCCCTCTCCCGCCCAATGGAGCAGGAAGAGAGGGTGTCACGCAGCGAAGTGTCCTCAATGCCAACTAATTGCCCTGAGCATCAACGGCATCACCTCGGTGCTGCCGGAAGATGTTCTCGCGACGCTCTACGTGAATGACCTTTCGATATCTTTTGGCGCGGCCCAGATGCCAATTCTGGAGCATCAACTTCAAAAGGCATTGAACCGCGTCTCTCGCTATGCCGAAGCGCACAGGTTTCGGTTTTCCTTGGCCAAGACTAAGGTGATGCACTTCTGCCGCGATCCACTGCTCGACCCTGACTCAGACATGTTTCTAAGTGGGGTTCGCTTGGAACTTGCGAGTCGCACCGCTTCCATGGTTTTGTATTTGGCCGAAGCCTCCTGGGGAGGGTTCCCGTAAGGGTAAGGCGATTTGCTTTCCTGGCCACCGTGCTGACCGGAGTGAGCGTCTCGTCCGGTCCCAGCCTAACCCCTCTTCCTTCATTCGCTAACCCCAAATCTCAGTCTCCCGTAAAAATTCTCCCTCATTTTCCCCCTGCTTTTCCGTTCCAATATAATCACCCTTTCTCTACCTTTTTGTTTGCCCCCTCCATCTCCTGCCAGTGGGGCTACTCGACCTGTACCCGGTGCTCACCTGAACCACTGAACTGATTACTCCTACGACAAGATGTTAGGCGTGGTAACCCTAACCGCTCAGAAGCCAGTCACCAAACTGGATCTGGCATCCTGACCTGCCTACCAAGCCAAGTGTATCACTTAGTCTGTGGCGGAGAAGGATTATACCACCACCCCCAGTGATAGCGGCCGGGGCCAATCAAAGGCGCCCATTAGTGCCGTTCCCTTGTTGGGGTCCGTGTTGGCTGTCACAGTCAGGGGTGACGAATTCTTTCCTATGGCCATGGATAACTCTACTGAAAACCATACTACTCACCTAACACAAAAGAAAATACCGCAAGCAAACAAATCTAAACCAATTGACCTAAGGCATGTCTGATCAAGATACATCACTCTTAAAACCCAAGATAATAGCCCCTTCTGTGCTCTAGAGCTCCGAGAACGGTTACAAACCGTAACCGAGAAGATAAAACCAGAATTTTCCATAATTCAATCAAAAATGAAGCAACGATCAAAGCCAAAAGCGAACAAATCTCAAAAAACTTGCTGGCCCTCACCGCCTTAGGTGACCATCCTCTCAATGTAACAGACAAAAAAAAAACGAACAGAATGTTAGAGTGGGAACCGCCCTGCTCAGCCGCTTCATGCCTGGCCCAAATAGTTCCGAAACTTTTATATGAAAATCCATCAAAAAAACTATTCCAGACGACGGTGACCAAATAGAAAGGGTCACTATTTTCCCCAAAGGCTCAGCACCCCCCAAATTCCATTAAAAATAGTAAAGATAACATTCAAGCAACAGATCCTGTGAAGTTCGGACATCCTGCCAAATATTGCATCAAAGATCCCCAGCTCTGTTTCAAATGCTCAAGCAAGGGACATATAACGTTTCATTCTCCATGAAGGAACTAGAAGTTGCACTGTCCAACTGTCCAAAAACTGCACCCGGCGATGAGCAAATTACCTACACCATCCTCCGTCGATGCCACCCTAACGTCTTAAAGAACATCCTCAAAGTGTTCAATGACCTTTGGAACACACACACTTTTCTAGAAGAATGGCGTCAATCCATAATATTACCCTTTCTAAAAAAAAACAAAGGATCCTTCTTAATTTTCCCCCTCCCCTGGAAGGGGTGCGGCGATTTGGCTTCCTGGCTGCCATGCTGATGGGACTCAGCGCCCCGTCTGGCCCCAGCTTAGCCTCTTCTCCTTTCAGACAGCCTGCGTATCTACCCTATTTCCTCCCTTTCCCTACAACCTCTCCCACAACTTTCTCTGGTCGGCCTCTAGTTTCACAGGGTAGATGCTGACCACCTTCTTAGCCAACTATCCCGGATCGGGGCTGAGGGGGTAGAGGGTAATGTTCCCTAACCCCTGAGCTCCGGTTTAGGATGGTGGGTTTTTAACAACCTGCTTCATCCCCACCCATACCTTTCTCACATCCCCTTTCCTTCTCACTTCACTATCTTTTTACGCCGTGCCTAAGATGGCGCCGCCATGCCGAAGGGGTGCCAGGTCACTAGGCGGGAGGGGTGGCCTAAAATGGCGGCAGCTGTTTCTGCCAGCCCCATACTCACCCCTCGCAGAGCCGGCTACCGTGAGGGGTGATTAGCGTTTGCATCCCGTGAAAAGAATAGGGTCGCCATGCCCATTGATGAGTATAAAAATTTCAAAAATCTTCCCTTACTTTCCCCTCTTCCATCGTCGGAGCCGCCTTTGATCAGCTTCCCTTAATAAATGGAGGTTTTCCTCCCAATGTGCTCTCACCGGAGAGGAGGCTTACTACTCTCCATTGCATACGGGTGCAGGAGGGTCCCCCTCACCCCCTTCTGGGTGACTCCATCTTACCAGCGGCAGACACCCCCTTACTTCTCCAGGGGACTGCCAAGAAAGCTAGCAGGCAGCCCAGAATTGACCGCTCCACGTTGAAGTGTCTCGGTAGGGAAAACCCACTTAAGGGGGAGAGCAAAGACAGAGCCCATCGACCCCTTTCCTCGAAAGACCTGCTGGCTCGGATATTCACCTTAGCAGGGGTCAAAACACGTGCCCCCACATCTAACCCGACTAGAGAGACCGCTACCAATGGGACCTGTGATTTGCTGGGGCGGGGCTGTCACATGGAGCCCACCCCTCCCCGAGATAGACATGGCCATCGTGGATACCCAGCCCCAGACGGTAGGACCTACCATGGGGGTGAATCCAGGCTAGTCGCCAAGCACCGAACCCGAGTCTGCTGCTGTGCAAGGTCCTCCTCAGACGGCTCGGGTTTTCAAGGTAGTACAAAGAGGAAAGTATGTGCGAATCCGACTTGTGCCCCTGCGACCCGCCGAGACATTCTCCATCTCGGAGAAGGACCTTACTGAGGCCGGTCCATCTGGCCTGGGGGCTCCTACAGGCGGAGCGGAGAAGCGGGTTCATTTCCCACCCTCCTCTCTAAAAAAGAAAAATACAAGAAAAAGACGAGTCGGGGTTCCTCTTCATCCGTAGAAGATGCGGGGACGGATGGGTCTGCTGCCACTTCGGTAAGCAAACAAACCATGTTCGGCACGTCCGGCCCTGCTGCCCCCCCGGGTGCAGAGTGCCTGACAAAGACCAAAAGTGAAAGTGCGCAGAGCAGAGCCTCGATCACGTCGGGGCCGCTCATTCAGAGATTACCCGGCGTTTTTGAGCCAACTGGCCTCAAACGTTTCCTCGTTATTCGCTCCACTGATGGCAGCATGTAGGCTAAGGGCAACATGATCCATCAGAGGATAGCTTTAGCTAGTGTGATCTGTAGAGAGCCAAAGGTGACCCGTTTCTCAGACGGGAGCCATCTGGCGAATGTGCCAGATCCCTCCGAGGCGCCCAAGATTAATGCTCTTCGGACACTTGATGGCACCACCGTGAGTGTGAAATGAGTAGTTTATGCGAGGGAACTCGTGGATTACTCTATAGATCAAATCACCCTAGAGCTGGACGAACACCTAGAGGTCAAGGTCAAACGTGTGATGAGAAAACAGGGAGGGGCCTCGAGAGCCACCCCTAAACTCTTCGTCGCGTTCGATTGTTACAAGCTCCCTGCGTCGGTGCATGCCGGTTGGTACCGCTACCTTGTCAAGGTATTCGTGCCACTGCCCCGGAAGATCAAAGTCGGGGTTACCGGAAGTCTGTGTGAATTGCTCCAAGGGCGCACACGAAAAGTCCAAATCGTGTGTGGCTAAGTGTGTCTAGTGCGGAGATGCTCCCCGCTTCTTCGAAGCAATGTAGGCCTTATCTCTTTTATTTAACTAGGTTTTGTTTTGTTTTTGTTTTTTTCGTTTTTTGTTATTGTTGTTTTCTTTGTAGGCCGCATGCTCCTGCGCCGGGGCGGAGGGGGACCTCGCTTCGACGCCGGAGCTTGCTTCCTAATTGTTGTCATCTTCCCTTTTTATCGCTGTTTTGTTTTCATATTCTTATTTTAAAGTAGCATAATGCTAGGCTGTGTGATTGAAGCGACCTATGCCCAAGTGGGCAGTCGCCAGATAGCCTTCTAAAAAAAAAAAAAATTCGAAGCAATGTGGTGCATATCTCGTTGAGAAAGAAACCCTGGCCGTTCAGGCATATCCTATGCCTCAATAGTAAGAAAGACACCCTCTGCTACTGGCACCCCCAGGCATCCGAGCACGGTCGTTTCCGCGCCCATTCGGAACCCTTCTGCGAGTTCTACCTCTCCGGGTGCTTCCTGGTAAAGCTGGCGGCACAAAGGGTCCACACCTAACCCCGGTTAAAACCAGGGCTCCCCCCCCCCCCACCTCCCCCCAGCGTGACCGTTTCCCGTAAGGCGAAACTGCCACGCGCCTCCACCGAGTCTTTAGACTCACAGGAGGCAATACCCCTGAAGTTGGTCGCCAGGCGGTCTTCCGGGGTTCCTAACGCTGCCCCCCGAAAGGAGGACAGCACTAAAGGAGTTTAGGCTCCTTCGCCCACATCCAGTGGTAAGCTGGGTGGCTCGGAGACTTTGGGTCCTGCAAAGGAGAGACCACCACATCTGAAAGCCACTGGCTCGCCTAAGGTTTCGAGGCGGAGAGAAGAAAAGACTCGTATGGCGAGCCCAACCTCTCTCGATAATTCCTCGAAGGCGACAGCGCCTTCAGCCAATTGTCCGGCCAACCACGCCCGGAGTTGTACCTCCGATAAGCGTACGGCCATTCCCGTGAGGGTATTCTCTTCCAAGAGCGCCCCCGCATCTCCTCCCAGTTAGGCCTGGAAGGCATATTCCTTCCATGGAATTGCGGCTGACTCTGGGCGAACTGGGAGTAGCTGTGGAGGCTCGTCTTCCACCGTTCCCAGTCAGTTATCTTTTTGCAGAATACCTTGTTGGGCGCGTGCCCCCTGCTCCCAGGATATAAAGGCTTTGCGACTTGACCACCACGGGATGGGGGCCCTGCAGGAGGATGCGCGATTTACACCCGGCATGATGTCTCCGTTCTTCTCTTTGTTTTACATACCTCCTTCCAGCTGGGCAGCTACAGCTGTATAGGAGGTATAGTGTTATTTCTGCGTACATTCCACGGTCAGTCGACTTCAACGCGGAGGACTTCCGCCGCGTCGTAGCACAGTTGCCGAAGCCCTATCTCTTGCTCGGAGATCTGAACGGTAGATCGGGAGATCTAGGGAGAACACTCAATTAATCACAGGGGTCGAGTCCTTGCCAACCTGATCGGTGAGCTTGAGATGGGCGTCTTAAATATAGATAAATGTAGATGAGTTTACGCATCACTGCCCGAGAACTACTTCATTTTCCTGCCTCGATCTATCTTTGTGCTCTCCGGATGCACAGCTTGATTTTGATTCGGGGTTGGTCGATGACATCCATGGTAGGGATCACTTTCCCATTCAAATATCATTTTCTGGGCTGCTGCCGCCTGAGTGCCCGCCCAGGTGGTGCTTGGCGCAGGCTAGGTGGTCTGCATTTCAGGAAATGACTGAATTCTTTATGTCAGTCGAGGAGTTTAGGTCGGTAGATGAGGCCGTTGATTTCTTCTCCAGCAACCTCATCGCCACGGGCCTAACTACTATTCCTAGAAGGGTTTTATGCATCCGCATCCGAGCGTGTATTTCGGAAGGTGGACTTGATCTACCACACCGACCTTCGCCTGGCGACCGGTGCCTTCCGCACTTTTCCCATTGAGAGCCTACTTCTCGACGCTGGGGAGATGCCGCTTGCTCTACACTGTTCACAGTGCATTATTCGCCTTTCCGCACGAACTCAGTGACTTCCTCAGTCGACAACAGCTCTCACTGCATTTGTATCAGATCTCTACGGTCCCTCTGCCGCCGAGAGACGCCAGTCATACCCTAAGTCCCTTGAGTTTAGGGCCAGGAAACTCCTACGATAGCTAGTTATAGCTCTTGGGCCTGTGGCGGACCTGGTTCTGCGCAGGACACCACCCTGGAGGTTACCACCTTTGACCATTTGTCGCCACGCTTCTGCTCCAAAAGCTTGTACAGCGCCTGGAGTATTGCGTTTTGCCTTTTTGGAGCACACCTCGTGTCACGCTGGAACTGTGCCAGTGTATACGTATGGCTCCAAATCCCAAGAGGGGGTCGGCTTCCACGCCATATCTCCTATGTTTGAAATCAGCGGGGCTCTGTCGGGCGCTGCGTCTGTCTTCATGGTCGAGCTAGTGTCAATACACCACTTGGTACGTAAGATTACGAAACAAGCCTGTTTCGGAGAGTGGATTGGGATTTATAGCGACTCACAAAGCGCCCTGAGTGCTCTCGGGGCATCTCCTGGTTCCTGATATCCATGAAGCCACGGTTTTGGTGAGCCGGGTGGATGTGGAGATTATCTTCTGCTGGGTTCCTGGACATGTAGGAATTGCGGGTAATGAGGGTGCCAAAGAGTCCGGGAGGACTGATCGACCGGACTAGCGTTTCGCTCTTCCTGACACTTATTACATTGCAGGAATGCGAGCAGCTCTCTGGGATGCTTGGCAACGAAGATGGGAGACGGTCTAAGAGAACTTAAAGTTGCGTGCAATTGTGCCGTGACTGTTCCCATGGACCTTACCCCGCAATGCCGCGAAGGCTTCAGGTTGCTTTCTGTCGCCTCTAAATTGGACACACTCGTGGGACGCACCGCCATATGATGGAGCGTTCGCCTGCACCCTACTGTGAAGACTGCGTTTTTCCCCAGACTGTTCGGTACGTTCTTGTTGAATGTCCCAGTCTGGGCGATCTTCGCGCATGTTACCTGTCCCGGTCCTGAGACTAGCGGATTCACTACCGTTTATCCCTTTTACTCGGGATTGGTTCATGCACACTGACTTGTGGACTTTATTATATTTGTGGGGCAGCTGGCCTCCTCTCCTTTATTTAATTAAGTTTTTGTTGTTGCTTTTGTTTTCTTTCTAGGTCGCACGTTCCTACGCCGGAGCTTGCTTCCTGCTTGTTGTCCAATTTCTCTTTTTTTATTGTTATTGTTGTTTTTTTTCTTTTGCATATTGTTATTTTAATTTAGCCTAGTAATAGGCTTTCGTGAGTACAGCGACTTATGCCCAAGTATGCAGTCGCCAAATGGGCTCCTAATCAAAAAATTCTTCTCAACCCAACAAGCTATAGACCAATTTACCTTACGTCCTGCCTTTGCGAATTCTTAGAAAAAATGGTCAACGAAAAACTGAAATTGCACCTTGAATCAAAACGGATTCCTCTCACCGAACCAATACAGCTCCGGAATAACAGATCGACTCTGGAACCTTTAACATTACTAGAGACTGAGATCGGACGCGCTTTCTCGGATGGCGGCTTTGTCACGGCAATACTTTTAGGCTTATCCAAAGCTTATGACAGTGTCTGGAGACGCCTCATACTCAACGAGCTACACCGAATAGGACTCAAAGGACACTTACCAATCTTTATAACGAACTTTCTCTCAAACAGAAACTTCCGGGGAGACCTCCATGGAGCTCGCTCCCATATTTTTCAACAGCTTGAAGGTGTCCCACAAGGAAGTGTCCTTAGTACCACTCTATTTACTCTAGCCATCAACGAGTTACCTGTAAACGTCACACCGTCAATAAAATGTTTCTTGTATGTTGATGACATTGCAGTATGGCATAGAGGAACAAATGCAAGAGAAGTCACACGACAGCTTCAAGACCCCATCAATTCTATCCTCGACTACACGGACCGAAATGGATTCAACATCGAGAAAAAAACCCACACGAGTAACATTCACTAAAAGAAGACAAGTGCCCATAATCCTACTATCTATGTCAGAAACTCCAATCAAATCATCCGACCACGCCAAATGCCTGGGCCTTATATTTGACGAAAGAATATCATGGCGACATCACAACATAGACGACCTTCGAAGGTGTTCCATACATTGCCTTAATCTACTAACCAGATTATCCCACTTACACTGGGGAAACGATCTAAAAACACTCCTACATATTCATCGAACGTTACTGCCCCCCAAACTGGATCATGGCAGCCATCTCTTTGCATCAGCTACAAAGTGTCTGGTTACCAAATTAGACCCGATCCACCATCAAGCTATGAGAATAGCAACGGGAGCCTTCAAAAGCTCTCATGTCCTGGCCCTATGTATAGAAACAGGCCTGCTACCCCTAAAATTTCGAAGAGACTAGTATGGTATAAAATACTTTATCCGATTAAATCGTGAGAACTCCAAACTTTTACGAATCATCCAAAACACAACACCGGAAAGATTCAGCCCGCGCATATACTATCCATACGCAATGCGCATACATAACATATTAGAAGAATTACAATTTCCGCCGTTAGAAGTCATCCTCGAAGGAAATCCCAATATCCCACCTTGGAAGACAACAAACCCGAAGGTGTGTGAGCCAATATTAAATTACTCTGAATCTTCCCTCCCAGCTTCAACAGTAACTCAACTCTTCATACAGCACAGAAGCGGACACCTAACGGACACACCAATCTACACCGATGACTCAAAGTTAGCAGAGGGTGTTAGCTGTGCAGCCATTTTCCCAGAAGGGAATCAAATGGCGCACTTACCACCAGCAACATCAATCATAACAGCAGAATTCACAGCAATTTACATGACTTTTAAAGCCACAAATCAAAATGCTGCACAGAGTTATATCATATTCACCGATTCCACAAGCGCCTTAGCACTCATACAGAATCCAGCAAAGTACCATCCTCTCACATCTGCTATTTTACACGAAATAAGCCACCTTCCCCATAAAATAAATATATGCTGGTGGCCCGGGCATGTAGGCATTACGGAAAACTAACTGGCTGACCAAAGCTAAAGAAGCGGTAAAAAAACACCGAGGAACCAGTAAACGGGCACACCACAGAAACTACATAAATCAAGCTAAGAAATTAAACTTCTCCAAATGGAATACAGACTGGCTTACAAATGTCCACCCACACCTCCGGAACATTAAAAGAGAAACAAACAACTGGTCGACATCGGAGAGGAAAAACAGAAGAGAGGAGGTAGTGATTGGACGGTTACGGCTCGGCCGCACCTGGATCACTCATAACTGCCGTTTCTCAAAGACACACACCCTCAATGTAGTAGCTGCAATGAGAGAATAACAATCAGACACATGTTAATAGACTGCCCGCTCTACAATAGCCAGTGGAACCGCCGCTTAGAATCAAAACCAACTCTACGAAATATTCTATCAAATAACGCGCTTATGATATATAACCTAATCAAATACTTAAAAGAAACCAATATTTTTAAACAGATATAAAACTAAACTTCTTCTAAACTCATTTGGATCATCCTCGTAAATCCGTTACACCATCCACTTCATTTTTGCTCATTTCATAAGCACCAATCACCGCAACCCACTACACCATCAATCGCTAATCAATTCACTCCAATTACCTCTGCATGGCCATTTCAGCATCCCTCACCTTTCACCGTACCATCTATCAATCATTTTTTAAACTCAAAATTTACTTCTATATGACTCGTCTATTATTTTTTTAAAAAAGCCCCTCCCAAAAAAATCTAGGAAATAAACCAAGACCGAATAGACTCGATAGAGGGTGAAAGTGGGCTATAAACCGTTTAAACAACAACAACAGAGGGTCATATTCGCAGCCTTAGGGTCTCTTGTACCCGTGCCATGGATAACTTTCCAAAATCCAACTTATCCATTCCAGAACATATTTTAAAAAGCTTTATTATATCTTCCCTCACACATTTTCAAATGAGAACATCTTTAGTAACCTCAGACTATCTGCATATTCTAGGTGCTTTAGGGAAGCTTTAAGGTAACGAACCACTTAGAATCCAAGTGGATTCTAAGTGGCAGCGGAGATAAAAGGAAGCAAATTAGTTATAAAAGAGGCAGAAGACCACTATGTGATAAAAATTTTCAAAATGAGGGTTTGAAAGATTCCTCTGCCCTAATGAAATGAAGGTAGGGCAGGCGAAGGATAGTTAAAAGGATCGGTAAACAGGACGACCGGCGAGTGGCGAAATGAGGGCATTCTAGTAGAAGATGGGCGACCGATGGGTCCCCACCGCTAAAACGGCAGCAAGGTCTAATTCGAGCATCAGCCGAAAAAAGATGAGCGTGGGTAAGTCTTATGTGGCCGATGTGAACGTGGTCAATGGCCATTTCTAAGGACCGTAGCCTCTTAAGTCTCGAGGGCCAAGAGCGAACACTTTTATTTTATATAATTTAAATGGTAAATATCCATCCCATTCGTCTTGCCAAAAGTGAAAAATATTTTCTCTTATAGAGGAAAAGAAATCTCGAAAAGGCAATGCAGATTTATCTGGAGACACAGAATATGCTGAACAAGCCAACTGGTCAGCCCTCTCGTTTCCCAGGAAGCCTACATGCCTGGGGACACAACAAATTAGAACTCGCTATCGGGACGTATGCTGGACCAGCAAGTTGAAGATGTCTGTGACTAAAGAATGTGAAACATTAAACGAGCAAATTGCCTGTAAAACACTCCTTGAGTCGGAGAAAATAACGAAATCTTTAAAAAGTAAAATTTGGATCAGTCTAAAAGCTAGAAGAATGACTGAAAGTTCAGCGGTAAATAGAGAAGCTACCAGCGGCACTAACGCCATTCTCGGATTTGGAACCAACCGTGTATATCGTGCAGTGTGTATATATGAGGTCGCATGCTTTAGGAATAGGCTCTTAAGGAAGCAAGGGTCCACAGACGTCATGTCCAGTCTCCACATGCTGGTACAAACTGTGGGAGGTGGAGCACGCCAACTAGGGGCCAGCTACGACGGAAGGGCAAATCCCTTAGAACATCCAGGTTGGAGAGATGATCTCCTATTCGGAGGTTTGGGGGAAGGGGGGGTAAGGACAGGCATCTGTAAGCTTTTGATACAGGGGCCTATTGTACACAGTAGTGGTATCATATGCAGATTTGGAGTCAACGATAGGGCAAGGGGAGCACCCCACCCTCACATTAAAGGCTGTTGACGGGAGAAGTGCGGAAGGCTCCACTGGAGAAAGAAACTCTTAAGAGTTACGAATCGGGTTCAGCATATCAAGGGCTGAAGGGAAGGCCGGGGAGTAAATTTGGCATCCATAATCCAATTTTGATTAGACCAAGCCTTTGTATAGCCGCATATTCCTGCGTCTTGGGGAGGTGCGTCTACCCATGACGCCGGAGCGCGCTTCCTTCTTGTTGCCTCATCTATTTTTTTATGTTTATTTGTTGCTTTTGTTTTTTTTATTAGCCTGCCCTAGCCTTTGTTCTTTTTTATCTTTGTTATTTATATATTGTTAACAGTGGTGGCTCGTAGCTAAAATTAGTGGGGATGCTGCAGCATTATTTTTTAGCGTTGTTTTAATATTGTGTAAAAGGAAATAAACAAATAAAACTTGATAAAATACTAAACAGAACAAAATCAAAAAAATATTTACTTGGTAATAGCCTAAATTGTTATAGTTCAAGTTTGATCTATTCATTTAAAACAAAATCCATTTTTGTTTTAATTTGCGCATAAGGATTAATTATTTTCTCCTTGATCTCTGGATGACTACCGAGGAATATTTTCTCCATTGAAAGCACTGCAAGTGCATTTAGTCTTTCAGAATTCATAGTGCTCCTTAGAAAAGTTTTTATTCTTTTCAGTGTTGAAAAACAACGTTCTGCCTCTGATGTAGTCATGGCAATTGTCAAGTGGATTTTTATAATTTCCAGTGGTGGGCAGTCCGTCAGTACCGATGACGGAAGGTGTGTCAGTCAATCATTGACGGACTTCCGTTTCGCTGACTACTGACAGAAACATTATTTGCTGAAGGTCGTCTTTGCTTTTCGGGTTAGTGACGGTTAGGGTGACGGCCGAAAATTGCTTCCGTCGGCGCTTATTCCGTCAGTCGTCAGTCCGCCAGCGAAACGGGACTCCATCAGTGACGGACTGACGGACCTTCCGTCATGGGTACTGACGGACTGCCCACCACTGCATTTCACTATGAACATTATAGCTTATGTGATGATTGGTTTAATGACAAACTTGCCTAGATATCAGCCATTAAACCTTGCTATATGAATTTAAAGAAAAAATGCGTTGAAAGAGAAAACGTGAGAGAATAACTAATTCAGCCGTGAACTGCTGGGAATGGCACAAAATGCGGGCGAGGCACTGTCACTAGCAAGAGTGGATGGATTGATGGTAATCCGTTTGGGTGACCTCTCCGAGCTGGTGTCTGGCGAGAGCATGACGCTCTGTGCCTGGCTTGCTGGTTGCGGGGTGACCAGAGGTGGAGGGATGGTCTCCTGACTGGACAGCTCTGACGAAGAGTTTTCCTGCAACAAAAGAGAAGGTGGCAGCAATCGGGAAGGAGTGGACATATGGGCGAGGTAGAGGAGATTGGGTTTGAGGTTAGATGATGATGAGGTAGGGGAATCATTAGACCATTATTAGAGATAGTAGAAAAGGAAAATAAGGACTGCTCAAAATAAACAGCTTCAATAAAGGCAGGTTTCAAGCGATCCAGAAAAACAGTATCCTGCTTGGCGCCAAACTGCAGTACAAATAATTTCGGCTTCCTAAAGATGACCAGAAAGGGTTCGTCATAAACGGGTTGCAATGAGGAGCGAGTAGAATCGTGACGGACAAAGACATGGGAACAAGTTGACATCTCTTTCTGCACGAAAGGTCTCTGATTAGCAGGCAGGATGCGCCTGGAAGGACTGTCCGGCAAATCGATCTCACGAACGACGAGTTGAAAAGTGTGACGCAGCGTTTGCGTGTCTTCATCTTGTTCTTGGGCAAGCACTATTGACGCATAATTGATGGTCGCAATGCAGGAGAGTTGCGTGCCCGAAATCACTGAAATGCGAGACAGCGCGCCTGGTATGACGTTTGAAGAACCAGGAACATAGCGAATATAGTTCGACAACTGCAGGATGAAGTCAAGATGACGAGTGTCAACTGCAGTGTGTACTGACGAAGTACTACGAGAAAAACGAGCACCGACCAAAGGCTTTTGGTCCGTAAAAATGGTAAAGTAACGTCCTTCCAAGTATTGTCGGAAGCGACGGATTGCGAGGAATATTCCGAGGAGCTCTCGAGAGAACGTTGAATATCTCTTTTGAGGGTTTGTAAGAGCGCGAGAGGGGGTCGGCTTCCACGCTGTATCCCCTCTTTGAAGTCAGCGGGGCTCTGCCAGGCGCTGCGTCTGTCTTCACGGCCGAGCTGGTGGCAATACACCACTCGGTACGGGAGATTACGCGACGTGCCCGGTTCGGAGACCGGATTGTGATCTATAGCGACTCACAAAGCGCCCTGAGTGCTCTCGGGGCATTGGAATCTCCGCATCCCCTGGTTCGCGATATCCGTGACGCCACGGTTATGGCGAGCCGGGGAGATGTGGAGATTATCTTCTGCTGGGTTCCTGGACTTATAGGAATTGCGGGGAATGAGGGCGCCAAAGATTCCGCGAGGACTCTGCGACCAGACTAGCGTTTCGCTCTTCCTCACACCGACTACATGGCAGGAATACGGGCAGCTCTTCGGACTGCTTGGCAAAGAAGATGGGAGACGGTCGAAGGGAACTTAAAGTTTCATGCCATTGCGCCACGACTGTTCCCATGGACCTATCCCCCAATGCCGCGACGGCTTCAGGTCGCTTTCTGTCGTCTCCGAATCGGACACACGTGTGACGCATCGCTATTTGATGGAGCGCTCGCCTGCGCCCTATTGCGACGACTGCGTCGTCCCCCAGACTGTTCGGCACATTCTTGTCGAATGTCCCAGTCTGGGTGATCTGTGCGCACGTTACCTGTCCCGGTACCGGGATGGGCGGGGTCGCTACCGCCTCTCCTTTGTACTCGGGACGAGTGCGTGCACATTGACTGATGGACTTGTTGACTTTTGGGGGGAGGCCGGCCTTCTCCTTTTAATTTAAATAGGTTTAGTTGTTTTTATTATTGTTTTGTTATTGTTATTGTTATTGCTTCCTAATTGTTATTTCTTTTATTGTTGTTTTCTGTTCAAATTTTTTAAAGTAGCCTAGAACTAGGCTGTTTGTTTACGGCGACTTATGCCTAAGTGGGCAGTCGACAGATAGCCCCTTAAAAAAAAAGTAAGAGCGCGAGAGAAGAAAGCAAGAGGTTGCCATTGGTCACCAACTTTGTGCTGCAATGTTGCACCTACGTGGGTTCAGGATGCGTCGGAGACAACGCTGATGGGGGCTCCTGGAGAAGGATGAGCCACTTCCGTAGCTGGGGCAATAGACTCTTTGGTGTGAGAGAACGAATCGCACGCTTCAGCAGACCATTCAAGAATAGAGTTCTTTGTGTTCTTGCTGAACAGAGTTGATAGGTTGCATGACCGTGGCACAATTAGGTATGAATCTGTGGTAGAAATTAACCATACCACAGAAACGCCTAAGCTGCTTGCTTGATGTGGGCCGAAAAAGTTGCGCATCACGGTAACTTTATCTTCGAGTGGGCTAATCCCTGTACTCGAGACATGATGACCCAAGAAAGAGAGTTAAGGGACACCAAAAAGACACTTGGAAGTGTTGAGTACGATACCGTACTCTTCATGTCGAGCAAAAACCTGACGAAGGTGAAACAGATGCTCCTCTAAAGACGAAGCTGCTATCAGGCGGTCGTCTATGCAGCAGAAGACGAAAGGCAGACCTCTCAGAACCTGATCCATAAAACGTTGGAAGGTCTGACCACTGTTACGAAGACCATAAGGCATCCTGTTCATGACGAAGGAACCAAATGGCGTGGTGATAGCTGTCTTTGGGATGTCATCTGGATGAATAGGGATCTGGTTAAAAGCACGAACCAGATCGAGTCGAGAAAAGAGTAGAATTGAAATCGGACCGATAGGGCTGAGGATATTTATCTGGGATAGTACAGGCATTGAACCTCCTGTAATCACGTACAGCTCTGTACTCACCGGGGGTAGATTTGGGTACTATATGAGGTGGAGAGGCCCAAGGAGAAGTAGAGGGGCTAGCTATGCCAGCTTCCAACATGAAGGTGAACTCCTGCTTCAATAAGGCTAGTTTATCTGGGGCTAATCGACGGGCCAGGAAAAGACAGGCCATCCAGTCGTCTCTATCCGGTGAACCACATTGTGTTTGATAGGACTGGGTTTAGAGGATCGTATGCTAATTGCAGGAAATTCCTGTAGAAGGCGCTGAAACTCTGGATTGGCTGAAGTAAACTGGATAGAGAGAAGAGAACTCTGCGACGGAAAAAATGAACCCGAAACTGTGAGCATTATAGTGCGATCGATAAGCTTGCGGTTACGAGAGTCGACCAAAAGGTCGTGGGCAGAAAAAATCTAGTCCCAGAATAAGAACGACGACGTCGGCAACAATAAAGGTTCATCGAAAAACTCTACGGAGGCCGAGAGCCAACTGAAGGATGCGCCTTCCATAAGTCCTTATATCCGAGGAATTAGCGGCTTTAAGGACAAGATCAGAGGAGGAACAAGCTTTATCGTCCAGTAACGCTGGAATGACACTACATTGAGCACCAGTGTCACCTAAATATGAGAAACCAGAGAGCGGGTCATGAATGCAAAATGGTGGATCGACCTGAGATGAAGGAACGGCAGGGGTGATAGACACATTGATCACTTGCGTTTTCAGTTTAAATTAGTCGAAGAATTTGAATTAGAATGAGAAGTGAGTTGGAGCATTAGATTGAGGAGAGGGAATAGATTGTTAATGGGAAATTGGTGGAATAGCGTTAGATTGAGGAGGAACTGGTCGTAAATATGTGCAGCGCTGTATACATTTTACGGCTTGTGCGCCATATTTGTTTGTGGTGCCAGCATGAATTAATTGGTTGGATGAAAGTAACATTATGATTAGAAGGACGAATTAGAGGTCCTTCTCCGAGATGGAGAAGGTCCTAGCGGTCGCTGGGGCATCGGCCGGAGGAGGAGATCCCTCCACTCTTCGGAGACTCGAGCCGTTTGAGGAGGACCTTGCATAGGGGCGGACTGGCGGTATTGGCGCCGAGCCTGGATTCCCCCGCATGGAAGGTGCTACCGTCTAGGGCTGGGTTGCCTCAAGGACGAAGTCTATCTCGGGGGTGGCCTCTATGTGCTCCCTCCCCTCCCACAGGACATCACAGGTCCCATTGGGAGCGGTCTCTTTAGTCGGGTTAGTGGGGGAGCACGTGTCTTAATCCCCGCTAGGTTTATTATTCAAGCCAACAGGTCTTTTGAGGAAAGCGACCAATGGGCCCTGTCTTCCCCCCCCTCCCTAAGAGGGTTTGGCCTACCGACCCACTTCAATGTGGAGCGGACGGTTATGGGATACCTGCTGGCTTTCTTGGCAGCCCCCTTGGAAAGTAAAGGGGGAACTGCCGCTGGAAATAAGGAAACGCTCGAGGGCACCTCCAGACAAGGGGGTGTCCCCTACACCTTTAGAAAAAGCAGAGGAGTAAGCCTCCTCTCCGATCAAAGAATTTTGGAGCTTTCCCTTTGAAAGCACACAGGAAGGGAAGACTTCTATATTTTCAGTTGAGCTGCGCGTAGGCGGCTCAGTTGATTGTGATGGGCAAAGGGAATAAGGTTTTTTTTTTTCAAATTTTCCTCATCGGGCAGACGCTAATCACTCCTCGCAGTAGCCCGCTCTGCAAGGGGTGTGTACGGTCCTGGCAGAGCCAGGTGCCGCCATTTTAGGCCACCAATCCCGCCTGGTGACCTGGCAGTCCCTCAGGATGGCGCCTGCACCTTGGGCACGGCGTAAAAAAGGATAGAGTGTGAAGTGAGAAGGAAAGGGGATGTGAGGAAGGTATGGGTGGAGATGAATCAGGTTGTTAAAAACTCACCATCCCAAACCGAAGCTTAGAGTTTAGGGAACATTGTCCCCTACCCCCTTAGCCCCGATCCGGGATAGTTGGCTGAGAAGAAGGTCAGCGCATCTACCCTGTGAAAATAGAGGACGAGCAGAGAAAGTTGTGGGATAGGTTGTAGGGAAAGTGAGGAAGTAGGCGAAAAACACAGGCTGTCTGAAAGAAGAAGATGCTAAGCTGGGTCCTGACGGGGAGCTGAGTTCCGTCAGCACGGCGGCCAGGAAGGCAAATCGCCACAGCCCTTACGGGGCTGTACATCTACAGAAGTGATTCGCAAGGCCTAAGCGCTGGTAGTAGTAGCACCTCTGCGACAGTGGCACGAATGCACTCGCGCAGTAGCGATACCAACCGGCACGCACCGACTCGAGGAGCTTGTCACAGTCAAACTTGAAGAGTGTAGACGTGGCTCTCGAGACCACTCACTATTTTTTCATCACACATTCGGACTCGAACGCTTCATGGTCGGCAGCTCTAAGTTGATGTCACCTATAGAGTAGTCCACCAGTTTCCTCGCATAAACTATTCTTCCCGCCGCGCAGCAGACAAGGTCCGCTCGGTGGTTCAAGGAGTGTATTGAGGAGAGAGAGAGTATTTTCTAAATTTATTAAAAACCAATAAATATTCCAAGCTAAACTAAAATCACAACCTCAAAACCTTTAAAATAAATATACCTTATAACCGACTCAAAATTATTATATTTATGTAAAAATTATATAGTTAGCCTTACAATTATATTGGCCAACAATCGCACTCGCAAAGAGAAATATCTAGGGCTTCACAAATAAATTGCCCAATGCAAAGATGCGAGTCTGTCCAAAATGTATCCATTCCAAGAGCGCTATTACCGGTATAAGGGAGGGGGGGGGGGGGTCCTTATGATATTCTTTCTTAAGGCACTGGGAGTCGAGCTCCAGCCATTGCGAAAAATGATCCACACTCAAGGATGGAGACATGGTAGATCTGGTCAATGTAGAAAGTGGGAGGGCTCTGGCTCCAATCGATGAGTAGGCGACTTAGAGGCAGTCTCAAAACTCACGCTTCTTTACAGTCTTCTTACTGCCACACGAGGGTCAAGATGGGCAGCTGCCACCTCACCAATCCAGAAAGTGCTGGACAAGCCGGCACCAAGAAGCTGGAAAGTAAAGGGCATTTTCAATAACCTGATCGCTGTCACACTTAAAACATTCTTATACTGACATACATACACACCCACCCATTCACACTTAAGACACCTGAATAACTATTCAGCTTCTATCTAAATTCCAATGGACACTTTACTTTATTAATTTAAGATCATTGTTATTTATTTTTTTTTAAGAGTCTATCTGGCAACTACCCACTTTAGCACAAGTCGCTGCACTCACGACAGCCTAGTACTAGGCTACATTAAAATAAGAATATGAAAAACAACAACAACAATAAAAAGGGAAAATGGCAACAAGGAGGATACAAGCTATGGGGTAAGGCGCCCCCGGCGCAGGAATATGCGAACTGCAAAGAAAACAAAAAAAAGAGACCTAGGTAAATAAAGGGTAGAAGGCCGGCCTCCCCCCCCCCAAAAAAAAAGTCTATAGGTGCCCCAGTCATTGTGCACGAACTCGTCCCGAGTACAAGGGACAGGCGGTAGCGACCCCGCCTATCCCGGTACCGGGACAGGTAACCTGCACGGAGATCGCTCAGACTGGGACATTCAACAAGAATATGCCGAACAGTCTGGGGGATAACGCAGTCTTCTAAGTAGGGCGCTGGCGAGCGGTCCATCAAATGGCGGTGCGTCCCGCGAGGGTGTCCGATTTGGAGACGACGGAAAGCAACCTGAAGCCTTTGTGGCATTGGGGAGTAGGTCCATGGGAACAGTCGCGGCGCAATGGCACGCAACTTTAAGTTCCCTTAGACCGTCTTCCATCTTATTTGCCAAGCAGCCCGGAGAGCTGCCGTATTCCTGCTAGGTAGTCGGTAGGAGGAAGAGCGAAACGGTGGTCCGGTCGCCGAGTCGCTCATTCCCCGCAATTACTACATGTCCAAGAACTCAGCAGAAGATAATCTCGATATCCGCCCGGCTTGCCGAAACCGTGGCGTCACGGATATCGCAAAGCAGGAGATGCGGAGATTTCAATGCCACGAGAACACTCAAGGCGCTTTGTGAGTCGCTATAGATCTCAATCCGGTCTCGGAACCGGGCACGTCGCGTAATCTCCCGTACCGAGTAGTGTATTGCCACCAGCTCGGCCGTGAAGACAGACGCAGCGCCTAGCAGAGCCCCGCTGAATTCAAACAGAGGAAAAAGGGCGTGGAAGCCGATCCCCTATTGGGACTTGGAGCAATCCGTATACACTGGCACGGTTCCAGCGTGACACGAGTTGTGCTCCAAAAAGGTCGAACGCAAAATTCCTGGCGCCTAGGGTATGACTAGCGTCTCTCGGCGGCAAATCAGCTGCCGGTGCAGTGAGATCTGTTGGCGACTGATGAGGGCGACGGGCTCGCGTGTACAAGCGAATGATGCACTGTGTACGGCGTAGAGCGAGTGGCATCTCCCCAGCATCGACTAGTAGGCCGTCAATGGGGAAAGTGCGGAAGGCAACGGTCGCCAAGCGAAGGCCGGTGTGGTGGATCGAGTCCACCTTCCGCAATAAACGCTCGGCTGCGGATGTATAAAACTCGCATCAGTAGTCGAGCTTTGAACGAACAAAGGATCGATAAAAAAGTAAGGCAGGAGTCCTATCAACGCCTTAAGCGCTGAACGTCACGGAACGGAGAATATCCTTGGCGCGGGTACAAGAGACCCTAAGGCTGCGAATATAAACCTCCAAGGTGAGTGCTCGGTCAAATACAAGACCACGGAAACGGTGCGATTCAACCACTTCCAGGCGTACCCCATTAAAAAGGAAGTCTAGGTCAGGGTGGAGCCGTATTGGCGGCAGAAGTGCACCGCCTTAGTCTTGGCCAAGGAAAAGCGAAACCTGTGCGCTTCGGCATAGCGAGAGACGCGGTTCAATGCCTGTTGGAGTCGACGCTCCAGAGTTGGCATCTGGGCCGGGCCAAAAGAGATCCAAAGGTCGTCCACGTAATGAGTAGCGAGAAAATCTTCAGGCAGCACCAAGGTGATGCCGTTGATGCTCAGGACAAAGATTGTGACACTGTGGACACTTCCCAGCGCGACACCCTCTTCCTGTTCCATTGGGCGGGAGAGGGCTTCCCCCATCCGTACGCGAAATCGACGATTTCGCAAAAATTCAGATATAAACATTGGCAGGCGTCCCCTCAACCCCATCGTGTGGAGAGTCTCCATGATACCGTATCGCCATGCGGTATCATAAGCTTTCTCCAGATCGAAAAACAAGGTGGCATAGTGCTGTCTACGAAGGAAGGCCTCGCAGACGGCATTTTCCAGTCGGAGGAGAGCATCCGACGTGGAGTGGAACTTGCGAAAGCCGCACTGTGCAGAAGACAGATGGCCTCCGTTACATTTACCAATTTCTCCATCAACTTGCACACGCAAGAGGTTAGAGAGATTGGCCGGAAAGCGGGCGGAGTAGAGTGATCTCTTCCCGGTTTGCGAAAGGCGAGCACAGGAGCGATTCGCTAGGAATCTGGGAGGAGACCCTCCACCCAGATTCTATTGAACAAATCTAAGAGAAAGGCCATGCCTCGATCACCTAGGTGTCGAAGCATGGCGTACGGGACATCGTTCAGACCATGGGCGGTGTCCGCGCACGAAGCAAGAGCGGGGCGCATCTCACTCACAGTAAACCTGTCGTTGAAGGGTTCTCCGCCTCTGGAGGTGAAGTCCAGCCGGCGGCCTTCCGCGACATCACGACGTGCATTGAATGCTGGCGGAGCAGCATCTCGGCTAGAGAATGCGAAAAAAGCGGTGGCGAAGGATTCTGCCACGGACGAGGGGTCCGAGATTGCGGTCCCATTCTCCTTGAGAACTTGCCCCGAATCCTTTTGACTCGCTTCCACACCTTAGCTAAAGGGGTCTGACTGATAAGTGAAGAGACGTATGCCTGCCAAAAGAGCGGCGAGCGTGCTTCGAAATATACCGGACCCTACCCCGTCGAAATTCACCGACAGTGAAATCGTTCGGGCGGCCCATATAGTGCATGTAGGCATAACGCTTCTGTTTGAGGGCCGTCTCACACTGGGCGGAGCACCATGGGAGTGGTCGGCGTGCAAAACGGCCAGACGTTCTAGGAATTGTAGTCAGTCCCGCGGCGATGAGGTTGCCGGAGAAGAACTCAACGGCCTCATCTACCGACCTAAACTCGTCGAGTGAGATAGAGAATTCATTCATTTCCTGAAATGCAGAAAACCGCGCCCAGCACCACCGGGGCAGGCTCTCGGGCGGGAGAGGCCCAGAAAATGATATTTGAATGGGAAAGTGATCACTACCATGGAGGTCATCGACCACTCCCCAATCAAAATCGAGCTGTGCATCCAGAGAGCACAAAGATAGATCAAGGCAGGAAAATGAAGCGGTTCTTGTGCAGTGATGCGTAAACTTATACACATTTAGGACATCCATTTCACGCGGTGACAGTAATAGTACCTCCGCGGCAGTGGCACGAATGCCTTCCCGCGGTAGCGGTACCACTCAGCACTCACCGACTCAGCGAGCTCGTCACAGTCGAATGTGACGAAGAAGGTAGGGGTGGGTCTCGAGGCCCCTCCCTCTTTTCTCATCACACGCTCGACCTTGACCGCCCCATGGTCGGCCAGCTATAAGGTGATATCATCTATGGAGTAGTCCACGAGTTTTTTCGCAAAGTTCATGGTAGAGTGCGTAGTCACACTTACCGGGGTGCCATGAAGTGTCCGAAGAGCACTTATCTTGTTCGCCTCGGAGGGATCTGCCGCATTCGCCAGAAGGCTCACGTCCCAGAAACGGGTCACCTTCGGCTCTCTACCAATCACACTAGCTAAAGCTCTCCTCTGATGGACCATTTTGCCCTTGGCCAACATGTTGCCATCAGTGGAGCGAATAACTAAGAAGTGTTTGAAGCCAGCGGGCTCGAAATCACCAGGTAATCTCTGAATGAGGGGCCCCGACGTACTCGAGGCTCCGCTCTGCGCACTTTTGGTCTTATTTGGGGATTTCCAACCCAGGCGGGAACCGGGGCCGGACGTGCCGATCTTATTTTGGTCGCGTTCAAGGATGTTAGCAGCCTCGTCCGTTCCCGCGGCAACCGTCGAGGGAGACGAGCCCCGACTCTTTTTTGTCTTATTTTTATTATTCCTTTTCTTTTTAAGAGAAGAGGACGGGAAATGGACTCGCTTCTACCCTTCCTCAGCAAGAGCCGTCAGGCAGATGGTCTGGCCTCTGCAAGGTCTTTCGCCGAGTTGCTGAAGGTCCCAGCAGTCGTGGGGGCACCGGCCGGAGGAGGAGATCCCTCCCCTCCTTGTGCTGTCTTAGCATCCTGACCCTTCTGGCGAGGGCACCGCACAGGAACCACTCGGGCTCGGTGTTTGATGCCAAGCACGAATCTGCCACCATGGAAGGCCCCGCCATTTGAAGCGGGGCTGCGTCAGGGAGCATGTCTATCTCAGGGAGGCTTCCATTTGGCCATCCCCCCATGACATCACAGGTCTTGTCAGTCTCGTCCGTGTTCTTTTGGGGGGGGGGGGCATAGGCCTTCACCCCCGCCCCACTAGATTCAATATTCGGGCGAGCAGGTCTTTAGAGGGAAGCGGCCGATGGGTCCTTTCTTCCCTCTCCCCCCTAAGGGGGTTTGCCCTCCGAGCCGCTTCAACCAGGAGCGTCCGGTTATGGTCTGCCTGCTGGCTTTCCTGGCTGAAATCAAATGGTGACTACAAGGAAGGGGGTGAGGGAAAGCCCCCTGCACCCGTAGGCACTGGAGAAGAGTAAGCCACCTCTCCAGTTGAGGAGTTATGGAGGGTCCCCTGGGAAACCACAGGGGCGTCCTCCAGTTTTTCTTTGGAGCTACCTGAAGGCAGCTCCGTTGTTCTTAAAGGAGAAATGTGGAGAGATTTTGGTTTTTCTAAGTTTTCATCCATGGGCAGGGTGATCCTTTTTATACGTAATGCAAACGCTAATCACCTCCCACAGTGGCCCGCTCTGCGAAGGGTGAGTACAGGCCTGGCAGAGCCAGGTACTGCCATTTTAGACCACCCCTCACACCTGATGGCCTGGCAGTCCCTCAGCATGGCGGCTCCACCTTGGACAGGGCCTAAATATATAGTGTTTGAAAATAGAAAGGAAGAGGAGGTGAGGAAGATATGGGTGGGGATCAAGCAGGTTATTAAAAAAACACCATCCCAAAATGGAGCTCATAGATGAGGGAGTTGGCTGAGAAGGAGGTCACATCTACCCTGTGAGATTAGAGGCTGACCAGAGAAAGTTGTGGGAAAGGTTCTATGAAAAGCGAGGAAATTGGGAGGAAACACAATTGTTCTGAAGGAAGGAGAAGAGGCTAAGCTGGGGTCGGACGGGGTGCTGAGTTCCGGCAGCACGGCGGCCAGGATGGCAAATCGCCTCGCCCCTTACGGGGTGAACAGCCAAGGTTTCTTTCTCAAAGAGATATGCACCACATTGCATATCTCCCGGCGGGACAGAGGTTCCGGATGTGCCGATCTTGGCTTGGTCACTTACCGAAGTGGCAGCAAACCCATCCGTCCCCGCAGCCCCCGCGGATAGATAGGAGTCCCGAGTCTTTTTATTCTTTTTTTTGTTTTGTTTTTTTTCTTTTTAGGAGAGGATGGCGGGGAATAAACCCTCTTCTCCCCTCCGCAGGCAGGAGCACCCAGGCCGGATGGACCAGCCTCAGCAAGGTCCTTCTTCGAGATGGAAAAGGTCCTGGCAGTCGTAGGGGCACCGGTTGGAGGAGGAGATCCCTCCCCTCCGTGTACTCTCTGAAAAACCTAGCCGTTTGAGGAGGACCTTGCATAGGAACGGACTCAAGTTCGGTGCTTGGCGCCGAGCCCGGATTCGCTCCCATGGAAGGCCCTCCTGTCTGAAGCTGGGTTGCCTCAAGGACCATGTCTATGTCAGGTGGGGCCTCCAGTTGGCCATCCCCCCTCCCCCAAGACATCACAGGTTCTATTGGCAGCAGTGTCATGACTCTTGTCTTGGGAGGCACAGGCCTTGACCCGCACTAGGTTTAATCTTCTAGCCAGCAGGTCTTTTGAAGGAAGCGACCGATGGAGTCTGGCTTCCCTCTCTCCTCTAAGGGGTTTGCCCTACCGAGCCGCTTGAATGGGGAGCGATCGGCTATGGGCTGCCTACTGCTGGAAAGAGGAAGGTGCCTAGGCACCCCCAGACCATGGGGAGAGGGGGAGTCCCCTACACCAGTAGGCGAAGGAGAGGAGTTAGCCTCCTCTCTGGTTAGAGAGATTTGGAGGGTCCCCTGTGAGAGCACAGGGGAGGGAAACCTCCATTTTTTTCTGTGGAGCTGCCCGAAGGCGGCTCCGTTGATTGTGAGGGGGCAAGGGAAAGGTCTTTTTTTAGATTTGCACCATCGGTCATTGGGACCCTAATTTTTCTACGGGATGCAGACGCTCATCACCCCGCGCAGTAGCCCTCCATGCAAGGGGTGCGTACAGGGCTGGCAGAGCCATTTGCCGACATTCAAAGCCGCCCTTCCCGCCTGGTGACCTGGCAACCTTTCGGCATGGCGGCTCCACCTTAGGCACGGCGTAAAATTGATAGAGTGTGAAGAGAGAAGGAAAAGGAATGTGAGGAAGGTATGGGTGGGGATGAAGCAGGTTATTAAAAACTCACCATCCCAAACCGGAGCTCAGGGGTTAGGGAACATTGTCCCCTCCCCCCTCAGCTCCGATCCGGGATAGTTGGCTGAGAAAAAGGTTGGCATCTACCCTGTGAAAATAGAGGCCGATCAGAGAAAGGTGTGGGAGAGGTTGTTAGGGAAGTGAGGAAGCAGCGGAGAAACCCAGTCTGTCTGAAAGAAGAAGAGGCTAAGCTGTGGCCAGATGGAGCGCTGAGTCCCGTCAGCACGGTGGCCAGGAAGGCACATCGCCGCGCCCCTTACGAGGTCGAACTCCAGTAGCTCTGTATGTTAAGAAGGATATACCTTTCTATCAGTGAATAAATCTTCCCCTAACCTACATGTCAACTTACTAGCAAACTATAATTGATATTATGTGGTGGTATATCGTCCCCCAAACAACTCAGTTTCTGCTTGAACCATCCAGCCTCCCTAAGGTCACTAGTAATCTCCCCGAGAAGAATATCTATTTCTTAATTATCCGTGCACTTGAATGACCAAAAATTCCAATAGTTTCAATGGCTATTGGATCAAAGAGAAACTTCTCAGTCAGGGTAAATTACTTTATCCTTTTGGACTTTTATGCAGCTGTTGCAGCTGTTGCAGCTGAAGCTACAGAGACAATTTTAAAGTTAATATGTTCTGCATAAGTGTTGAAACAAGTCACATCCCAATACAGACTTTTTCCATTCCTAAAAGAAAACATCCTTATTTCATCTAAACGCTTACTATCTTCTCAATCAAGTCCAACTGGTTCTAAAACAGCCAGCAATCCCACTCTTTTCAGGGTTTGGCATACTATGTCATTGAGGTCTGAATGTCTATGTATCTTTCCGGAAACCAGCTGACAGGACAAGAGATGCAGACCCAATGGATCAACACCAGATCCACATTTACACCTATGTGCCTCACGAATTGGCGCACCCACCCTCAAAGCTATAGCAACTCTAAGGATTTATGGGGACAACTGAGTTCCCAAACAAGGGACTGGGATGGCTGACAATCAACAGCCACTATCAGAGTGCCATGCAGATAGCAGACCGTCATTCATCACTTTGAGACCACTTAGTTTGGAGAGAGCAATAGGAAGATCCAAGCATTTCTGCTTCAAGCGGTTCTCATTTAATGGTTCAAAGGCATTGTGCCCAAGTATCCCATTCCAGAATCAAATTGGTCCAGCCACCTGTCCACTTGATTTTTTTTTTAAGAGCTTATCTGGCGACAACCCACTTGGGGACAGGTCGCCGCATTCGCGACAGCCTAGCAAAAGGCTACTTTAAAATAAGAATGAAAAAAAATAACAACAATAATAAGGGAAAATCGTAACAAGGAGGAAACAAGCTCCTGCGTCGGGGGGGGGGGAGAAGGTTCCGCCCGGCGCAGGCACATGCGAGCTACAAAGAAAACAACAAAAAAAAACTAGTTAAATAAAAGTGAGAAGGCTGGCCTCCCCCCAAAAAGTCTATAAGTCGACTAGTCAATGTACACGCACTGGTCCCGAGTACAAGGGACAGGCGGTAGCGACCACGCCCATCCCGGTACCAGGACAGGTAACGTGCGCGAAGATCACCCAGACTGGGACATTCGACAAGAATGTGCCGAACAGTCTGGGGGACGACGCAGTCGTCGCAATAGGGCGCAGGCGAGCGCTCCATCAAATAGCGATGCGTAACACGAGTGTGTCCGATTCGGAGACGACAGAAAGCGACCTGAAGCCGTCACGGCATTGGGGAATAGGTCCATGGGAAGAGTTGCGGCGCAATGGAACGCAACTTTAATTTCACCTGGACCGTCTCCCATCTTCTGAGCCAAGCAGTCCGAAAAGCTGCCCGTATTCCTGCCATGTAGTCTGTGTGTGGAAGAGCGAAACGAAGCTCCGGTCACCCGGTCTTCGCGGACTCTTTGGCGCCATAGTCGGTGCGCTCATTCCCCGCAATTCCTACATGTGCAGGAACCCAGCAGAAGATAATCTTGACATCCACCCGACTCATTAAAAACCTTGGGATCAAGGATATCACGAACCAGAGGCTGCGGAGATTCCAATGCCCCGAGAGCACTCAGGGCGCTTTGTGAGTCGCTATAGATCACAATCCGGTCTCCGAACCAGGCACGTCGCGTAATCTCCCGTACCGAGTGCTGTATTGCCACCGACTCAGCCGTGAAGACAGACGCAGGGCCTGGCAGAGCCACGCTGACTTTAAACAAAGGGGATACGGGGTGGAAACCGACCCCCTCTTCGGCCTTGGAGCCATCCGTATACATTGGGACGGTTCCAGCGTGACATGTAGTGTGCTCCAAAAAGGTCGAACGCAATACTCCCGGCGCTGTACAAGCTTTGGGAGCAGAGGCGTGGCGACAAATAGCCAATTATGGTACCCTCCAGGGTGGCGTTCTGGGCAGAACCAGGGGCGCCACCGGCCCGAGAGCTATATCTAGCTCTGGAAGGAGTTTCCTAGCCCTGAACCCGAAAGGCTTATGGTATGACTTGCGTCTCTCGGCGGCATAGGCACCGTCGAGATTAGCTGCGGATGCTTTGAGAGCCGTTGGCGACAAAGGGAGACGCTGCGCTCGTGCGTACAGGCGAGTAATGTACTTTGCACAGCGCATAGATAATGGCATCTCTCCAGCATCGACAAGCAGGCTCTGAATAGGAAGAGTACGGAAGGCAACGGTCGCCAAATAGAAGGCCGGTGCGGTGGAGCGAGTTCACCTTCCGCAATAGACGTTCGAATGCGTATGCATAAAAGTCACATCCGGAGTCGAGCTTCGAACGGACAAACGATCGATAAAAAAGTAAGGTAGTAGCCCTATCAGCACCCCAAGCGCTGACCGTCACGGAACGAAGAAGATCCATGGCGCGGGTACAAGAGACCCTAAGGCTGCGAATATGAGCCTCCCAGGTGAGTGCTCGGTCAAATACAAGACCAAGGAAACGGTGCGATTCAACCACTTCCAGGCGTACCCCATTAAGAAACAAATCTGGGTCGGGGTGGAGCCGTGGATGGCGGCAGAAGTGCACTCCCTTAGTCTTGGCCAAGGAAAACCGAAACCTGTGCGCTTCGGCATAGCTGGAGACGGACGCGGTTCAATGCCTGTTGGAGTCGACGCTCCAGATTTGTCAACTGAGCCGCGCCAAAAGAGATTAAAAAGTTGTTCACGTAGAGCCTAGCGAGATCAAACTTCTGGCAGCACCGAGGTAATGCCGTTGATGCTCAAGACAAAGAGGATAATGCTGAGGAAACTTCCCTGTGGGACACACTCTTCTGCTCCATTAGGCCGGAGAGGGCTTCCCCCAACCCGTACGCGGAATCGGCGATCTCGCAAAAATTCAGATATAAATACCGGGAGGCGTCCCCTCGTCCCTATCGTGTGGAGGGTCTCCCTGATACCATATCGACATGCGGTATCACAAGCTTTCTCCAGATCGAAAAACAAGGTGGCAAAGTGCTGTCTACGAAGGAAGGCCTCGCAGACAACATTTTCCAGTCGAAGCAGAGCATCCGACGTGGAATCGAACTTGCGGAAGCCGCACTGCGCAGAATACAAATCGCCTCCGCTGTCCAGAAAAAAGGCTGATTTAAAATTTACCAATTTCTCCATCAACTTGCACACGCAACAGGTTAGAGAAATAGGGTGGAAACCGCCCGGGGTAGAATGATCTCTCCTCGGTTTGCGAAAAGATAGTACAGGAGCGATTCGCCAGGAATCTGGGAGGTTACCGTCTACCCAGATCCTGTTGAACAAATCTAACATATAGGCCATGCCTCGGTCACCCAGGTGTCGAAGCATGGCGTACAGAGACCGCCCAGACCATGGGCGGTGTCCGCGCACGAAGCGAGAGCGGAACCTAACTCACTCAGAGTAAACCTGTCTCTGAAGGGTTCTCCGCCTCTGGGGGTAAAGTCGAGCCGGCGGCCTTCGGCGACATCACGACGTGCATTGAATGCTGGCGGAGCAGCATCCCTTCAAGAGAATGCGGAGAAAGCGGTAGCGAAGGATTCCGCCACGGACGCGGGGTCCGAGATTGCAGTCCCTGGAGAACGGGAGGGGGGGCCTGAAAGAACTTGCCCCGAATCCTTTGACTCGTTACCACACCTCTGCTAGAAGACAATTCTGAAGAGATGAGTCTTCAGGAGACATTTAAAAGTAGCAAGAGAGGGAGAGGATCGGTCTTTAAAAGGAAGAACATTCCAGAGTCTAGGAGCACAACCTGAGAAGGAACGGTCACCTATCGAGCAGAGGACAGAACGAGGAGTGTTCAGGAGGGGGGCGAGGTTAGACCCGAGCGCCCGAGGAGTTTGACGATGGGAGAGGGCAGATGAGAGATAAGGTGGAGCCTCGAGGTTTAGGGCCTTGTAGGTGATGAGAAGAATTTTATAGTGGGTACGGAAGCAAATAGGTAACCAGGCATCGAAGGATAGAACCAGGGACGGCCAAGGAGGAGCGGGCATTTTTTTTTTTTTTTTTTTATTTATTTTTTTTTATAGAGCCCATCTGGCAACTACCCACTTGGGCATAAGTCGCCGAAAAACACGACAGCCTAGAATTAGGCTACTTTAAAGTTAAAATATGAAAACTTAACAATCAATATAAATTGGAAAAACTTAACAATCGAAGAAATCTCCGGCAGCGGGGGGAGGTCCCCCTCACCCCGGTGCAGGAGAGTGCAACCAAAAACAAAACAATAACAAAAATAGGAACCTTAAATAAAGGGGAGAAGGCCGGCCTCCCCCAAAAAGTCAATAAGTCCACCAGTCATGGTGCACGCACTCGTCCCGAGTACAAGGGACAGGCGGTAGCGACCCCGCCCATCCCGGTACCGAGACAGGTATCGTGCGCAAAGATCACCCAGACTGGGACATTCGACAAGAATATGCCGAACAGTCTGGGGGACGACGCAGTCGTTGCAATAGGGCACATGCGAGCGCTCCACCAAGTAACGATGCGTCACACGAGTGTGTCCGATTCGAAGACGACAGAAAGCAACCTGAAGCCGCCGCGGCATTGGGGGATAGGTCCATGGGAACAGTCGCGGCGCAATGGCACGCAACTTTAAGTTCCCCTCGACCGTCTCCCATCTTCTTTGCCAAGCAGTCCGAAGAGCTGCCCGTATTCCTGCCATGTAGTCAGTGTGAGGAAGAGCGAAACGCTAGGTCCGGTCGCAGAGTCCTCGCGGACTCTTTGGCGCCCTCATCGGCGCGCTCATTCCCCGCAATTCCTACATGTCCAGGAACCCAGCAGAAGATAATCTCGACATCTGCCCGGCTCGCCAAAACCGTGGCGTCACGGATTTCGCGAACCAGGGGATGCGGAGATTCCAATGCCCCGAGAGCACTCAGGGCGCTTTGTGAGTCGCTATAAATCACAATCCGGTCTCCGAACCGGGCACGTCGCGTAATCTCCCGTACCGAGTGGTGTATTGCCACCAGCTCGGCCGTGAAGACAGACGCAGCGCCTGGTAGAGCCCCGCTGACTTCAAACAGAGGGGATACGGCGTGGAAGCCGACCCCCTCTTGGGACTTGGAGCCATCCGTATACACTGGCACGGTACCAGCGTGACACGATGTGTGCTCCAAAAAGGTCGAACGCAATACTCCCGGCGCAGTACAAGCTTTGGGAGCAGAGGCGTGGCGACAAATAGCCAAATGTGGTACCCTCCAGGGTGGCGTCCTGGGCAGAACCAGGGGCGCCACCGGCCCGAGAGCTATATCTACCTCTCGAAGGAGTTTCCTGGCCCTAAACCCAAAGGGCTTAGGGTATGACTGGCGTCTCTCGGCGGCATAGGCACCATCGAGATCAGCTGCGGATGCAGTGAGAGCTGTTGGCGACTGAGGGAGGCGCCGGGCTCGCGCGTACAGGCGAGTGATGCACTGCACGCGGCGCAGAGCGAGTGGCATCTCCCCAGCATCGACCAACAGGCTCTCAATCGGGGAAGTGCGGAAGGCACCGGTCGCAAGGCGAAGGCCGGTGTGGTGGATCGAATCCACCTTCCGCAATAAACGCTCGGCTGCGGATGCATAAAACTCGCATCCGTAGTCGAGCTTCGAGTGAACAAAGGATCGATAAAAAAGTAAGGCGGTAGCCCTATCAGCGCCCCAAGCGCTGAACGTCACGGAACGGAGAATGTCCATGGCGCGGGTACAAGAGACCCTAAGGCTGCGAATGTGAGCCTCCCAGGTGAGGCGTCGGTCGAATACAAGACCAAGGAAACGGTGCGACTCAACCACATCCAGGCGCACCCCATTAAGAAACAAATCTGGGTCGGGGTGAAGCCGTGGGTGGCGGCAGAAGTGCACCACCTTAGTCTTGGCCAAAGAAAACCGAAACCTGTGCGCTTCGGCATAGCGAGAGACGCGGTTCAATGCCTGTTGGAGTCGGCGCTCCAGAGTTGGCATCTGGGCCGCGCCAAAAGAGATCGAAAGGTCGTCCACGTAGAGCGTAGCGAGAACATCTTCCGGCAGCACCGAGGTGATGCCGTTGATGCTCAGGGCAAAGAGTGTGACACTGAGGACACTTCCCTGCGGGACACCCTCTTCCTGCTCCTTTGGGCCGGAGAGGGCTCCCCCCACCCGTACGCGGAATCAACGATCTCGCAAAAATTCAGATCTAAACATTGGGAGGCGTCCCTTCGCCCCTATCGTGTGGAGAGTCTCCATGATACCGTATCGCCATGCGGTATCATAGGCCTTCTCCAGATCAAAAAACACCGTGGCGTAGTGCTGTCTACGAAGGAAAGCCTCGCAGACGGCATTTTCCAGTCGGAGCAGAGCATCCGACGTGGAGTGAAACTTACGGAAGCCGCACTGTGCAGAAGACAGATGGCCTCCACTGTCCAGGAAATAGGCTAATCTAACATTTACCAATTTCTCCATCAACTTGCACACGCAAGAGGTTAGAGAGATTGGGCGGAAACCGGTCGGAGTAGAGTGATCTCTCCCCGGCTTGCGAAAGGCGAGCACAGTAGCGATTCGCCAGGAGTCTGGGAGAAGACCTTCCACCCAGATCCTGTTGAACAAATCTAACAGAAAGGCCATGCCTCGCTCACCCAGGTGTCGAAGCATGGCGTACGGGACATCGTCCGGACCATGGGCGGTGTCCGCGCACGAAGCGAGAGTGGAGCGCAACTCACTCACAGTAAACTTGTCGTTGAAGGGTTCTCCGCCTCTGGAGGTAAAGTCCAGCCGGCGGCCTTCCGCGACATCACGACGTGCATTGAATGCTGACGGAGCAGCATCACGGCTAGAGAATGCGGAAAAAGCGGTCGCTAAGGATTCCGCCACGGACGCGGGGTCCGAGATTGCGGTACAATTCTCCTGGAGAACGGGAGGGGGGTCCTGCGAGAACTTGCCGCAAATCCTTTTGACTCGCTTCCACACCTCAGCTAAAGGGGTCTTCCCGTTAAGTGAAGACACGTATGCCCGCCAAGAAGAGCGGCGGGCGTGCTTCGAAATATACCGGAACCTAGCCCTAGCCCGACGAAATTCAGCGACAGTGAAATCGTTCGGGCGGCGCTTATAGCGCATGTAGGCATAACGCTTCTGTTTGAGGGCCGTCTCACACTCGGCCGACCACCATGGGAGTGGTCGGCGTGCAAAACGGCCAGACGTCCTAGGAATAGTAGTCAGGCCCACGGCGATGAGATTGCCGGAGAAGAACTCAACGGCATCATCTACCGACCTAAACTCCTCGACTGAGATAGAGAATTCAGTCATTTCCTGAAATGCAGGCCACCGCGCCCGCGCCAAGCACCACCGAGGTGGTCTCTCAGGCGGCAGTTGCCCTGAAAATGATATTTGAATGGGAAAGTGATCACTACCATGGAGGTCATCGACCACCCTCCAATCAAAATCAGGCTGTGCATCCGAAGAGCACAAAGATAGTTCAAGGCAAGAAAATGAAGCGGTTCTCGGACAGTGATGCGTAAACTCATCCACGTTTAGGACACCCATCTCAAGCTCTTCGATCAGATCGGCAAGGACTTGTCCCCTGGGATTTATGGAGTAATCTCCCCAGAGAGGATGCCTGCCGTTCAGATCTCCAAGCAAGAGATAGGGCCTCGGCAACCGTGCAACGACGCGGCGGAAGTCCCCCGCGTCGAAGTCAGCTGACGGTGGAATGTACGCAGAAATGATAGTATACCTCCTATCCAGGTGCAGCTGCACAGCCACTGCCTGAAAGGAGGTATCTAAAGAGAAAGGAAGAACGGAGACATCATGCCGGGTGTAAACTGCGCATCCCCCAGCCCGGCCATCCCGAGGTGGTGGGGTCGCAAGACCCTTATACCCCGGGAGGGCAGGGAGGGGGCACGCACCTAGCATGGTCTCCTGCAAAAAAATAGCTAACGGGGAACGGGACGAGACGAGCCTCCGCAGCTCCTCCCAGCTGGCCCGGAGTCCACGGCAATTCCATTGAAGGAATATGCCCTCCAGGCCTAGCTCGGAGGAGACGCGGGGGCCCTCCTCGAATTGAAGACCCTCACGGGAATGGCCGTACGCTTCCCGGGGGCAGAACCCCGGGCGCTGTTGGCCGGACAAAGCGCTGAAGGCGCTGTCGCCTTCGAGGACTTATTGGGGGAGGTTGGGCTCGCCATGCGAGTCTTTTCCTCCCTCCGCCTCGAAACCTTAGGCGGGCGTTGCGGCTTCGGAGGCGGGGGGCCCTCTTTTCGAGGAACCACCGTGTCCGAGCCACTCGCTCCACCTCGGGACGTGGGCGAAGGAGCCAAAGCTCCTTTGTTGCTGTCCTCCTTTCGGGGGACAGCTTTAGGAACCCCGGAAGATGGCCTAGCGACCATCTTCAGGGGTGTTGCCTCCTGTGAGTCTAACGACTCGGTGGAGGCGCGTGGCCGTTTCGCCTTACGGGAAACGGTCACGCTGGGGGAAGAGGGGGGAGCCCTGGTTTTAGCCGGGGCAGGGTATGAGCCCTTTTTGCCGCCAGCTTTACCAGGGGAGCGCCCGGGTTGGGTAGAGCCCGCAGAAGGGCTCCGAATGGGCGCGGAAACAACCGTGCTCGTTGGCCTGGATGGGCCGGGAGCAGAGGGTGCCTTCCTAACTATTGAGGCATATGACGTCCCAGGCAGAGCTGGGCGCGCCAGGACCAAGTCCTTTGCCTCGCGGAATGAGAGTCGATCCTGGGCCTGAACGGCCAGGATTTCTTTCTCAAGGAGATATGCACCACATTGCTTCGAAGAAGCAGGGTGCGGCTCTCCGCAATTGACACACTTGGCCACACACGATTTGGACTTATCGTGTGCGACCTTGGAGCAATTTACACAGATTTCGGGTGACCCTGACTTTGCACGTCTACATGAGCGATTCGTATGGCCGAAGCGGTGACAGTAATAGCACCGCCGCGGCAGTGGCACGGATGCCTTAACGCGGTAGCGGTACCAACCGGCACGCACCAACTCAGGGAGCTTGTCACAGTCGAACGTGACGAAGAGTGTAGGGGTGGGTCTCGAGGCCCCTCCCTGTTTTCTCATCACACGTTCGACCTTGACCGCCCCATGGTCGGCCAGCTCTAAGGTGATGTCTTCAATGGAGTAGTCAACGAGTTCCCTCGCATAAACTACTCCTTTCACAAAGTTCATGGTAGAGTGCGGCGTCACACTCACCGGGGTGCCATGAAGTGTCCGAAGAGCACTAATCCTGGCCGCCTCGGCGGGATTCGCCGCATTCGCCAGAAGGCTCCCGTCCGAGAAACGGGTTACCTTCGGCTCTCTACCAATTGCACTAGCTAATCCTCTCCGCTGATGGATCATGTTGCCCTTGGACAACATGGTGCCATCAGTGGAGCGAATAACGAGAAGGCGTTTGAAGCCAGCGGGCTCGAAAACGCAAGGTAACCTCTGAATCAGGGGCCCCGATGTCATCGAGGCTCCGCCCTGTGCACTCTTGGTAGTAGTTTTCTTTGTCAGGGGCTCCGCAACCGGGGGGGCAGAGGGGGCGGATGTGCCGATCTTGGCTTGGTCGCTTGCCAGAGTGGCAGCAGACCCATCCGTCCCCGCAGCCCCCGCGTTTGGAGAGGAGCCCCGAGTCTTTTTGGTCTTTTTAGTCTTTTAAGTCTTTTTCTTTTTCGGAGAGGAGGGCGGGGAATGAACCCGCTTTTCACCTCCGCCGGCAGAAGTCCCCAGGCCAGATGGACCAGCCTCAGCCAGGTCCCTCTCCGAAATGGAGAAGGTCCTGGTTGTCGTAGGGGCACCTGTCGGAGGAGATCCCTCCCCTCCTTCTACTGCCTCGGAGCCCTCAGCCATTTGAGGAGGACCTTGCATAGGGGCGGATTCGGGTTCGGTGCTTGGCGCCGAGCCCGAATTCCCCCCCATGGAAGGCCCTACCGTCTGGGGCTGGGTCTCCTCAAGGACCATGTCTATCACAGGAGGGGCCTCCAATTGGCCATCCCCTCCCAGGACATCGCAGGTCCCCTTGGCAGTGTCGCCAGTCTTGTATGGGGAGGCACAGGCCTTGACCCCAGCAAGGTTTAAAATTCTTGCCAGCAGGTCTTTTGAGGGAAGCGACCGAAGGGGCCTGGCTTCCCTCTCCCCCCTAAGGGGGTTTGCCCTACCGAGCCGCTTTGATGGGAAGCGGCTGGCTAAGGGCTGCCTGCTGGCTTTCTTGGCAGTCCCCTTGAAAAGAAAAGATGGGACTGCCGCTGGGAAAAGGGAGGTGCCCGAAAGCACCTCCAGAGAAGGGGGTGAGGGGGAGTCCCCTGCACCCATAGGCGAAGGAGAGGAGTAAGCCTCCTCTCCGGTTAGAGAAATATGGAGGGTCCCCTGTGCAAGCACAGGGGGAAGGACCTCCATTTTTTCGGTGGAGCTGCCCAAGGGCGGCTCCGTCGATGAGCAAGGGGGAGTTAAAGGGGTTTGGGTTTTTTTTTTTGTTGTTCATCTATGGGCATGGTGACCCTATTTTTGCCACGGGACGCAATAGCTCATCACCCCTCGCAGTAGCCCGCACTGCGAGAGGTGCTTACAAGCCCGGCAGAGCCAGGCGCCGCCATTCGGGACCACCCCTCCCGCCTGGTGGCCTGGCAGTCCATCGGCATGGCGGCTCCACCTTGGACACGGCGTAAAAAATATAGGTTGTGAAGAGGAGAGGAAAAGGGATGTGAGGAAGGTATGGGTGGGGATGAAGCAGGTTGTTAAAAAACCCCCATCCCGAACCGGAGCTCAGGGGTTAGGGGACAATGTCCCCTCCCCCCTCAGCCCCGATCCGGGGTGGTTGAATGAGAAGAAGGTCAGCATTCTACCCTTTGAAATTAGAGGCTGACCAGAGAAAGTTGTGGGAGAGGTTGTATGAAAAGCGACAAGGTAGGGGAGAAATCGGGCTATCTGAAGGAAGGAAGAGAGGCTAAGCTGGGGCCGGACGGAGCGCTGGATCCCGTCAGCACGGCGGCCAGGATGGCAAATCGCCGCGCCCCTTACGGGGGAGGAGCCAGGCAGCATAGTTTTAAACTAGTTGTAGGGGGCAAAGTGACGAAGAAGGGAGATTCACTAGAAGAGAATTGCAGTAGTCTAAGCGTGAGGTGACAAAGGCATGAATAATAGTCTCAAGACTTTGTCGATCAAAATGGAATCGAACACGTGAGAAGTTGCGTTAGAAACTGAGGGAAGACTAACAGATACGATGGATGTGCGTTTTAAACAAGAGTTGCTCGTCGAAAATAACACCAAGATTACTGAGGGTATCAGAGAAGGCGACATTGGTTTTCCCATCTACATATTTAGAATTATAATTGATAATTCTCAGTTGTTCCTGCAAAACTTGTATTGTATTTCTTCACTGAAAATTTTTTAAATTTCATTACTGATTAAACTCCCTATTTTATAGAAAACTTGGATCAAGTAAAGATAGTCCTCCTAAGACAAAAAGGAGGGATTAACTTTACTTGGTTAATTGGGAGAGGGATGACCTTTATTTGGTAAAATGGGAGGTATACAGATTATGACCGTAATTTTAAAGCTACCAGAATAAGCATAAACAATGGATTAAATGCATGCTAGGATGTAGGAGAGAAATGCTAAATTCTTATCTACAGGAATTTATGCGGCTTGAAAGACATTAATACAATGTTTTCAATGATGTTTGCAATACGATTGCCAGCCAATGCCATTTTAATTAAGCTATTAAAATTTTATTTCTCGAGTTCTACAAAGTTTACAATTTTTAATTGTTTTAAAAAAAACTTTCTAACAAATATGTTCCTGAAATTTTTTTTAAAGTTTATTTTTTTTATTTTAGCCCTGGAAGGGATCATCTTTACTTGGTAAAATGGGAGGGACTATCTTTACTTGATCCAAAAACTTTACTTCTATTTGTGGGAAACATTTCTAGATTTCAAACAATTGGAATTTTGTGGGGAGTTATTTTTTAATATTTCCTTAACCTGCATGCTCCATTTTTTGTTACTACCTGTCCTTCCTCATTAGTGTGCTTTGAAGAACATGCTAACCTAAGTCATTTCTGCATTTGAATTGGATGAAAAACCACACACATAAGTGTGTTAAACCAAAAACATGTGTTTACAAATGTCTGAAGCATAAATCAACTGTGTTGTGTGGTCAATGCCTAACAAAATCAGTCGAAACTAGGTCATTTTACTCTCATTCATAAATCGGTTTACAAATAAAGGACTGACCTAAGGCATTTCTGTATTTTGATTGAATGATCAATCACTAACATAAGAATTTGAAACAAAAAAAAATGGAGGAGTCATCCTAAAAAAAATTAGCTTAACACAAGTCTAATTTCTAAGGGCACAAAGGGCCCTCTGGCAATTACGCAGCGCTGAGTTGGGGGCCTCAAAAGGTGCCTGAGCAGTAGATGAATTAAATGACCTAAAAGATCTGCCAGATAAGAGTAAACTCAAACTAGCATGTCAAGGTTTGGAGAATAATTTAAGGCACAAAGAAAAAAGATATAAATGGATGTGATCTCTTGACTGAACTAGATATAGCAAAAGAATTATTTCTTGATGATCTAGAGCTTCCAATAGAAGCCACTAGGTTCATAAACAATAAAAGGTTACAGGATGTCATTCTAAATCTGTGAGTTGCATGGGATTTATAGGTATTTTGCATTGTATAACTCCAGAATGCACAAAATCACACTCTTGGACCATAACATAAAATAATTTCACAGATAACAAAAGCCACAAGGACCTATCAAAGGTTATCCACATCTGTCAAAACCCACCCACAGAGTACATCCAGAGGATTGTATCATAACATGCATCTACAATATACAATTTAAACAATCCACAGGAATGTGTCAAAAACAAAAAGCATCATCATCAAGGCTCATCAAAATCAATAATAATATAACAAAACAAAAGCGCCTCCACAGGCATGAGTCCAGAATACCCCCCAAACTTAACCCTCCCTCCCAATATAATCTGCATTTGAAAACATTCAAATTTGGACTGTTTACTGTCTCAGGTGACAAACTATTCCAGAAATTTACCACTCTATTGGTGAAAAAATATTTTCTAACATCCAACCTGCACCTCTGTTTTTTAATTTTTAAGTGGTGACCCCCAGTCCTATTACTACCTTCAAATTCAAATAACTTTCTAAAATCCAACTTATCCATCCCAGAATAGAATTTAAAAAGCTCAATCATATCTTCCCTCACATCTTCTTTCAAATGAAAATATATTTAATACTCTCAGTCTATATTCATATTGAAGGTGCTTCAGGAATGGTATTATTTTTGTTGCCCTCATTTATATTGACTCTAGTAGGTTGATATCATGTCTAAAAAGTGGTGACCATGCATGTATACAGTTCTCTAAATGTGACCTGACATAAGAGTTGTAGAATTTAAGTATAAGCTCCTTACTCTTGTAACTAACATTCCTATTAATGTATCCTAGTACCCTATTTGCTCTATTTTGCCTCAATACACTGCTTCGAACACTTCAGTGACCTATCTACTACTACGCCTAAGTCCTTCGCATCCTCAACTGAATTCAGCCAATGACCATCCATTTCATAGCTAAATTTCCTATTATCCCTTCCCATGTAAATAACTTTGCATTTATTAAGGTCAAAAGTCACCTGCCACTTCTAAGCCCAAGCTAATAACTTATTTAATTCACTCTGTACTTTAAAGCTACCCTCAACTTCTTTGACTACAGAAGCCAATTTCTTATCATCAGCAAAAATTGACACTTTGATATTAACAGCCTCCCCAAGATCACTTATGCATACTATGAATAATAAAGGGCCTAGAATAGATCCTGTGTTTCCTGTCTTTCAGCCATTCAGCTATCCAATTCAAAAATTTACCACATATCCCATGCACTTTTAATTTGTGAACTGGTCTCCTATGCAGAACCTTATCAAAATCTGATTGTTTATTTACTTAATCCGTAAAATCCAGTTAATTTTTACACATGATCTACCTCTTCTAAACTCATGTTGAGCATCATTTATTAACCTACCACTCTCTAGATGGTCAGAAATTCTCTTCTTAACTATCTCCTTAAGGATTTTACAAACTATAGAAGTTAAGCTCACCGGTTTAACGTTATTCAGGTCCTCTTTACTTCTTTTATAAATAGGCTCTACATTTGCTAATTTCCAATCATTAAATATTTCTCTAAACTATAGTGATCTAGGATATTTCTTCTCAAGATCTATCGCAATACTATCTACATCTTCCTTAGGTAACCTAGAATGAATGTTATCTGGATCAGATGATTTACTAGTATTTAACTGCAATATAAGAACTTTAATTATTTCCCTGTTCACATTAATGGTATTCAACACTACTTACTTTGACCTAGAATTATCATCAATTACTCTATCTGGATTCTCTTCTGTAAATGCTGAAGAAAAATGATCATTAAGAACCTCTACAATTTCCTCATCAGATTCTTTCAAAACCTCTTCATATCAAATAGGCCCTATTTTATCACTGTTAGATTTGTTATTAATTTTATAACTAGTGAATTTTCTGGGATATTAATTATTATTTTGAGCTAAATTAATTCCTGCCACCCTTTTGTTAATAATAATCTTGTTTAGCTCATTTCTGGTCGACTTGTAATGATTTAAATTGTCAAAGGTACTTTCTCTCTATAATCTCTAGGATGCCCGTTTCTTCTCGGAAATGTTCCTATCTCCGGATTTCTCCACAATGGCTTCCTACGTTTCTTCCTGGACTATGTTTAATATAGTCTTAAAAGTGTCCCGCATCTCCTAAGTATTCTTACCACTGAATTCTCTATCCCACCTAATGTGATTTAGCAAGTTGCGTAATTTATCATAATCGCCCCTATAAAAATTTGGAGTTTTCGTGGAGTTTGTCGATGTTCTACCTTTCACTATTCCCAAGTTAAAACGAATCATCTGACGATCACCTATTCCCCGATGATTCCGCGACAGTCAATTCCTTAACCAAGTGATCATCAGTTGAAAGAACCAGATCTAATATATTGGCACCCCTTGTTGGCTTATTAACAAATTGATTCAAAAAATTATCCTCAAACCATTCTAAAATGCTACTTGCCACTTGACTCTTTCATCTTATCAACATAATTGTATGTTTCCTTGATATATATCTTTCTACTCTTCAGATGCGTTTCTGTTAAACCCAATATGTTCGCCACATTTTTCATTTTATTACACTTAAAATAATGATCCAATTCCATCATCTTTGCCGCAGTGAGGCCTTGTACATTAATTAAGGGTATCTTCAACTCACCCCTCTGGTTATTTATTCAATATGTTGGACATTGTCCTCCTCGCCTTCCGCGCCCACACCCCCTCCACCTCTGCTGCTATGTGCCGCTCTCTGTTGAGGTCTACCTTATTATCTGACCAATCGGCCACTAATAATATACCATCCATCCTCGCACTGGTTTCTTTTCTCCTTCAGCTTCTGAAACAATTCATGCTCATGTTCCCCCTGCGCACGAGTTAGGTCTTTTGCAACCCGCACCTTCCAGATGTTTCCATCTGGGTGATGTAGCAGCTTCTTGCTGCTCTTGAGTACTATCCAGGGCTGATGTTCTTCACCCAAAGTAACAACCAGTGGCCTCGGGCGTCATTTATAAGCTCCTTTTCCTATTCCTATAACTTTTTCAGTCTTTATTTCCTCTTGCAAATATATCTTATCCTTGTGCGGCTCTCTGCAAATGACATACTTGACCACACACGATTTGGACTTATCGTGTGCGGCCTTGGAGCACCTTAAACATAATTCGGGTAACCCAGACTTTGCACGTCTACATGATCGATTCATATGGCCAACGCGGGGGCAGTAATAACACCGCCGCGGTAGTGGCATGAATGCCTTCACACGGTAGCGATGCCAACCAGCACGCACCGACTTTGGGAGCTTGTCACAGTCGAACGGGCCGAAAAGTGTAAGGCTGGCTCTCCAGCCCCCTCCCTGTTTTCAAATAACACGTTCGACCTTGACCACTCCATTGTCGTTTAGCTCCAAGGTGATGTCATCTATGGAGTAGTCCACAAGTTCCCTCACATAAACTACTCCTTTCACGAAGTTCATGTTAGAGTGCGGCATCACACTCACAGGCGTGTCATAAAGTGTCCGAAGGGCACTAATCTTGGCCGCCTCGGAGGGATTCGACTCATTCTCCCCAAGGTTTCCCTCCAAGAAACGGGTCACCTTCGGCTCTCTACCAATCATGTTAGCTAAAGCTCTCCTCTGGTGGATAATGTTGTACTTAACCAACATGCTACAATCAGTGGAGCGAATAACGAAGAAGAGTTTTGAATCCAGCGTGCTCGAAAACGACGGGTGACCACTGAATGAGGGGCCCTGACGTAATCGAGGCTCCCCTCTGGGCACTTGCACTATTGCTGCTGTTGGTCAGGGACTCCCCCACCCGATGGAGCACTGGAGCCTGACGGCCGATCTTGATTTGGTTGCATACCAAACGCCTGCCGCCCCTTGCATCCCCGTGGCTCCCGCGTAGGGAGAGGAGCTTCTAGTCTTTTTCTTGTTCTTTTTTATTAGGAGAGGAAGGTGGGGAATGGGCCGGCCTTCCCTAGATACTTCTCTGAAATAGAGAATGTCTTACCTGTCACAGGAGCACCAGCGGGAGAGGAGATCCCTCCCTACTCTCCTTGTGAGGCCACGAGGACCCGAGCCGTCTGAGAAGTAGCTTGCATAGGGGTGGTACAGGTTCTTTGCTTGGCACCGAGCCCTGGTTGGACCCCATGGAAGATCCTACCGTCTGGGGCTGGGTCACTTCATGGGGGATTACATGTGACCCCTCCCCCCCTTCCCTAAGACATCACAGGTCCATTTCGAGGTATCTTTTATTCTGTCCCCGGCCGGCAAACCGGCATGGTGACTTTGTAAGGCACGGGCCCTGTCGTCCCTCTCCCCTTTGTGGGTTGGCCCTAGTAAGCCGCTCCCACTGGAAGCGTTCAATTATGGATCACCTGCCAGCTTTTTTGGCAGTCCCCTTGGAAAGCAAATGGGGTCTTCCGCTGGAAAAAATGAGTAACATAAGGGCGACTCCTGAGAAGATGGTGTGGGGGGGAATCCCCTACATCCGTATGCATATGAGAGGAATAAAGCTCCTCTCCGGTCAAAGAGGTTTTGTGGTTCCCCTGTTAAATAACAGGGAGGGCGAACCTTCATATTTTACAGAGCTACCCAAGCGCGGCTCCGACGCTGGTAAAGTGAAAGGGAAGAGAGGTCTGTTATTGTGATTTTCATCATCGTGCATGGTGACCCTATAATTATCACAGGACGCAAACTCTCATCACCCCATGCAGTAGCCCGATCTGCCAGGGGTGACAACAGGGCTGGATAAAAACAGCTGCTAACATTTGAGACCACTCCTCCCGCCTAGTGACCTCGAAACCCTCGGCATGGCGGCACCACCTTAGGTACGGCATAAAAATCGATAGAGAATGAAAGGAGAAAGAGGGGATGTGAGGTAGGTGTGGATGGGAATCAAACACGTTGTTAAAGACCCACCACCCCAGACCTGAGCTGAGGGGTGAGGGAACGTTGTCCCCTCCGCTCTCACTCTTGGAGAAGAGGCTAAACTGGTGCCGGACGGGGCGCTGAGTCGCGTCAGCACGGCGGCCAGGAAGGCAAATCGCCGCGCCCCTTGCGAGGCATTCTTCGGAAAAAGTTCCGGAGGAAAAATATCGTTAAAAATTGTTAAGAGGCACACTGAAGGGCATCTATGTAGGCGTGATAGATAAGGTTATATGATATTAAGTCATCTGAAGGGGTGGAGCTCTTACACGATGAGAGTGCCTCCTGGAGTTCTTTCATCAGGAAGGATTCGTTGTAGCAGAGTTTTTGGGACGTTTCAAACATTAATGGTTGCGATTCTATTAGTGTTTTATGTCGATTGAATTTGGGAAGGAGGCATACATGGGAGAGTGGGCTGAGCGTGTTCGTAATTAGCTGTGCAACTCCCTGGGAAACACTGACAAGGGTATCGTTATGACGGAGGATGGGGAGTTGGCGTGGTCGTGAGGTGCCGCGGATTATATGTATTCGTCGCCAGAACCTGGCCAGAGGGGTGTGGGATAAGATGAAGGATATGTATTGAATCCAGGAGTGACTTTACATGGCGGTAGATCCGGTGGGTGAGGGCACATTCTTTTATAGTTAATATAAGAAAAAATGCGGAGATTATCTCAAAAAGTGTGATAAAACCAATTTCGTTTGCGCTTAGTGGTGCGACACTCTTTGTTCCACCGGGCGACCGATGGTTTGAGTCCCAATACAGTCTTGGAAAATGGGTTAAATGGGGAGTAGGTCTAGGAGTAGAGGGTAAGATTACTTCCACACAGATCATCAAATACTCTGAAGAAGTGATCGGGTGTGAAGTCAGTTGAGCATAGAAAGAGTTTTATGTGGGTAAAGGAGTCTGTCTGGGGATTATAATGGGTAGGATCTTCGTCGTTGAGGACTTGTATGTCTTGTTGTAAGACTACGTCTAGTGCAACATGTCCTTTGTTGTTGTTTATGACATTGTACCAGTATTGGTTACGATCATTAAAGTCTCCAGTTAAAAGGAATGGTTTCGGGAGTTGGAAGAAAAGTTCATTCTGGGAGGCAAAGGTGATTGGCTTGGAAGGTGGGAGGTATATTGAGGACACAATTAAGAGCGTAGATCGGTAAAGATGAACAGCAAGGGCGTTAAGGTTTGTGAGGGGGCAGGGGGTAAATAGTATATCCGTGCGGACTAGGAGGAGTTTACCATAAAAATGGGGTTGTAGCAGGCTGACCTGGGAATACCTAGCAAGAGAAAAGTAAGAGGGGTCTAGGAGCTTTGTTTCACTGAAGCAAACCACTACCGGGAAAAAGCTGTTTTGAGAGGTCCTGCAGTGAGGCCATAATTGGCCCGATGTCCGCGGATATTGCATTTCAGACAGAAGATTGAAGACGTTGGAACGTTAAAGGTGGAGTTCGGCAAAGAAGCGGGAGTACGGTTCATCCGTTTTGGTCCAGGCGTGCTCGTATGGTGTTATAGCAATGCCCTACGGGGCATTCCTATGAATAATAACAATCATGGAGAAATTATGTTCATAATACGAGAAGTAAATAGAATTAGGACCCACTATCGTATTGCAGTTTGCAAAGAATAATTGTGAGAGGATGAGGAATTAAACTAAATATGATTTGTTTGTAGGTAAATGACTAAATATAGAAGGAATGATTGCCGACCTTTATGCTGAGAATGGCGAGAGACGAATGGGGAATACTCGTGTTCAATTTGGTTGAGCTGAAAGCGTGTGTTAGTTGGTGTGTGCGTGAATTTTAAGAGATGTTGTTTGAACCAGTAGTACATTAAATGAAATCAGTATTTCCTTACAGGATATTTGAATTATTTAAAGGTTACATAAATGAAATGAATAAATTAATTGAATGATTGAATTGACAAGTTAAGTAAAATAAATTAATTAATTAATTATTAAGTTGTAATAATTTGCATGAATAATTTAATTGACAAAAGTTAAGTAAAAATAATTGAATGATTTGAATTTTATACATGATAAATGATGATATATATTTAAGTTTCCTAGGGGGATTTTTTTTTATAGGAATGCCCAGAGGGCATTGCTATAACCCCCCCCCTCCCCCTAAGAAGGTTACCTCTCCCTTTTCTATTTTGAAATTACAAGTCCGAGTACCGACGAGGCCTCCTGACGACGCGGCCGGAGGGTGTGATAAGAGTAGCATTGGTTTGGCTGCGGGTATGGGGACACAGATTTGCTGTGGCATTGCCAGTAGCGTTGGACGAGGCACTGGCACGAGAAAAGGTTGCTGGAGTGAAGGTGATCCGCTTGTTGGTTCCTTCCGAGATAGCGTCAGCGGGATGTGGGAGTCTTTAGTCCCGTTGTCCACTAACGGAGTGGCCAGTGAGGGAGAAAGTTGCTCCTGACTGACCACTTCTGCCGACGAGGGTTCCTGCAACAAAGGAGGAGGCAGCAAAACGGAAGGTGGCGTTAGAGTAGCAGGGGTGGTTAAAAGGGTGGGGTTGAGGTTTTGGGGGGAATTACTGTACCATAAAGAGGTATAGTAGGAAGAGAATGAGGTGATAGTGGTTGTAGATGAACATTTTCGGTATAAGTGGTTTAATGGCGTGTTGCCAGAGCACTATGTGAGTGCGAGATAATTGATGACGTGTTGTAATAGCCGTGTGTGAGTGACGCAATGGCATGTTGCAAGCGGTTTGGATGGCGTTTTGCCAGAGAACTATGTGAGTGAGAAATAATTGATGGCGTGTTGCCAGAGCACTATGCGATTGCGAGTTAATTGATGGCGTGTTGCCAGAGCACTATATGATTGCGAGAACTGATGACGTGTTGCCAGAGCATTATGTGTGAGTGCTGAATGAATTGATGATTGAGTGTTGGTCAAAATTCAAAAGTAAGGACCTACCTGAATAAATGAAGTGAGGTGAAGGTAGTAGATATTGACCCGTTTATTGTTAATCCCTTGAGATGTTAGTTTAAAGGATGTGAGGTGTTTATCGTTTGTTAATCCTTTGATATGTTAGTTTAAAGGATGTGAGGGTATTGCTATACCGTGCCACTTATTTTAAACTCAAACCGCTCGAATATAGAGGAGATAGCCATAGCCGCCGATAAATTATTTTTTAATCCCTACCTGAATCAGGCCAACGGTCAAAATCATAGCCCAACTAACAACACTTCCATTTCTCAAGTTCGAGGAACGAAGAGTTCCTCTGGCGACTGGTCAGAGCGTTCAAGGGTTCCATCTTCTCTATAGAGGGATATTTAAGCTTCAATACGGATGAGGGAAGCCGAGATCTAACGGTTAAAGCTGCAACAAGGATCACATATCGAGCATAAACACATGTTGAGCGATCAGAGGCGCAGGTCCCGCTCTGGTTCCCAAAAGAGAAGCCAACGAGGGCATCCCAACGCAAAAGGTGAGAAGCAGCCAAATTTTTAACTTTATTCTTTCGCCTATTCTCATAACCTTCCACACTATCAGGGTTTATTTTGGTACCATCAAAGGTACGGCCACAACGCTGTACACAGTCTTGTAGCCACCGTTATTCTTCACATAATGCAATAAGTCGTCTCCCAAAGCATAACGTTTCCTTTTCCTCTCAATCTACTCAATGGTGCTGGTATCATAAGAAATATTGTGCACAAGCTGTGAAAGGCTTGCAACCGTGCATATATTTGGAACCAGTACCTCCTTCTAACATCAACCCTCCAGTTTTCTCACATCAACCAACTCAACCACCTTGTCCAATTTTTCCCAATCCTTCAAATTCAGCTTCAACTCTTCAATCGCATCCTTTAAACTAATAAGGTAAGGGAAAAACGGATCAACACCCCCCACCTACACCTCACTTCACATATTCAGGTAGGTCCTCACTTTTGCATTTTAACCCACCATCAAACCTCACTTCATATCGCATTAAATATAATATCACTCGCATAGTGCTATGGCACCCTCAATTCATTCAGCAGTCATACAGTGCTATGGCAACACGCCATCAATTCATTCGGAAGTCTACAATGCTATGGCAACACGCCATTATTTCATTGAGCACTCATACAGTGCTTTGACAACACGCCATCAATCTATTCAGCACTAACACACAACTATTGTAACATGCCATCACTTCACTCAGACACAGCTATGGCAACACGCTATCAAACCGCCTATATAGAAAACGTTCACCTAGAACGTCCTTTACCTCCTCTTTCTCGCACTACAATCCTTTATGCTCCAGTAAGCCCCCAAAACAATCTCCAACCCACCCTTTCAGCAGCCCCTTCTCCAAATTATCCCAATCCTTCAAATTCAGCTTCAACTCTTCAATCGCATCCTTTAAACTAAAAAGGTAAAGGAAAAACGAGTCAACACCACCCACCTACACGTAACTTCACGTATTCAGGTAGGTCCTCATTTTTGCAATTTACCCCACACACAATCCTCACTTCATATCGCATTCAATTCAATATGACTCGCATAGTGCTATAGCACCTTCAATTCATTCAGCACTCATACAGTGCTTTGGCAACACGCCATCGATCTATTCAGCACTAACACACAGCTATTGCAACATGCCATCACTTCACTCAAACACAGCTATGGCAACACGTAATCAATTCTTTTGCACTCACATAGTGCTATGGCAACACGTCATCAAACCGCCTAGATAGAAAACGTTCACCTAGAACGCCCTTTACCTCCTATTTCTCTCACTATAACCCTTTATGCTCCAGTAAGCCCCCAAAACAATCTCCAACCCACCCTTTCAGCCACTTCTTCTCCAAATTATCCTAATCCTTTAAATTCAGCTTCAACTCTTCAATCGCATCCTTTAAACTAAAAAAGGTAAGGGAAAAACGGGTCAACACCACCCACATCCACCTCAATTCACATATTCAGGTAGGTCCTCACTTTTGCATTTTAACCCACCATCAATTCTCACTTCATATCGCATTCAATTTAATATCACTCGCATAGTGCTATGGCACCCTCAATTCATTCAGCACTCATACAGTGCTATGGCAACACGCCATCAATTCATTCGGCAGTCTACAATGCTATGGCAACACGCCATTATTTTATTGAGCATTCATACTGTGCTTTGACAACACGCCATCAATCTATTCAGCACTAACACACAACTATTGCAACATGCCATCACTTCACTCAAACACAGCTATGGCAACACGTAATCAATTATTTTGCACTCACATAGTGCTATGGCAACACGACATCAAACTGCTTATATAGAAAAAGTTCACCTAGAACGCCATTTACCTCTTATTTCTCTCACTATAACCCTTTATGCTCCAGTAAGCCCCCAAAACAATCTCCAACCCACTCTTTCAGCCACCCCTTCTCCAAATTATCCCAATTCTTTAAATTTAGCTTCAACTCTTCAATCGCATCCTTTAAACTAAAAAGGTAAGGGAAAAACGGGTCAACACCACCCACCTACACCTCACTTCACATATTCAGATAGGTCCTTACTTTTGCATTTTAACCCACCATCAAACCTCACTTCATATCGTATTAAATATAATATCACTCGCATAGTGCTATGGCACCCTTAATTCATTCAGCAGTCATACAGTGCTATGGCAACACGCCATCAATTCATTCGGCTGTCTACAATGCTATGGCAACACGCCCTTATTTCATTGAGCACTCATACAGTGCTTTGACAACACGCCATCAATCTATTCAGCACTAACACACAACTATTGTAACATGCCATTACTTCACTCAAACACAGCTATGGCAACACGCCATCAAACCGCCTATATAGAAAACGTTCACCTAGAACGCCCTTTACCTCCTCTTTCTCGCACTACAATCATTTATGCTCCAGTAAGCCCCCAAAACAATCTCCAACCCACCCTTTCAGCAGCCCCTTCTCCAAATTATCCCAATCCTTCAAATTCAGCTTCAACTCTTCAATCGCATCGTTTAAACTAAAAAGGTAAAGGAAAAACGGGTCAACACCACCCACCTACACGTAACTTCACGTATTCAGGTAGGTCCTCACCTTTGCATTTTAACCCACACTCAATCCTCACTTCATATCGCATTCAATTTAATATCACTCGCATAGTGCTATGGCACCCTCAATTCATTCAGCACTCATACAGTGCTTTGGCAACACGCCATCGATCTATTCAGCCCTAACACACAACTATTGCAACATGCCATCACTTCACTCAAACACAGCTATGGCAACACGTAATCAATTCTTTTGCACTCACATAGTGCTATGGCAACACGCCATCAAACCGCCTAGATAGAAAACGTTCACCTAGAACGCCCTTTACCTCCTATTTCTCCCACTACAATCCTTTATGGTCTATAAGCCTCCAAAACAATCTCCAATTCACCCTTTCAGCCACCCCATCTCCAAATTATCCCAATCCTTCAAATTCAGCTTCAACTCTTCAATCGCATCGTTTAAACTAAAAAGGTAAAGAAAAAACGGGTCAACACCACCCACCTACACCTCACTTCACGTATTCAGATAGGGGTCCTTACTTTTGCATATTAACCTACACTGAATCCTCACTTCATATCGCATTCAATATAATATCACTCGCATAGTGCTATGGCACTCTCAATTCATTCAGCACTCATACAGTGCTTTGGCAACACGCCATCAATTCATTCGGCAGTCTACAATGCTATGGCAACACGCCATTATTTCATTGAGCACTCATACAGTGCTTTGACAACACGCCATCAATCTATTCAGCACTAACACACAACTATTGCTACATGCCATCACTTCACTCAAACACAGCTATGGCAACACGTAATCAATTATTTTGCACTCACATAGTGCTATGGAAACACACCATCAAACCGCCTATAAAGAAAACGTTCACCTAGAACGCCATTTACCTCCTCTTTCTCCCACTATAACCCTTCATGCTCCAGTAAGCCCCCCAAACAATCCCCAACCCACCCTTTCAGCCACCCCTACTACCGAAGCTCCACCTTCCGTTTCGCTGCCTCCTCGTTTTGCGTTTCAGGAATCCTCGTCGGCAGGGCTGGTTATTCAAGAGCAAACCTTTCTACCACTGGTCACTCCGTCAGCGAACAGGACTCGAGACTCCCACATCAGGCTTGACGCCATCTTGGAAGAAACCAGGAAGCCGATCACCTTCGCTTCATCAATCTTTACACGTGCCAGCGCCTCGTTCAACGCTACTGGCATGCCACAGCGAATATGTGTCCCCGTACCCACAGTGAAACCAATGGCACTGTCACATGCTCCGGTCGTATCGTCAGGTGACCTCGGCATTACACGGTCCAGTAGTACTCTATTATTCTTAGGGGGATATAGCAATGCCCTCTGGCGAATCCATATAAATAATAATAATCCCGGAGAAATTATCATTATTTCATCATCATTATCTCGTGCTCATGATATATATATATATATATATATATATATATATATATATATATATATATATATATATATATATATATATATATATATATATATTGGTGATGGAGTCGTTCCTTGGGAACCTTATTCGTAGCAGGAATATGAAGACATGCGATGGTTACGAACATTTAATTTTCCAGACGTATCGGTCATTAACGATGACCATCATCAGCGAATTCTTAAGCGGAATACAAGAAGTTCACTATAAACCACAACAAGAAAGAATTATAAGGGCAGGGCGAACAATCCAAAATAAGTTAGATCAGGGGGTATGTAATCAAAGCGGATATTAATAGATGGAGCGAAGCAAGTAATTAAATAAAGTTAAATTAATTAATCAATTAATTAATTAATGAAAGTGATGAATTGTGTGGTAGGTCTATAAAGGTGTGAAAATGTTTTCTAGTTTCCTCTAGTGTTAGGGCATCACTAACATGCTTCTTATTATTTTTATTTCATAACGCATTCTTCCTCCGTCAGTAATGATGCTGACTGTCATTGACAACCAGGTTCCTCCATTGTTATATATATATATATATATATATATATATATATATATATATATATATATATATATATATATATATATATATTTGTTTAGTTTAATATATTCCACCGTCGTAGCATTCAAGCCTTTCAATGTTTTTTGTTATGCTAAATATCTCTAGGTTAATTATATTAAGTTTTTCATTTATTATTTTCAATTTGAGTAATAGTTTAGGCACTTCGCCTCTTTTTGTTTATTTTATTCTCTCTTCCACTTCTTGTTTTAGTTGGTTAGTTTTGATGATCTGTGATTGTTAGATTTAAATTTGATTTGGGCACTTCGCCTCTTTTTATTTTAAATTTTAAATTTTTAATTTGGGCACTTCGCCTCTTTTGTTAAGGTTAATTAGTGCTTTAATCTGAATCGAGTTCATTAAGGTCATTTTCCTTTGAATACTACTAAGTATATATCGGTAGTACGTTTTCTCTCGCGCAGGTTCTACCTCTTGGGAACAGAGCTGTTCTACCAAGTGCGCGTCTTCTCTTTCCTCGTACGTTCAAATCGTTTTCATTGTCGGGAGTATTTCCTGATTGATTTTGTCCCAAGTCTTTCTCCCTAGCCTTTGGATCTCCATATTGATCGGTTTTAGTTCGATTCTTTGATGTAGAACCGATTGTTGAATACGTTCGATCCTTTGCGTGCCAGTTATCAGCAGTGTGGCTTTATTCTGCACCCTCTAGATCATTCTGAGAGATGTACAGCTTGACATCTGCGTGATTACAGCCAGGTACACTAGGGCTGAGCGTACCAAGGCCATGTACAGTTTTTTCTTGTTTGGCACGCTGAGGCTTCGGAAACGGTAAAGTTTCTTCAGCTCTCTTTTGGCTAGGGAGACTCTGGTATTTACGTGAGCCTTGTAACCAGATTTTTATAGTCGTAAGCCCAGGACTTTTCCCTGGTTAGAGTACGGATAGAGTTCGTTTTCGACGATGACGTCGTCAACTTTCCCGCGGTTCATTGGAATTATGGTGAACTTCTGGCGGTTGGTCTTAATTTTCCACTTTTTTCATAGCGATTGATGTTGTCAATCTCGGCAGCTGTCGCCCTTGCCTGACTCCTATATTTCTTGAATGGACTCAGGAAGATTTGAGTAATGTCATCTGCGTATTGCAGATACATCGAATCGTACCTCACTGGAGCAGGCAAGTCAATTGTGTACACGAGGTGCAGCAAAGGACTGAGACAGCTGCCTTGTAGAACTCCTGCCTCGAGTTCGAATTCGGGTCCCTTGCAGCCCTCGATCGGCATTTGGGCTCTCATATCCGTAATATAGTTACAAAGGACCTTTTCCAGGAGTGGGTTTAGCTGGAGGTTGAGGATCTTGAATTGTAGCCCTCTCAGCCATACTTTATCGAAGGCCTTCTTTACATCCCGCAGCACCACGTCTACGTACCTTCTCTCAGCTTTACTGCAAGCAAGTTTTTCCGTTAGGAGGGCGAGTGCTGTTTCCGTTCATCGTCCCTTGCGGAACCCGTACTGCTGACGGTTGTGAGCTCCTAGCTCGGCTAGTTGTTCTTGAAGCCTGTCAGCTAGGAGCTTCTCGTAGACTTTCGCAACGATTTCCAGCAGGGCGATTGGCCTGTAATTTACCAGTTGATCAGAGAGTTTACCTCCCTTGGGTATGAAGATTACTTTAGCAATCTTAAAACCTTCAGGGAAGTAACCCGTATACAGGGAAGCGTTGTAAATGTTGCAATTCCCTGAATGATCTGCTGTGGGGCATTTACCAAGTACATAATAAAGTTAAATCTTAAGTGATTGAACATTAAATGAATACGAGTAGACTAAGGCACGAAAGTTTGAAATATTAAATAATCAATAATGGAGCGGCCAACGAGGACGACTAAAACATTAAATTAAGGAAAAGTCAATCATAAACTAGATCATTTGGATATAAATGGGACAAACTAAAATAAAAATTTCTCTGCCCGAGTACTAACCTTATTTCAGTGTAGCTGAGAGTATCAACTGATATTACGGACAGAATTATGCAGAAAGAAAACTATTAAGGGGGATGTGAGTTCATGATTTGAAACCTAAGGAGGAGGGAGTTAATTGAGTTTGGTCTCTGCCTCTTTGATGGTTTTTCCTGCGATTAGGGGAAAATTCTAATTTTGAGGATGGGTGAACGACAAGTACTTAGGGCGAGAGTGGTACTCTCCGACGGGGAGAGATGGGTTGTGTTCCATCAAGATCGGGAGGTGGTATTGGTCCTTCGATTGCGTCATCTTGTTGCGAAGGCGTAGCTGGGTGTGTTCGCAAAGGCCGCTTGGGGCGTTGTTTCAAGAGTTGAGCTACCGTTGGAGATAAAGAGGATCGTGTTGGGTGGTCGGTTCTAAGCGCCGATGTGCTAGACGTGGGTAGAGTGCCGTGAATGCTAAGAACACCACTCGTCACAGCAATAAAGGTGGGTGTCGACAGTGTGATGCCTTCTGAACGCATGTCTAGTTTTGCTTGGCGTCTGGAGATACCGCATGACAGGGACCGAACGTAGATTTCCTGGGAGTAGAAGTAGAGAGGGCACTTCCTGTGGTGGGCAGGGTGTGAGCCACAACAGTTCGGGCAGTGCGTCTCTTTTGTGCAATATGGGGCATTGTGTCCCAATTGTCTAAATCGAAAACACGGATTCCCGTTGAACTTACAGTATTTCGCGGAGTAAGCGAATCTATTGCAGTTACAGCACTAGGGTGGGGTGAGGTTGTCTTCTTGAACTCGTATACGTCATACGTCTTCCTGCAAATTTTATAAGTATTGGTAGCGTTTGTTGTTTTAGAGTTATCTTAGCAACCCTAAACGGAGTGGAAGAACGAAAAGATGGATTTTTATGAATATTGAACCACTCAACATTATGTTTTGGTCGGTGAAGACTTCTTTGATGATGGAAGCGATAAACTCGTATGCGGCGTCAGGTCCTAACAGGAAGTTATCCACTAGAACCGTGCAGGTGTTGACATAAAATTCATTCGTGTCACTGGCCGAGATTTTTAGAGAGCCGAGAGACTGTAGACCAAGCAGGTGTTGGGAACATGACTCAGTATAGTTCCGAGCGTAAGTCAGCAATTGAGAAATCAGGAGAGGATTTAGGGACTAATTCATTTAGTGCCTGATACGTATGTAAGCCACATACCTTTTGTTCTTCTGGAACACGTAGAGAAATATAGAAACTAAGCAGAGGGAGCTAAGATGTTATGTAAGTTTTTCGTCGATTTTCGGCGACGGTTGAGGTGCTGTTGAGCACTAGAAGGTTAGTTGATATTGCAAGGGGGAGACCTAAAAGTGGTTGCTGCAACGATGTCCGTTTATGAGCGAGATAGAGGCTATTGCGGTAGGCCTCGAACTCGCCTGGTCTGAAGAGAAACCAACGATCGTAGCCAGTGGGGGATCAAAGATCGGGTGATCAAGAGTTTTTTAAAAGTTTTCATTGATGGGCATAGGTGCTCTATTATTACGGGACACAAACGCTCATTACCCCCCCCCCCCGCAGTAGCCCACTCGGCGAAGGGTAAATATGAAGCCAGCCAAGCCAGCTGCTGCCATTAGAGCCCACACCTCTCGCCCAGTGGCCAAGCAGCTCATCAGCATGTTGCCTCCACCTTGGGCTGGGATTAAAAATAATAGTCTGCGGAAATAAAGAGTGTATAAAAATCCACCACCCCCAACTGGAGCTCAGGGGTGAGGGGGCATTAGACCTTCCCCCCCTCACTCCCGATCCGGGATAGTTGGGTGAGAGGAAACTGGTCGGTATCTAACCTGTGAAATTAGACGCCGACCGGAGAAAGTTGTGGGAGAGGTCGTAGGGAAAGTGAGGAAGCAAGATAAGAAGATAATGTGAGAGAAAGAAGGAGAAGAGGCTAAGGTGGGGCCGGACAGGGCGCCGAGTTCCGTCAGCACGGCGGCCAGGAAAGCAAATCGCCGCGACCCCTTACGGGGGGAACACAGATTATTATGCTGAACGGACCAGCTGATCATCTCGCTCGTTGGCCTAGACCCCCTATATGCCCGGGCCCCCCTCAAAATATAACTCAATAACGGGACGCATTCTGGATCAGACAATTGCAGATTTTTGTCACTAAGGGATGAGAAGCATTCAAACTGCGAATTGCTTGTAAAACACTTCTAGAGTGGGATTAAAAGTTAAAATTTCGATCAGTTTAAAAGCTAAAAAAATGCTTGAAAGTTTAGCGGTAAAAATAAAAGCTGCCAGCGGCAAAGACAAAGTTAAAAACTCTCCTGAGTAGGTGGCTGCAGCACTCAGCCACCGTCTGACTTAGAACCATCTGTGTATATCGGACAGTGTTATATGTGAGGTCACATGCCCTTCAAACAGGCTCTTTCGGGAGCAAGTGTCCACGGACGAGATTTCCAGGATTCACATGCTGGTACTGTGCTAGGTGGAGCAAGCCAACTAGGGGTCAGCGATGACGGAAGGGCAAGGACCCTTAGAGCACCCAGGTTGGAGAAATGCTCTCCTATCCGGAGGTTCAGCAGCGAGGTAAAGACGGCAACCAATGGAATGCGCCGTTGACTCGGCAGTATAATGTCATTTGTAAATCTATGATACAGGGGCCTGCTGCGTACGATAGAGGTATCGCACACAGATCTGGAGTCGATGATAGGGTAACGAGAGCACCCTATACACAATGAAAAGACTGTCCACGGAAGAGGTGCAGAAGGCTCCACTGGAGAGACAAACTCCGAGTTTGCCAATGGGGTTCAGCATTGTAAGGACTGAGGGGGAAGCCTAAAACTAAATTTGGCACCCATAGTTCAATTTGGATTGGACGAGGGCAGTGTATAGTGACCACAGTGTTCAAGGATCACTACCACACGACGTGTGGGAGAAGAATTTAAAAATGTCTAGTGCCCGCAGACAGCCCGTTCGGAGAAGGCGTAGGTGTGGTAACCAGGATAGCTTGAGATCAGGTTACTCCCAGAAACCGTAACTCAGAGACTAATTCTATATCTACACCGTGTAAGAAGATAGGTGGGGGGAAGAAGACTCCTTCTACCCTGTTGGAAATACATTACCTTAATTTTGCTTGTGAAAAGTGGAATCCTCTACGTTGTGCAGTTTCGAGAAACCCATCGACTATCAACTGCTGCTGACGCGCTGGGTCGCCGATACACCCGCTAGGAGAAAGGAAATTATATCATTGATCCTAATTACAAAACATAAAACACTTAAAACACTGCACTGAGGAAATCCTTCCTGTTGGGATTGCAGGCGAGAGAACGTGTCTCTAACACACACCGTAAAGGATCGAGATGCTAAGAAACTGAATAGAAAACGATAAAAGGCCTCTCATACGCCAAACATGTAGCTGCTGTAAGACGCCCTATCTCCGTGTTGTATCGTAGGCTTTCTCAATGTCGAAAAATATGGCCAGGACTCGGGCTTTAATGAGAAAGCTTTCTGGACGTTTCCTTGAAACGGGGGAAGAGGTCAAGGTTACTATGAACCTTGCGAAAACCGCACTGAAATGGAGACGGTAAGTGATTGGTTTTAGGAAAATAGAGCAGGCGCATCAACACCATTTTCTCAACCAAATTCTTCAGGAAACTGATAAGAGCTATAGGGTGGTAGTGATCTACGTCCAACCCGTCCCTACCAGGTTTCACAAAGGGAAGAACAATCCCGACGCGCCATGATGATGGGTAAAAACCCTTCACCCATAAAAAGTTGTACAAGTTAAGTAAGAAAATGACAGACGTCTCGAATCGTATCAAAATGGATCTCTTCAAGGCCAGGAGAAGTAGACCCACAAAGGTCTAATTGGGTACTCAAGCTTGTTCTCCTTACGGAAAATAACAGCGGGGGTGAGAGTCGTCAAATGAACTTTCAGTTCTTCACACTTGGGAAGAACGCCTTGAAAATTCAATTGTTAAATGAAGGATATTATGTGGGACGGCTAGAAATCACAGTAGATATCTTTTTCTCCTTTGTGGATAAGGTTAAGTTTGAAGTGCGCTCCAAAGAGCTTGGCGACGAAGACCAGATTTCGAAGAGCCTGCTATAGCAGGGGAAGAGATGTTGGAAAGAGATATTTACGAGGGTTTCGAGAAACCGGCCCAAGCCCCTGCCTATAATTGGGGCGCACAGCCCGCCAGAAAAAAAGCGTTCGATAAAAGAACTTCGGAGAGTAAATCGGGAATCAAAGGCAGAGGGCACTAACGATATCTGAGGGGTTGATCCAACAACCGATGCTGGTGATGTTGTAATATCGTAGGCTTTCATCGGATCATGAATAGGAGAGAGAGTGGGTGGAGCAGGTGATGTGGACAAAGTACGAGGAACTGGGTGATTTCTCCTACCGTTGGACCTGTAAGGGCCAACGTCCAGTGAATAGCGGGGTGGACTTGAGAACACAGAATATTCAGCAACAGTAGAAGAGTCCATTGAAGAATTTCGAAGCTCGCTCTAGTCATCTCCAGAGGCTGCCCGCTAATTGGTGACCGATAACCCAGGTGAGAAGTCCTTCCTCTTAGCACGGGGTTTTGGGTACCGGTTCCGGGTAGAAGAACCATCTCTGGTTAATATAGAAGATTCAGATAAGGTCTAATGTCGTCAAGTGTCTCGCCCTGAGGGGCTGTCTGGCTAGAGCTGCCGGAGAGAGGGAGGCAACATTAGGTATCTTGGTGTCAGATCGATACTTCGACGGTATACCGTGAATATTTCTGATACTATCGGTATATAGGCGATGAGATGCTTCAGCCGTGTTGGAACTTGAACGTGGTGGTTGCTTTCGTGCAGCGTGTCACGCAAAACATCTTAGAAGGCACTTGCTAACGTGAGGTTTGTGCTCGAGCACATTGGCGAGCCTCTCTCACGTCCAGACGCAGAGAGTCGCGCAAACAATGACCTTTTTTATAAGAAATTTGGCAGATTTTAGACCAAGCACTGTTAGCACCACCGCAGTTAATACATCCAGGGACATGGTAATTAGAAACTACAATTCATACATGACCGGGAGTGCCGACAGGCATGAGCATGTCCAAAATGAATACAATTAAAGCAACGTCTAGGTAGTTCGACGAAGGGGCTTTCCGGGACTCGATGTACCCAGCTTTAACTTGGGCAGTTCCTGACGTTTGAACATTTAAATCAATGTGGCAGTTGGGATTCTAGCAGCGCCTACACTTTCAGTCACCTTGTGTACATGTGTGACGTGTTGGGTACTAAGCTTGGTCTGAAGACGAGTGAAGTCTTAGCATAGGTGAGCGCGATAACGAAAAAATGTATCACGATAACCTTATCAGCGATAACTGATAATTGATAACTGGCGATAAATTATCGCCCGATAAGGTGATAACCGATAAATCCAAAATTATAATACAATATTGATTATTGACTATATATAGCGTTATTTTAAAATACAATAGTAAGAATATTTGGATAGTTTCTTACCTGGTGAGGCTCTCCTTCATCTCCTTGTAGGTTTTGAGGATCCTACTCACAGCTCGGACCTACCCATTTCTGCCTCCAAGGCAATGCCTTCACGCGGTAGCGATACCAAAGAGTGTAAGGGTGGGTATCGAAGCCCCTTCCTGTTTTCACATCACACGTTCGACCTTGACCGCCATATAGTCGGCGAGCTCTAAGGTGATGTTCTATATGGAGTAGTCCCAGAGTTCCCTCGCATAAACTACTCCTTTCACGAAGTTCATGGTAGAGTGCGGCGTCACACTGACAGGCGTGCCATAGTGTGTCCGAAGGGCACTAATTATGGCCGCCTCGGAGGGATTCCCTACCAATCACACTAGGTAAAGCTCTCCTCTGATGGATCATGTTGCCCTTAGCTAACATGTTGCCATTAGTGGAGCGAATATCCAGGAAGCGTTTGAAGCCAAGGGGCTCGAAAATGCCGGGTAGTCTCTGAATGAGGGGCCCCGATGTTACCGAGGCTCTGCTCCGCACTTGGGGTGGGAGAGGGGCCGGATGTGCCGATCTTGGCTTGGTGGCTTACAGAAGTGGCAGCAGACCCATCCGTCTCCGCAATCGAGAGGAGCCCCGAGTCTTTTTCTTGTTTTTTTCTTTTATGAGAGGAGGGCGGGGAATGAACCCACCTCTCCCCTTTGCCGGCAAAAGCCCCCAGGCCGGATCGACCAGCCTTAGCAAGGTCCATCTCCGAGATGGAGAAGGTCCTGGAGGTTGCAGGGGTACCAGCCGGAGGAGGAGATCCCTCCCTCCTTGTACTGCCTTGGAGACCCGAGCCGTTTGAGGAGGACCTTGCATAGGGGCGGACTCGGGTTCAGTGATTGGCACCTAGCCCGGATTTGTCCCCATGGAAGGTCCTACAGTCTAGGGCTGGGTTGCCTCAAGGACCATGTTTATCTCTGGGGGGAGGGCGCCATTTGCACCCCCCATCCCAAGACATCACAGGTCCTATTGGCAGCGGTGTCAAGAGTCAAGTATGGGGAGGCACAAGCTTTGACCCCGGCTAAAGTCAGTATACGAGCCAGCAGGTCTCTGAAGGGAAGCGACCGATTGGTTTTATCTTCCCACTCTCCCCTAAGGTGGTTCGCCCTACCTAACCGCTTCAATGGGAAGCGGTCGGCTATGAGCTGCCTGCTGGCTTTCTTGACAGTCCCGTTGGAAAGTAAAGGGGGGACTGCCGCTGGAAAGAGGAAGGCGCCCGAAGACCCCTCCAGACAAAGGGAGTCCCCTACACCCGTAGCCGGAGAGAAGTAAGCCTTCCCTCCGGTTAAAGGGATTCGCAGGGTCCGTTGCGAGAGCACAAGGGGGGGGGGGGGGTCCATTTTTTCTGTGGAACTGCCCGAAGGCAGCTCCGACGGTAAACGAGGGAAAATTGAGTGGAGATTTTTTATTTTATCATCATTGGTCATGGTGACCCTATTTTTTTTACGGGATGCAGATGCTAATCACCCCTCGCACTAGCCCGCTCTGCAAGGGGTGTGTACGGGGCTGAAAGAGCCAGGTGCCCCCATTTAAGGCCACCCCTCCCGCCTGGTGACCTGGCATCCCTTCAGCATGGCAGCTACACCATGGGCACGGCGTAAAATGATAGAGTTTGAAGTGAGAAGGAAAGGGGATGGGAGGAAGGTCTGGGTGAAGATGAAGCAGGTTGTTCAAAACCCACCATCACCAACTGGAGCTCATGAGTTAAGGAACACTTCCCTCTGTCCCCTCAGCTCCGATCCGGGATAGTTGGCTGAGAAGGTCAGCATCTACCCTGTGAAAATAGAGGCTGACCAGAGAAAATTGTGGGAGAGGTTGTAGGGGAAGTGAGGTTAGTAGGGGGAAAAAGACAGGCCATCTTAAGGAAGGAGACTAAGCTGGGGCCGGACGGGGCGCTGAGTCCCGTCACCACGGTGGCCAGGAAGGCAAATCACCGCACCCTTATGAGGGCATAGGGATCCAACAGCAAAGGACGACTGAAAGGGAAACTGAAGAAAGTTTGGCTCGGGAACCCTTACGAGAAGGGGAAATTTTAGGTTTATGGGTAGCTATTGCAAATAGAAATAATTTCCTTCTCCAACGGGACTCCCTATCACGGAGGTCTACGAGACCGGCGCTACGGCAACTCTCGATTCGGTAGCGTCCATTATGGCCTCTTGTAGAATGGATACCTATCTACATCTTTATAGGCCGAAGGGGCTTCCCGGGTTCTCCTACGCGCGAAAAAAAGGGGTTAATGATGCTTTTCCTTTTGCATCGGCAAACAAAGGCAGTGGTGATGCCCAACCTCCTCCAACCTTCATAAAAGAATAATTCAGAATCAGTCCGAAAACAACAAAACAAGCAGAAGGGCCACTAGATAAGAGAAAGAAGAGGTGGTGCGGAGATGGGTGTATTAAAAGTAGGGTTCGCAGCACCAAAGGCTGGTCCCCCTCGTCACGAGAAGGCTAGAAGGTCTCTAGGAGTAACCGCTGAAGAAAGAAAAGGTCACAGAGAAGGGAAGAGAAAAAGGGAAGGAGATAGAGGGGTCAAGAGACCATGAATAACAACAATGAGACCTTAAATAAAGGTCGAGGAGGGAGGAGAGGTATAGTAAAACTCTACTTCGCAGTCCTCTCTCTGAGGGGGAGGAGCCCCTGCTCAACGACAAGGCAGGAACACTCTCGCGGTGAGCCTTTGGAAACACCGTGATCGCGGAGAAATAGGTGCTCTTGATGACACTATATCTACTCCTCCTCACCTACCATCCCTTATATGTTCTATTAAGTAAAAGGACACAGATAATCTTGTTTATAATAATATAATACGGGTTACAGTCACGATAGATAATTCAGATTTAAAGAACCAACATTATTTAACGGATGACAAAAGCCACAAGGGCCTTATTTATTTTATTTTATTATAATGATTTATAGCCCTTTTTGAACTATAGGCTCATCTGGCTTAAGTTGGTATTAAAAACAAAAGATAAAAATAGTCAAATAATGTGGACATATTAGTTCGGTTAAAAAATTAAAAACAAAAAAGAGCACTAACATGCAATTAGGTAACGTCCTTCATGTTAAAATACGAGTGGACAAGGCTCGGATAAAACTAAGGAGAGTAAAATATGATTAAAATATAGGGCAGTAAGGAGGTGACTAGGGTATTAGATTTTGGAGGAAAGGCCAGCATCTTCCAGGAATCGTACTAAGTTGGGCATAACATGGAGAGAATCCCCGAGAATAAGGGATAAGGTGTGGAGAGGACCGAAATAGTTCTTTGGATGGGTAGATTATCAAGGAAAAGGTGAGTAAGATGTGTTGCACCGAGATGCGCGAATGACACGTCTTGCAAGACGGACGTTCCTCGCTAGCCATTAAGTGTGCGTGGGTGAAGCGACAGAGGAAGATTCGCAGGCTGCACAGCATAACTTCATGACGTCTAGTGAGGGAGTAGGATGATGGTCACGGGGAAGCATTTTCTTCTCTAACCAATTTACGGATGAGATGGATAAGGGGCGGTGGAAGATGAGTGATTCAGGTATGGACGGTAAGGTATGGAGGAGGGCCTTCCTAGCTTGGCCGTTTCATTTCCCTGCATGTTTGAGTGTCCGAGCAGCCAACAGAACTATATGGAGCAAAAGCATCCGGTTAAGAGGTGTATAGTTTCTAGTATCTCTATGGCTAAAGGGTGGCGAGGGAACAATCGCTTAAGGGAAGTCAGCGCACTCTTAGTCTAAAAATATGGTATATAACCCTGGGGAATGGAGCCTGAGGGCCTCCAATGACAGGAAAAGAAAATCATGCCATAATTTTTAAAGTGGATCCCATAGAGTTTATCTATCATCGGGTTTGTTGTTTGAGAATATTGTTTAGAAGGTATATATTTCTCCTTGTAGGTGGGACACGAAGACTACCCATAACGTAGTCCGGTGCGTGTCGTAAAAGGCTGCTTGCTTGGAAAGCCGAGCACCATAATTTTCCCTCCTGCTAGCCATATACGCAAAGTCAGTAATGGACAGGGATGCTGCGGACACCATCATTCATACCGGTAGTATCGATGATAAGCACCAGCACAATCATTTGAGAAAGTGGTTTCAATGACATGCTTGTCATCCTTTGTTTTTCAGGGTTAATATGTTAGTTCCAAGTTCTTAGAGCTCTAAATAATGTACCCTTTGGTCAACTCTGCGCCTGCTTTTCGAATGCGACCAACACCAAAAAGTTTAATGAATGGAGTTAGGCAGCATCCTTCTGTTTGCTGGCCGTCTCACTCTCAGATGAGCAATATGGAAGCGCTCGATGAATTCCAGCCACGGTACAATAGTTCAGGCGGCGCTGGTAACGCATGGGGACATCTTGCTTCTCTTTAATGTTTATTTATCTCCATTGTGGGTCCTTAAATGCGACACAAGATTGTCCTTTCTCTGATCCTGATAAGAGCAAAGACTGCATTTTTAAAACTGCTCGCCTGTGTGAGTACATAAGTGGCTTTTAAGCTGACCTTTCCTTGCAGCTTGATAAGGGCAAAGGTTGCATTTGAAAGGCTTCTCACCTGTATGAGTAAGTGAATGCCTCTTAACTTGTCCTTTCGTTGCAGCCTGATAAGGGCAAATGTTACATTTAAAAGGCTTCTCACCTGTGTGTGTAGTAAGCACGTGTCTTTTAACGTTTATTTTTATTGCAGCCTGATAAGGGCAAAGACTGCATTTGAAAGGCTTCTCACCTGTGTGGGTATATGAATGGCTTTTAATATGATTTTTCGTTGCAGCCTGATAAGGGCAAAGGCTGCATTTAAAAGGCTTCTCGCCAGTGTGATTATATGAATGGCTTTTAAGATGATCTTTGCTTGCAGCCCGATAAGGGCAAAGATTGCATTTGAAAGGCTTGTTACCTGTGTGAGTCGTTGAATGTCTTCTAACATCATTTTTCGATACAGCCTGATAAGGGCAAATGCTGCATTTAAAAGGCTTCTCGTCAGTGTGATTATATGAATGTTTCTTAATATCTTCTTTTCTGGCAGCCTGATAAGGACAAATGTCACATTTGAAAGGCTTCTGACCTGTATGAGTAAGTGAATGCCTCTTAACTTCTCCTTTCGTTGCAGCCTGATAAGGACAAAGGTCACATTTAAAAGGCTTCTCACCTGTGTGTGTAGTAAGCGCGTGCCTTTTAACGTTTATTTTTGTTGCAGCCTGATAAGGACAAAGAGCGCATTTGAAAGGCTTCTCACCTGTGTGAGTATATGAATGGCTTTTAATATGATCTTTCGTTGCAGCCTGATAAGGGCAAAGACTGCATTTAAAAGGCTTCTCGCCAGTGTGATTATATGAATGGCTTTTAAGATGATCTTTCCTTGCAGCCCGATAAGGGCAAAGATTGCATTTGAAAGGCTTGTTACCGGTATGAGTCGTTGAATGTCTTCTAACATCTTTTTTCGATGCAGCCTGATAAGGGCAAATGCTGCATTTAAAAGGCTTATTGCCAGTGTGATTATATGAATGGCTTTTAATATGATCTTTCCTTGCAGCCTGATAAGGGCAAAGACTGCATTTGAAAGGCTTCTCACCTGTGTGAGTATATGAATGGATTTTAAGATTATCTTTCGTTGTAGTCTGATAAGGGCAAAGACTGCATTTGAAAGGCTTCTCGCCAGTGTGAGTATATGAATGGATTTTAAGCTGACCTTTAGTTACAGCCTGGTAAGAGCAAAGGCTGCATTTGAATGGCTTATCGCCAGTATGGGTTCTTAAATGTATTTTTAAAGCTCCCCTCTGTGCAGTGTGATAAGAACAGGAGCAGCATTTATAGATTTTCCTATTCATTCTTGAATGATGCGGCGCATGTGAATTTTTATATGTCGACTGGGAAGGTATGGAGTTGTCTTTGGTGCATTTGCCAGGGCTTACAGATCTTGAATATACACCTGTAGTACAATTTGGGTCATATTCAATGGCTCGAGTTGGGGATGATATAGCATTAACTTGTGGAATAACCTTACGGTTACTGGACGAACGCAATTTCATCTCCTGAAAAAGAAAAGTTATTTTATAATCTCTCGTTCACGATCTTTCTGGTGTACAAAAGAGCCTTACTGCAATAGGAAGAAAGGGGAGGAACCCCACTCATCGCAAATTAATTCTTTAGGACTACCACCTTATTATGATCAACAGAAAGTGATCTTATATGTTGACGCATTCCGCATCAAAAACACAAATTTATAGAACATGGGGATAAGAATAGCAGAAAGAACGAAGGGATTCCAAAAGTTCTACTAGAATAAGGATAAATAATAAAATTATGAAAAGTAAAAATAAAGCGGAAATTTTAAAGAATATATGATAATTCAACAGTTAAATATAAGATATCCTAGGTAAGGTCAGCTGCAGAGATACCTCTGCGCCCAAACTGCAGCACGAATTTGATCAGTCTGTATGGATTGAGCATGAGGAACATGGAATCTTTTTGTAATTCATGAGCGCTATGTTGGCGGTTGGGACTGAGGGGATGATTACGAAACATGTTTCAGAAACAATGACCAGAGTAGAGCAAGGTCATGGGATGTTTTTTGAAAATGTCACATGCTTCTACATACATACTCGTATGTTGGGAGAGAGACCCAATAGGGTGGACATATTGATGAAATAGGCAACACAACAGGGACACCCAAACATGAGAAATGGTCACCCATTAGGTGTCCTAGGGGTTTGGGGATGGAGCGTAGGCTATCAAAGGGCGCTGCTAAGGGAGTTGCAAATAGGCACTAGTTGGCCGCTGAAGATGCGACTATTGATTAGGGGCAGTAATAGGTGATAAGTACACTTAATAACAGCAACCAGGAGCAGTTGGCATAATAAAACTTATCCTATTTTAAAATACACAAAAGGAAACAAAAGACCGAGGCCCGCTTTCCTAAAGGATATTTGCTTGCAGCCAACACCCACAGACTATATACACTGGGGGAGGCCTGTCTCCTCCAGATGTTAAAAAATGCTGCAGTTGGGTGTGCACAAATCCATTATAAGTACAAGGAACAAACGGTATCCACCACACTTGCCCTGAGACATTCAGAAAGAATGTGCTGGACAGTTTGGGGGACCATTCAGTCATTGCTTTAATCTGCAGAGCAGCAGCACTCCATCAAATGGGGGAGTGCACCATGAGTGAGTGTGGTCCAGAGATCACATTTGTTTTTCTTAAAAGGGGCCATCCTGACATCTGCTTCCGAAATTATAAAGTGAACTGAAGCCACTGGGCTAGTGTGGGGTAGGTCCATGAAAACTAATGGGGGGACAAGGATGCAACTTTAGGTTTGTGTTGCCAGTTTTAGAGCTTCTTTACCAGATAGGTCAAAGGGATGATCTGATTACTGTTATGTAATTAGTGCACGGAGGAGTGAAATGGAGGTCTGTATTCCAAGTCCTTGCAGACCCTTCGGAACCATCATTTCCTCCAATCCTATATGTCGAGGATCCCAACACAAGATAATCTTGACTTATCTAAAATAGGCAATAGCACTCGTGTCACAGATACTGAAAACCAGGGAGAGCCGAGATTCTAATGCCTCGAGACCACTTAGAGCTCTCTGTGAGTCAATATAAATAACAATTTTGTTTCGGAAGAGGGTACAATGCATAAGGGCAAATAGCGAACAATGAAGTGCAACCGGTTCAGCTGTGAAGACAGATGCAGTGCCCGACTGAGCACCTACAACATCAAAAAGAGTGGAGGCAGCATAGTAGTCATGTTAACAACATTTAGCCAAATCTTTAAAAACTGACTTGAAAGCAAACATTTTTTTAGTTGTGTGCAAAAGATTTTGGAAAAGTACACAGCATATAATTTAAAAAGAATATAAGGAACAAAAAGGACAGGTGCCCAATCCAAGTGGATTCTAGATAGCAGCACAAACAAATAGGGGTAATTAATAATAAAAAAATTTGGCGAATACCACTACAAGATAAAAGTTCTAAAAATGAGTGTTTAAAATATTCTTCTGTAAGAAGAAAATAAAGGCGAGGTAGACTTGAAAGGGTGAGGACACATGAGAGCCAAAGAATATCAAAATGAGGACAATCCAATCGAAGATTGGAATGTAGTTTTTTAGCCCATCTGGCGAGTGCCTACTAGTGCAAAAGTTGCTATACTCACCACAGCCTACGACTAGGCAATATTAATAAATAAATAACAATATGTATAACCCAAATAAGAACGATAGAAAAAAGGACAAAAGGCTAAAAACAGCAATGAGAACAAAAAAAAAACCCCAAAATAAAGGAAGAAGTTAACAAGTGAGAAGCGCGCTCCGGCGTCGGTGGTAGGCCATCCTCACCCCGACGCAGGAACATGCGACATTCAACAGTTAAATAGAGTAGGAGGAAGCTAGCCTCCTCTAAAAAGTCGTGCAGCTCATAAGTCTGTGTGGACGAATTAGACCGGAGTACAAGGGACAAGAGGTAGCGACATTATTTTAAACAAATTTTTTAAGAGCTCATCTGACGACTGCCGACTTGGGAAGTAATCGCCGTATTAAAAACCTGCCTAGTACTAGGCTACTTTAAAATCAGATTCCAAAACAGAAAAAAAACAACACTAAAAATAAAAAAAGGAGAAAAGGCAACGAGCAGGAAGAAAGCTCCTGCGTCGGGGGGAGGTCCCCCCCGGCGCAGGAACGTCGACATATAAGAAAAAAAACAAACAAAACAAAACAAAAAACTAGTTAAATAAAAAGGAGAAGGCCGGCCTTCCCCCAGAAGTCTACAAGTCCAACAGTTAATGTGCACGCACTCGTCCCGAGTACAAGGGACAAGCGGTAGTGACCCCGCCCATCCCGGTACCGGGGCAGGTAACGTGCGCGAAGAAAGCCCAGATTGGGAGATTCAACAAGAATGTGCCGAACAGTCTGGGGGGCAACGCAGTCTTCACAGTACGGCGCTCGCGAGCGTTCTATCAAATGGCGGTACGTCCCACGAGTGTGTTCAATTCGCAGACGACAGAAAGCAACCTGAAGCCTTCGCGGCATTGGGTGGTAGGTCCATGGGAACAGTAGCGGCGCAATGACACGCAACTTTAAGTTCCCTTCGAAGGTCGTCCATCTTCTTTGCCCTGCAGCTCGAAGAGCTGAAGGTATTCCTGCAATGTAGTCGGTGTATTGCCACCACCTCGGCCGTGAAGAGAGACGCAGCGCCTGGTAGAGCCCCGCTGACTTCAAACACAGGGGATACGGCGGGGAAGCCGACCCCCTCTTGGGGGTTAGAGCCATCCGTATACACTGGCACGGTTCAAGCGGGAAACGAGGTGTAGTCCAAAAGGTCGAACGCAATACTCCCGGCGCTATACAAGCTTTGGGAGCAGAGGCGTGGTGACAAATAGCCAAATGTGGTACCCTCCAGGGTGGCGTTGTGGTGGAGCGAACGTGAGTGTGTGTAAAGGGGGCCATTCTCCCACCCCTTTTCTCTGTACCCTCTCCCTCCCTCTGTAAGAATGTGTGTGTGAGTGGGAATGAGTTTTTTTTTTATATTTTCTCTTTGTATATATATATATGTATTTGATTTCATGTATTAAAACTTTCTTTCTCAGATTGTACTTTGCTTAAAATAATCTTTTATCAAAATTGTACTTTGTTTAAAATAATCTTTTATCAAAAGATTATGTTTTGAAACAATAGTTTTTAGAGTTAAATATTTGGAGAATTGTTGATGCTGAGGATTGTTTGAATATACATTTAGAGGTAAGCTAGTCGATAAATTTACTCGGGTAATGCCCACTTATTAGTTTCCCTTCCATGTATAAGTAAATGAGTCATAAACGGAGGATATATCTCTTCTACAGAGAGTGGAAGCTTGGACGGACGGCAAGAAGGTTTCTCTAGACGAGTGCTCCGCCCAGCCCTGAGACGGAGGGCTTTCATACCTAGCTAGACACCTGGACCACCACACCCGCATTGGCTGACAAGCCTGCCTCCTTTTATGTTAGCCTACTACCACCCACATCCAACACACAAGTGATAGCGCGTGCCCCTTTTCGTTCGGTTGTTGTTGTTGTGTTTTTTTATTTTGTGTAGATATATTTAAGTAAATTTGTTGTATTCGCCTGTTATAGAATTCTCTTTTGGCATCTTATTTGGATTGGGGAATTTGGCCTCATTTTGAAGTGTGCACACTTCCCTTGTAAATATAAATTACTGTAATTATCATTGTACTTTTTTTTGTAAGTAAAGGGACTGTATATACAATCCGTTTCATTCTCCCTCGATTTCTCACGTCCGGACAGTGTAGGAAGCGGGTTGGATCGATTGGAGAGAGATATATTTTCGGCCTGCTACATTTGGCGCCCGAATCGGGACGTGAGACTTCGAAACCGGGAGCGTGACGGGATTGGATTGCAATCCATACCCAATTAGCGTGACAAGTAGTTTGATTGATTTTTCCCTCCTCCTATTTTTTTACTAACTTGGGAACAATGGCTGTAGCGGAAACATTGAATGAAGAAGTAGTGCGATTGAGACTGGAGTTGAGAAAGAAAGAAGAGGAGTGTGAAATGTTGCGGGGAATGATGGAGGGAATGGAGAATAAAATAAAAGGGATGAATGAAAAGACTGATAGGATGAAGAAGGAAATGGGAGACCGACAGGATCAGACGGACCGACGGATGCAGGACCTATATAACATGATGACAGGGGCTGGATCAGCCCCAGGACCTACAACCCTGACCCCTGCTCCTACTGAAGGGACGGAATGGATGGCAGTATGATTGAGTCTAAAGAAGATACTGTGAGTGGTAGGAAAGGGGGTGAATGGAAGAGAGTGGAAAGTAAGAGAGGAAGTAAGCATGGTTCTAAGATTAAGGATAGGAAGGCGAGAGGGAAGAGTGTGGATTCGCTATACTCAGATGAGGGAGAGAGTGACCATATGATTGGAATGAGTGAGACCGAGAGTAGCTCTTCGAAGAGTGAAGTGAATGTGGGTAAAGGAATTTTGATTAGGCAAGTGCCAAGGATTGATAAGTTTAGATTGCATGGGGAAAAGAGTATGGATAAGTTCCTCGGGGATTTTGAGCGGTACTGCAAGCTCAAGTACCTGCAGAACAAGGGTCACTGGGTGAGTGTTCTAGAAGATTGTTTGGATGGGAAAGTGTTGGAGTTCTTGCGAGTGATAACGAGTGTGGGAGAGCCAAAGTACGATGTAGTGAAGAAGAGATTGATTGGGCAGGTGAAACGAATGAAAGAGAGTGTGAAGTATAAAAGGGTCAATGAATTTGAGAAGGCTCGAATGGGGAAGAGTGAAAGTGTGAATATGTATGCACATAGGCTTGATAGTATGGCAAGAACGAGATATGGTGATGATGATGTAAATGAATGTAAACCACTGATGAGGAAGTTTTTGGACACGATCCCGCGAAAGGTGAGTGAATGGCTGAGTGGAAAGAGAAAGGAGAGAGTGAGACTGACAGGTGAACGGCTGATGTGGGAGGATGTGTTGGAACTGTTAGAAGATGGACGATTTGATGATGAAAGCGATCTAGAAGAGGATGGATGGTACAGTGTGAATATTGGGGGTAAGAAGCCCAGGAGCTTTCATCCACCCCAGCAGTTTGTCAGCTACAGGGATGCCCTGAAGGCTGCACCAGCTGGAGTGATGTCGAACTTCCTGGGCTGGCAGAATGGATGGGCAAATGGGGGGTGGTCGAATGGAAGGGGGCAGATGAATTTCAAGCGTGGGAACGGATATATGAGAGAGAAACCGAGGTATGTCCCAGCAAACGAGAGACCGAATGGTGGGAGAAAGATTGTGGAATGTCGTCGGTGTGGAAGGAAAGGTCATATGTTGGCAGAATGTAGGTGGACATCTGGTGCATATTTTGGGTGTGGTAAGAAAGGGCATATGATAAAGGATTGCCAGGAAAGTGTGAAAGAGTGCTACGAGTGTAAAGAAAAAGGCCATTTGAAGAAAGATTGTCCGAGGCTAAATGGTGGAGCAACTGGTGGGGAAAGTATGAAATATGCATGTGGTAATTGTGGAAAGGCTGGTCATTATGCAAGGATGTGTCGTGACCAGAGGAATGTATGTAGCTATTGTGCAATGGAAGGACATTCGAGTGAAAAGTGTTTGATTAGACTGAGAGCGCAAGGTGTGAATGGAAAGTCTGAAGCGGGAAACTGAATGGTAAGAGGGTACCTGCTGAAGTATCCTCTGGGTGCATGAGTGTGAGTAATGTGTTGGTAAGTCTGTCTAATGTGAAAGTGCTGTCTGGTAGGAAGTATGAGTGTCTGAGTGTGAAGGTGGAATTGAATGGAATTGAGTGTTTGGCTTTAATAGATTCTGGATGCAAGGCGAACTTGGTGTATAAAGATGTGTAGGACAAGGTTAGCGAGAAAGCCCTCCTATCTGAGTGCGAGGGTAGTTTGGTAGGTATTGGTAATAGGAGAGTGCCTGTGATTGGAATGATAAGGTTAGCTGTTCGAATGCATGGTATGATGATGAATGAATGTGAATTTTCTGTGATTGATAAGGTGAGTAGTGAGTATGGGGTGATTTTGGGGTATGATTTTATGAAAATGAATCGTATGGTTGTGCATCCTGCGAGTGATCAGATTGAGAGAAAGATTGGTAAAAATAGGGTGTATAAGTTGTATGTAGGGAAAAATGGTAGCGTTTTGAGGAGTGTGTTTACTGGTATTGAGGTGACTGCTATGGAGAATGTAAGGTTTGTGAAGGGTGAAAGGGTGTCTGTTAGAGTGAGTTGGAGTAAGGATGTTAGTTTGAATGTGGGTGAGAACACTGTGATATTGGATGGAAAGGATGCGTGTTATAAGGTAAGGCGTGTTGCTTGTGTGTTTGATGGCTTGATGAGAATGAATGATCCTTTTGTATGTGTGCAGTCGGACCCCAGTGTGAAAGGGCAGGTGAGGGGAATCCAAGTCGAAGATGTACTGGGTCACCTCTCCACTGTCAATGAGGTAGGTATGGATGATAGTACGGATGTCAGGGTAAATGTTGCAGGTGAAGAGACGTGTGAATGGACGTATAATGATGTGATGAGCATGGTGGAATTGGATGGATGTTTTACTGAGTATGAAAGGGAGGATGTGTATCGAATGATATTTGAACGAAAGGGAGCCCTCAGTAAGGGTGATCTGGATTTCGGGGTTGCAAAGCTCCCGGAATTCAAGATTGTCCTGAAGGAGGATTCCCCAATCTATCAGCGGCCAAGCCATTTCCCACGTCTGGTTGCTGATGAGATTGAGGAGCAGTGTGTAGAATTAGAGCAATTGGGGGTGATTGAAGAGAGCGAGAGTGCATGGAATAGTCCAATTGTACCTGTACGTAAGCCGGATGGAAGATTGCGTCTGTGTGTGGATTATAGAAAGGTGAATGAAAGGACTGTGAAAGAAAGGTTTCCGATGTGTGTGGTATCTGAGTGTGTGTATAGTATGCATGGGATGGAGTGGTTTACGAAGCTGGATCTGGTACGGGGGTATTACCAGATGCCCATTGCTGAGGAGAGCCGGCTAGTAACTGCCTTCTCTTCCTCAAAGAGGCATTACCAGTTCCGGAACCTCAGCTTTGGGTTGGCTAATGCTCCCGGAGCCTTCCAGCGGGCAATGAATGTTGTGTTGAGTAAGTTTGCGAGTAAGAATGTGATTGCGTTTATAGATGATATTTTGATTATGACTGAGACTTTTGAGGAGCATATGAGATTGGTGAATGATGTGTGGAGAACGTTGGAGAGTGTTGGTGTGAAGGTGAAAGTGGCGAAGTGTGAATGGTTTGCCAAATAAGTGGAATTCCTTGGGCATATGGTGAGTGAGAATGGGTTGCGAAAATCACCAAAGTATGTTGAGAAGGTGCGAATGTTTCCTAAACCGGTGACTGTGAAGCAACTGAAGTCGTTTTTGGGTTTGATTGAGTTCCAGCGAAAGTTTATACGTGATTGTTCTGGTGAGAGTAAGCCTCTGACTGAGTGGATGGGCAAGAAAGGTAGTACGGTTGTCAAGTGGAATGATAAGATGAATGAGGCGTATGAGAGACTGAAAGAGGCAGCGGCTGAAGATGTTGAATTGGCTTACCCAGATTATAGTGTAAATGCTAAAATGCTTGAATTGTATACAGATGCGAGTAGGTATTGTATGGGAGGTTTTCTGATGCAAGAGCAGCGTTTGAATGGAGAGAATGTCAGGCGAATAATTGGGTATGTATCCAAGGCTATGAATGTTGCAGAACGAAAGTATTCGACTGTGGAGCGAGAGTTGGCTGCGATAAGGTATTGTTTGAAAGTGTTGCGTCCGTTTTTGTATGGTGTGAGGTTTGTGATCAAAACAGATCATCAACCTCTTGTGTATCTGCAGCGTATGAAGTGGGCTGATAGTAGGATTGCAAGGACTTTGGAAGATTTGAGTGACTTTGATTATGTGATTGAATATGTGCCTGGTGAACGGAATGGAGTGGCTGATTTGATGTCAAGGTATCCTGGTACGAATGATGAAAATGTGTGTGGAGTGAGTGATCCTGAGTATTTGCCGAAAGGGATTATGAATGGAAAAGAGAGTAAGGGTGGTGGTGATTCCTTGTTTGAGAGTGTATGGAATGGTTTGCAAGATTTGAAGAGTGATGGAGTACACGTGAGAGTGCCTGATAGTGTGGATGATTTAAGGAAGGAGGTAATGAATGAAGTGTGTAGGAAGCCTGAAAGCATTGGTATGGCAAAGGTGCGGAACTTCATGAAAGAATTGAGAGCGATCTGTATGCAAGAGGTCCCGCCATTTCAGGAAGTGTTGATTGTAGTGAGTCGTTTGTATGGAGTGATTGTTTATGTGCACTTTGGTGCTGAGAGGCCGATTGTGTACAAGGATGAGAAGATGAAGGGTTTGAATCCTAATGTGGTACATCTGCAATGTTTGAGCGGTGTGCACTACAATTGGGTGATTGAAAAGTGTTCATATATAACAGAGAAGAAAGATTGTCTGGATGAAGATGAGCGTCGTGTGGTGAGTGATGGTATGGGAGTTAATGACAGTGTGGATATCAGTGTTGATGTTGGTGTGCTTGTTCCTTCTGTGTATTGCGAACATGGTGGACCTGATATGATGGAAGCGAGAGTGAAAGTTGGTGAAAGGTTGTTCTGTGGTTTGATTGATACTGGAGCGCAAGTGTCTTTAGTAATAGAGAGGATTCTGAGTAAGTATGATGAGTTTAAATGTGGCGAGCATAAACCTGTGAAGTTACGGATATGTGGTTAGGAAATGGCATGATAGTGGCATGGGAACAGGTTGGTCTGAAAGTGAGTTTTGGTAATGGTGTGAATGTGAAGCATGACTTTGTGATTCTGAAGGATGAGCAAATGCCGTGTTGTTTCTTGCTTGGTGTAGACTTTATGAGATTGAATGATTTGTCTTTGGATGCTGATAAGGATTGTCTTATGAAAAATGAATGTGAGGTGATGGGGTTGAATGAGTGTGCAAAGAATGTTGTCAAGTTTTGCGGTATGATTGAGTTGGTCATGGATGATGAGAATCAGATTTTAAGTGATGAGGATATTCTAGAGATGCGAGAGATGTGTCCTTTTGTTAGTGAGTTGAAGAGGTGTGTAATGATGCGTGTTGATTTGAATGAATGGCCAGAGTGTTTAAGTGATTTTAAAAGGTATGCTAAGGATTTTGTTGTTTGTATGGATGTTGTATATTTTGTGAGGCATGTGAAGGGTGGTGATGATATGTATGTACCTGTGATGTCCTTAGTTGGTATGATTGGTCTGGTGAAGGTTGTGCATGATAATTATGGGCATATGGGTAAGTTTAAGCTGTGGAAGTGTATAAAGAAGCGTTTGTTCCATCCGTTTCTGAGAACTGTTGTGAATGATGTTGCAACCACGTGTGAAAGGTGTCAGAAGCGAAAGGTGCAAGGTGTGCAAGTGAAACCACCGATGTTGAAAGTTGGTGCGAAAGAACCGTTTGAATTGGTAGTGATTGATTGTGTCTCTTTGCCGCGTACGAGTGCTTGGAATGTTGATATGGTTGTTATGGTTGATCATAAAAGTAAGTTTGTGTATGCAGCGCCTGTGAGAGATAAAAGGAGTGTGACTGTTGCGCGTGTGGTTGAGCAGTTGTTTTTTCCTATGTGTGTATGGAAGCCTAGAAGATGTCTGAGTGATAATGGGCCTGAATTTGTAGGGGAAGTGTTTGAGCAAATGTTGAGAGAGAATGGTGTGGAGCATGTGAGAACAACTCCGTATGTACCGTCTTCAAATGGATTGGCTGAACGGACTATAAGAACCTTGTGTGAGATGTTGAGAATGATGAGTACGACAGTGAATGACTGGGATGTGTGTCTGGGGAGAGTGTTGTGGGCGTATAATTCAACTGTGCATAGTGCAACTGGAATGTCCCCATGTCAGTTTGTGATGAATTTGGAAAGGCGAGTGAAAGATAGGTTTCGTTTGAGTGAAAGTGAGCAGAGTGTATGGCGTGAGGCGCATGAAAGGTTCCATTCATTTGAATTAGGTGCAAAAGTATTGAAGGTGAAAGAAGTGAAGGGTAGGTTGAATGTGTCAAAGATGAGTGAGAATTTTGATGGACCTTATAGAGTTGTGAGGGTTTGGGAAAATGGGGTGACGTATATTTTGGAGAGTTTGAATGACGGTATGACTGAGAGAGTGCGGGCTCATCAGAGTCAGTTAAGGAGATGGAGAGAACCTCCTGACTACCTGGTGAGCCATCCGATGTATGGACTGTGTAGAGAGAGAGGTAAAGTGCATGATGATGAGATTGAATGTGATAGTATGGATCTGTCTGGGAAAGAGCTAGTCTTAGTCTCGAGGAGTAGAAAGCGTACAAAGAAGAGTGAAAGGAAGAATGCAAGTACGAATGAAAGTAAGTCTGAGCAGAGTGTTTCTGGTATGGGGGATCTTGAAAGGGAGATTGAGTTTTTGCGTAAACAGGTAAGTTATTTGGCTGGTATAAGTAGACGAGTGAGTGACCTGCCTGTGCCTGATTTTTCTGGTTTTGGGAACAGTATGAATGATAGTGTGTTTGGGCAGAATGAACCTAGTGTGGCTGATTTTTCGGGTTTTATGAATGGTAATAGTAGGGGTGAGTTTGATGTAGTGAATGGTGAAGTGGCTAATTTTTCAGGTTTCTGGTGGGAACCAGTCGAAGAGGTTTCTGGTATGCCTGTTGAGAATACAGGGGATGTGAGTGACCTGTCTGTTTCGCAAGAATGTACTTTGAGTTGGATGAGAGCTGTGAGTGAGGAGCTGATGAATGGGGGTATGATGAGTGAAGGTTCTGAACGGAAGAGTATGAAAGAATTCTGTCGTGAGATGGGAGAACTGGTAATGAGGGCTAAAAGTATGGTGGACGATATGATAAATAGTGACGATGAGACTGACAGGATGACTGACGAACAAACCCGACCAATTGCTACGCGTAGCCAGGGACCAGTAGAAGAGTGTGAATGGGTGCAGAAAGGTGTGATTGAGCACAAGTGGTACCGTGAAGAGTGATTGAAAGAGTTTTGTGAGTGACTGGTCGAATGGCTTAAGGAAGGAGGGGTGTGGTGGAGCGAACGTGAGTGTGTGTAGAAGGGCCATTCTCCCACCCCTTTTCTCTGTACCCTCTCCCTGCCTCTGTAAGAATGTGTGTGTGAGTGGGAATGAAGTTTTTTTATATTTTCTCTTTGTATATATATGTATTTGATTTCATGTATTAAAACTTTCTTTCTCAGAATGTACTTTGCTTAAAATAATCTTTTATCAAAATTGTACTTTGTTTAAAATAATCTTTTATCAAAAGATTATATTTTGAAACAATAGTTTTTAGAGTTAAATATTTGGAGAATTGTTGATGCTGAGGATTGTTTGAATATACATTTAGAGGTAAGCTAGTCGATAAATTTACTCGGGTATTGCCCACTTATTAATTTCCCTTCCATGTATAAGTAAGTGGGTCATAAACGGAGGATATATCTCTTCTACAGAGAGTGGAAGCTTGGACGGACGGCAAGAAGGGTTCTCTAGACGAGTGCTCCGCCCAGCCCTGAGACGGAGGGCTTTCATACCTCGCTAGACACCTGGACCACCACACCCGCATTGGCTGACAAGCCTGCCTCCTTTTATATTAGCCTACTACCACCCACCTCCAGCACACAAGTGATAGCGCGTGCCCCTTTTCGTTCGGTTGTTGTTGTTGTGTTTTTTTATTTTGTGTAGATATATTTAAGTAAATTTGTTGTATTCGCCTGTTATAGAATTCTCTTTTGGCATCTTATTTGGATTGGGGAATTTGGCCTCATTTTGAAGTGTGCACACTTTCCTTGTAAATATAAATTACTGTAATTATCATTGTACTTTTTTTTGTAAGTAAAGGGACTGTATATACAATCCGTTTCATTCTCCCTCGATTTCTCACGTCCGGACAGTGTAGGAAGCGGGTTGGATCGATTGGGATCAGAGATATATTTTCGTCCCGCTACAGCGTCCCGGGCAGAACCATAGGCGCCACCGGCTCGAGAGCTATACCTAGCTCTCGAAGGAGTTTCCTGGCCCTAAACTCAAAAGGCTTAAGGAATGACTGGCGTCTCTCGGCGGCATAGGCACCGTCGAAATCAGCTGCGGATTCAGTGAGATCTGTTGGAGAATGAGGGAGGAGCCGGGCTCGCGCGTACAGGCGAATGATGCACTGTACACCGCGTAGAGCGAGTGGCATCTCCCCAGCGTCGAGAAGTAGGATCTCAATGGGGAAAATGCGGAAGGCATCGGTCGCCAGGCGAAAGCCGGTGTGGTGGATCGAGTCCACCTTCCAAAATACACGCTCGAATGTGGATGCATAAAACCTGCATCCGAAGTCAAGCTTCGAACGAACAAAAAAACGATAAAAAAGTAAGGCAGTACCCTTAACAGCGCCCTAGGGGCTGAACGTCACGGAACGAAGAATATCTATGGCGCGGGTACAAGAGACCCTAAGGCTGCGAATATGAGCCTCCAAAGGTAAGGCGTCGGTCAAATACAGGACCAAAGAAACGGTGCGATTCAACCATTTCCAGGCGTACCCCATTAAGAAACAAGTCCGGGTCTGGGTGGAGCCGTGCATGACGGCAGAAGTGAACCACCTTAGTCTTGCCAAGGAAAACCGAAGCCTGTGCGCTTCGGCATAGCGGGAGCCGCGGTTCAATGCCTGTTGGAGTCGACGCTCCAGAGTTGGCATCTGGGCCGCGCCTAAAGAGATTAAAAGGTCGTCCACGTAGAGCGTAACGAGAACATCTTCCGGGAGCACCAAGGTGATCCCGTCGATGCTCAGGGGAAAGAGTGTGACACTGGTACACTCTTCCCAGCGGGACACCCTCTTCCTGCTCCATTGGGCCGGAAAGGGCTCCCCCCACCCGTACGCAGAATCGACGATCTCGCAAAAATTCAGATATAAACATTGGGAGGCGCATCCCTTCGCCCCCATCGTGTGGAGAGTCTCCAAGATACCGTATCGCCATGCGGTATCATAGGCCTTCTTCAGATCGAAAAACACCGTGGCGTAGTGCTGTCTACGACTGACGACCTCGCAGACGGCATTTTCCAGTCGGAGCAGAACATTCGACGTGGAATGGAACTTGTGGAAGCAGTACTGTGCAGAAGCCAGATGCCCTCTAGTTGTCCATAAAAAAAGGCTAATCTAACATTTACCAATTTTTCCATCAACTTGCACACGCGAGAGTTTAGAGAGATTGGGCGGAAACCGGCCGGAGTAGAGTGATCACTCCCCAGTTTACGAAAGGCGAGCATAGTAGCGATGCGCCAGGAATCTGGGAGGAGACTCTCCACCCAGATCCTGTTAAACAAATCTAACAGAAAAGCCATGCCTCGCTCACCCAGGTGTCGAAACATGGCGTACGGGACATCGTCCGGACCATGGGCGTTCTCCGCTTCTGGAGGTAAAGTCCAGTCGGCGGCCTTCCGCGACATTAAGACGTGCATTGTATGCAGGCGTAGCAGCATCCCGGGCTAGAGAATGTCAAAAGCGGTCACGAAGGATTCCGCCACGGACGCGGGGTGCGAGTTTGCGGTCCCATTCTCCTGGAGAACGGGAAGGGGGTCCTGCGGGAACTTGCCCCGAATCCTTTTGACTCGATTCCACACCTCTGCTAAAGGGGTCTTCCCGTTCAGTGAAGACACGTATGCCCGTCAAGAAGAGCGGCAGGGGTGCTTCGAAATATACCGGAACCTAGCCCTAGCCCAACGAAATTCAGCGACAGTGATATCGTTCGGTCGGCGCCTATAACGCACATAGACATAACCCTTCTGTTTGAAGTCTGTCTCACACTCAGCCGACCACCACGGGAGTGGTCGGCGTCCAAAACAATCAGACGTTCTGGGAATAGCAGTCAGGCCCGCGGCGATAAAGTTGCCGGAGAACTCAACGGCCTCATCTACCGACTTAAACTTCTCGACTGAGATAGAGAATTCAGTAAATTCATGAAATGTAGGCAACCGCGCCTGCGCCCGCGCCAAACACCACCGAGGTGTGCTCTCAGGTGGCAGTTGCCCTAAAAATGATATTTGAATGAGAAAGTGATCAGTACCATGGAGGTCATCGACTATCCACATTTTTTTAATTTTTTTTTATTAGAGCTCATCTGGCGACTGCCTACATGGGCATTAGTCGCCGTATTAAAACTGGCCTTGTTCTATGCTACTTTAAAATAAAATTAAACGAAGAAAAAAAAACACCCTAAATGGAGGAAAGGCAAAAAACAAAAACAAATGCAAAAAACAAAAGAAAACAAAAAAACAAACCCAGCTTAAATAATAGGGAGAAGGCCGGCCTCCCCCCAAAAGTCAATAGGTCCACCAGTCGATGTGCACGCACTCATCCTGAGTACAAGGGACAGGCGGTAGCGACCCCACCCATCCCGGTACCAGGACAGGTGTCATGCGCGAAGATCACCCAGACTGGGACATTCGACAAGAATGTGCCGAACAGTCTGGGGGACGACGCAGTCGTTGCAATAGGGCGCAGGCGAGCGCTCCATCAAATAGCGATGCGTCACACGAGTGTGCCCGAATCGGAGACAACAGAAAGCAACCTGAAGCCGCCGCGGCATTGGGGGATAGGTCCATGGGAACAGTCGCGGCGCAATGGCACGCAACTTTAAGTTCCCTTCAACCGTCTCCAAACTTCTTTGCCAAGCAGTCCGAAGAGCTGCCCGTATTCCTGCCATGTAGTCAGTGTGAGGAAGAGCGAAACGCTGGTCCGGTCGCTGAGTCCTCACGGACTCTTTGGCGCCCTCATTCCCCACAATTCCTACATGTCCAGGAACCCAGCAGAAGATAATCTCGACATCTGCCCGGCTCGCCAAAACCGTGGCGTCACGGATTTCGCGAACAACGGAATGCGGAGATTCCAGTGCCCCAAGAGCACTCAGAGCGCTTTGTGAGTCACTATAGATCACAATCCGGTCTCCGAACCCGGCACGTCGCGTAATCTCCCGTACCGAGTGGTGTATTGCCACCAGCTCAGCCGTGAAGACAGACGAAGCGCCTGGTAGAGCCCCGCTGACTTCAAACAGAGGGGATACGGCATGGAAGCCGACCCCCTCTTGGGACTTGGAGCCATCCGTATACACTGGCACGGTACCAGCGTGACACGATGTGTGCTCCAAAAAGGTCGATTTTTTTTTTTTTTTTTTTTTTTTATAGAGCCCATCTGGCAACTACCCACTTGGGCATAAGTCGCCGAAAAACACGACAGCCTAGAATTAGGCTACTTTAAAGTTAAAATATGAAAACTTAACAATCAATATAAATTTGAAAAACTTAACAATCGAAGCAATCTCCGGCAGCGGGGGGAGGTCCCCCTCACCCCGGTGCAGGAGAGTGCAATCTAAAACAAAACAATAACAAAAAAAGGAACCTTAAATAAAGGGGAGAAGGCCGGCCTCCCCCAAAAAGTCAATAAGTCCACCAGTCATGGTGCACGCACTAGTCCCGAGTACAAGGGACAGGCGGTAGCGACCCCGCCCATCCCGGTACCGAGACAGGTATCGTGCGCGAAGATCACCCAGACTGGGACATTCGACAAGAATATGCCGAACAGTCTGGGGGACGACGCAGTCGTTGCAATAGGGCACATGCGAGCGCTCCACCAAGTAACGATGCGTCACACGAGTGTGTCCGATTCGAAGACGACAGAAAGCAACCTGAAGCCGCCGCGGCATTGGGGGATAGGTCCATGGGAACAGTCGCGGCGCAATGGCACGCAACTTTAAGTTCCCCTCGACCGTCTCCCATCTTCTTTGCCAAGCAGTCCGAAGAGCTGCCCGTATTCCTGCCATGTAGTCGGTGTGAGGAAGAGCGAAACGCTGGTCCGGTCGCAGAGTCCTCGCGGACTCTTTGGCGCCCTCATCGGCGCGCTCATTCCCCGCAATTCCTACATGTCCAGGAACCCAGCAGAAGATAATCTCGACATCTGCCCGGCTCGCCAAAACCGTGGCGTCACGGATTTCGCGAACCAGGGGATGCGGAGATTCCAATGCCCCGAGAGCACTCAGGGCGCTTTGTGAGTCGCTATAGATCACAATCCGGTCTCCGAACCGGGCACGTCGCGTAATCTCCCGTACCGAGTGGTGTATTGCCACCAGCTCGGCCGTGAAGACAGACGCAGCGCCTGGTAGAGCCCCGCTGACTTCAAACAGAGGGGATACGGCGTGGAAGCCGACCCCCTCTTGGGACTTGGAGCCATCCGTATACACTGGCACGGTACCAGCGTGACACGAGGTGTGCTCCAAAAAGGTCGAACGCAATACTCCCGGCGCTGTACAAGCTTTGGGAGCAGAGGCGTGGCGACAAATAGCCAAATGTGGTACCCTGCAGGGTGGCGTCCTGGGCAGAACCAGGGGCGCCACCGGCCCGAGAGCTATATCTACCTCTCGAAGGAGTTTCCTGGCCCTAAACCCAAAGGGCTTAGGGTATGACTGGTGTCTCTCGGCGGCATAGGCACCATCGAGATCAGCTGCGGATGCAGTGAGAGCTGTTGGCGACTGAGGGAGGCGCCAGGCTCGCGCGTACAGGAGAGTGATGCACTGCACGCGGCGCAGAGCGAGTGGCATCTCCCCAGCATCGACCAACAGGCTTTCAATGGGGAAAGTGCGGAAGGCACCGGTCGCAAGGCGAAGGCCGGTGTGGTGGATCGAATCCACCTTCCGCAATAAACGCTCGGCTGCGTATGCATAAAACTCGCATCCGTAGTCGAGTTTCGAGCGAACAAAGGATCGATAAAAAAGAAAGGCGGTAGCCCTATCAGCGCCCCAAGCGCTGAACGTCACGGAACGGAGAATATCCATGGCGCGGGTACAAGAGACCCTAAGGCTGCGAATATGAGCCTCCCAGGTGAGGCGTCGGTCGAATACAAGACCAAGGAAACGGTGCGACTCAACCACATCCAGGCGCACCCCATTAAGAAACAAATCTGGATCGGTGTGAAGCCATGGATGGCGGCAGAAGTGAACCACCTTAGTCTTAGCCAAAGAAAACCGAAACCTGTGCACTTCGGCATAGCGAGAGACGCGGTTCAATGCCTGTTGGAGTCGACGCTCCAGAGTTGGCATCTGGGCCGCGCCAAAAGAGATCGAAAGGTCATCCACGTAGAGCGTAGCGAGAACATCTTCTGGCAGAACCGAGGTGATGCCGTTGATGCTCAGGGCAAAGAGTGTGACACTGAGGACACTTCCCTGCGGGACACCCTCTCCTGCTCCTATAGGCCGGAGAGGGCTCCCGCCACCCGTACGCGGAATTGATGATCTCGCCAAAATTCAGATATAAACATTGGGAGGCGTCCCCTCGCCCCCATCGTGTGGAGAGTCTCCATGATATCGTATCGCCATGCGATATCATAGGCCTTCTCCAGATCAAAAAACACCGTGGCGTAGTGCTGTCTACGAAGGAAAGCCTCGCAGACGGCACTTTCCAGTCGGAGCAGAGCATCCGACGTGGAGTGAAACTTACGGAAGCCGCACTGTGCAGAAGACAGATGGCCTCCGCTGTCCAGGAAAAAGGCTAATCTAACATTTACCAATTTCTCCATCAACTTGCACACACAAGAGGTTAGAGAGATTGGGCGGAAACCGGTCGGAGTAGAGTGATATCTCCCCGGCTTGCGAAAGGCGAGCACAGTAGCGATTCGCCAGGACTCTGGGAGAAGACCTTCCACCCAGATCCTGTTGAACAAATCTAACAGAAAGGCCATGCCTAGCTCACCCAGGTGTCGAAGCATGGCGTACGGGACATCGTCCGGACCATGGGCGGTGTCCGCGCACGAAGCGAGAGCGGAACGCAACTCACTCACAGGAAACTTGTCGTTGAAGGGTTCTCCGCCTCTGGAGGTAAAGTCCAGCCGGCGGCCTTCCGCGACATGACGTGCATTGAATGCTGGCGGAGCAGCATCACGGCTAGAGAATGCGGAAAAAGCGGTCGATAAGGAATCCTCCACGGACGCGGGGTCGGAGATTGCGGTCCCATTCTCCTGGAGAACGGGAGGGGGGTCCTGCGAAAACTTGCCCCGAATCCTTTTGACTCGCTTCCACACCTCAGCTAAAGGGGTCTTCCCGTTAAGTGAAGACACGTATGCCCGCCAAGAAGAGCGGCGGGCGTGCTTCGAAATATACCGGAACCTAGCCCTAGCCCGACGAAATTCAGCGACAGTGAAATAGTTCGGGCGGCGCTTATAGCGCATGTAGGCATAACGCTTCTGTTTGAGGGCCGTCTCACACTCGGCCGACCACCATGGGAGTGGTCGGCGTGCAAAACGGCCAGACGTCCTAGGAATAGTAGTCAGGCCCACGGCGATGAGGTTGCCGGAGAACTCAACGGCCTCATCTACCGACCTAAACTCCTCGACTGAGATAGAGAATTCAGTCATTTCCTGAAATGCAGGCCACCGCGCCCGCGCCAAGCACCACCGAGGTGGTCTCTCAGGCGGCAGTTGCCCTGAAAATGATATTTGAATGGGAAAGTGATCACTACCATGGAGGTCATCGAGCACCCCCAATCAAAATCAGGCTGTGCATCCGAAGAGCACAAGATAGGTCAAGGCAAGAAAATGAAGCGGTTCTCGGACAGTGATGCGTAAACTCATCCACGTTTAGGACACCCATCTCAAGCTCTTCGATCAGATCGGCAAGGACTTGTCCCCTGGGATTTATGGAGTAATCTCCCCAGAGAGGATGCCTGCCGTTGAGAACTCCAAGCAAGAGATAGGGCCTCGGCAACCGTGCCACGACGCGGCGGAAGTCCCCCGCGTCGAAGTCAGCTGACGGTGGAATGTACACAGAAATGATAGTATACCTCCTATCCAGGTGCAACTGCACAGCTACTGCCTGAAAGGAGGTATCTAAAGACAACGGAAGAACGGAGACATCATGCCGGGTGTAAACCGCGCATCCCCCAGCCCGGCCATCCCGCGGTGGTGGGGTCGCAAGACCCTTATACCCCGGAGGGCAGACAGGATGCACGCGCCTAGCATGGTCTCCTGCAAAAAAAATAGCTAACGGGGAACGGGACGAGACGAGCCTCCGCAGCTCCTCCCAGTTGGCCCGGAGTCCACAGCAATTCCATTGAAGGAATATGCCCTCCAGGCCTAGCTCGGAGGAGACGCGGGGGCCCTCCTCGAATTGAAGACCCTCACGGAAATGGCCGTACGCTTCCCGGGGGCAGAACCCCGGGTGCTGTTGGCCGGACAAAGCGATGAAGCCGCTGTCGCCTTCGAGGACTCATTGGGGGAGGTTGGGCTCGCCATGCGAGTCTTTTCCTCCTTCCACCTCGAAACTTTAGGCAGGCGTTGCGGAGGAGGAGGCGGAGGGCCATCTTTTCGAGGAACCACCGTCTCCGAGCCATTCGCTCCACCTCGGGGCGTGGGCGAAGGAGCCGAAGCTCCTCTGTTGCTGTCCTCCTTTCGGCGGGCAGCTTTAGGAACCCCCTAAGATGACCTAGCGACCATCTTCAGGGGTGTTGCCTCCTGTAAGTCTAACGACTCGGTGGAGGCGCGTGGCCGTTTCGCCTTGCGGGAAACGGTCACGCTGGTGGAAGAGGGGGGAGCTCTGGTTTTAGCCGGGGCTGGGGATGAACCCTTTTTGCCGCCAGCTTTACCAGGGGAGCGCCCGGGTTGGGTAGAGCCCGCAGAAGGGCTCCGAATGGGCGCGGAAACAACCGTGCTCGTTGGCTTTGATGGGCCAGGAGCAGAGGGTGCCTTTCTAACTACTGAGGCATATGACGTCCCAGGCAGAGCCGGGCGCGCCAAGACTAACTCCTTAGCCTCGCGGAATGAGAGTCTATCCTGGGCCTGAACGGCCAGGATTTCTTTCTCAACGAGATATGCACCACATTGCTTCGAAGAAGCAGGGTGCGGCTCTCCGCAATTGACACACTTGGCCACACACGATTTGGACTTATCGTGTGCGACCTTGGAGCAATTTACACAGACTTCGGGTGACCCCGACTTTGCACGTCTACATAAGCGATTCGTATGGCCATAGCAGTGACAGTAATAGCACCACCACAGCAGTGGCACGAATACCTTCACGCGGTAGCGGTACCAACCAGCACGCACCGACTCAGGGAGCTTGTCACAGTCGAACGTGACGAAGAGTGTAGGGCTGGGTCTCGAGGCCCCTCCCTGTTTTCTCATCACACGTTCGACCTTGACCACCCCATGGTCGGCTAGCTCTAAGGTGATGTCCTCAATTAAGTAGTCAACGAGTTCCCTCGCATAAACTAGTCCTTTCACAAAGTTCATGGTAGAGTGCGGCGTCACACTCACCGGGGTGCCATGAAGTGTCCGAAGAGCACTTATCTTGGCCGCCTCGGCGGGATTCGCCGCATTCGCCAGAAGGCTCCCGTCCGAGAAACGGGTCACCTTCGGCTCTCTAACAATTGCACTAGCTAATCCTCTCCTCTGATAGATCATGTTGCCCTTGGACAACATGGTGCCATCAGTGAAACGAATAACGAGGAAGCGTTTGAAGCCAGCGGGCTCGAAACCGCCAGGTAACCTCTGAATCAGGGGCCCCGATGTCATCGAGGCTCCGCCCTGTGCACTTTTATTCTTAGTCAGGGGCTCCGCAACCGGGGTAGCAGAGGGGTCGGATGTGCCGATCTTGGCTTGGTCGCCTGCCAGAGTGGCAGCAGACCCATCCGTCCCCACAGCCCCCGCGGATGGAGAGGAGCCCCGAGTCTTCTTAGTCTTTCTTGTCTTTTTCTTCTTTTTTGGAGAGGAGGGTGGGGAATGAACCCGCTTCTCTCCTCTGCCGACAGAAGCCCCTAGGCCAGATGGACCAACCTCAGTCAGGTCCTTCTCCGAAATCGTTAAAGGTCCTGGTGGTCGCAGGGGCACCGGTCAGAGGAGATCCCTCCCCTCCTTGTGCTGCCTCGGAGGCCCCAGCCGTTTGAGGAGGACCTTGCATAGGGGCGGATTCAGGTTCGGTGCTTGGCGTCGAGCCCGGATTCCCCCCCCATGGAAGGCCCTACCGTCTGAGGCTGGGTCTCCTTAAGGACCATGTCTATCACAGGAGGGGCCTCCAGTTGGCCATCCCTTCCCAGGACATCGCAGGTCCCGTTGGCAGCGTCAAGAGTCATTTGTGGGGAGGCACAAGCCTTAACCCAGGCAAGGTTTAATATCCTTGCCAGCAGGTCTTTTGAGGGAAGCGACCGAAGGGTCCTGGCTTCCCTCTCCCCCCTAAGGGGGTTTGCCCTACCGAGCCGCTTCGATGTGGAGCGGCTGGCTAAGGGCTGGCTGCTGGCTTTGGTGGCAGTCCCCTTGGAAAGAAAAGAGGGGAATGCCGCTGGAAAAAGGGAGGTGCCCGAAAGCACCTCCAGAGAAGGGGGTGAGGGGGAGTCCCCTGCACCCGTAGGCGAAGGAGAGGAGTAAGCCTCCTCTCCGGTTAGAGAAATATGGAGGGTCCCCTGTGCAAGCACAGGGGGGGGAGGGTCCTCCATTTTTTTGCTGGAGCTGCCCGAGGGCGGCTCCGTCGATGTTTCAGGGAAAGTTGGGGGTTGAGGTTTTTTTTTTATCTTCATCATTGGGCATGGTGACCCTCTTTTTTACATGGGATGCAATCGCGCACACCTCTCGCAGTAGCACGCACTGCGAGAGGTGCTTACAAGCCCGGCAGAGCCAGGCGCCGCCATTTGGGACCACCCCTCCCGCCTGGTGGCCTGGCAGTCCATCGGCATGGCGGCTCAACTTTAGACACGGCGTAAAATATATAGATTGTGAAGAGGAGAGGAAAAGGGATGTGAGGAAGGTATGGGTGGGGATGAAGCAGGTTGTTAAAAACCAGCCACCCCAGACGGGAACTCAGGGGTTAGGGAACATTGTCCCCCACCCCCTCAGCCCCGATGCGGAACGGTTGGCTGAAAGGAAGGTCAGCATCTACCCTGTGAAATTAGAGGCTGACCAGAGAAAGTTGTGGGAGAGGTTGTGTGAAAAGAGAGGAAACAAGTGTTTTGAAGGAAGGAAGAGAGGCTAAGCTCGGGCCGGACGGGGTGCTGAGTCCCGTCAGCGCGGCGGCCAGGATGGCAAATCGCTACGCCCCTTACATGGTCGACTATCCACAATCAAAATCAGGCTGTGCATCCGGAGAGAACAGAGATAGATTAAGGCAAGTAAATGAAGAGGTTCTCGGGCAGTGATGAGTAAACTCCTCCACATATAGGACACCTATCTCAAGCTCTTGGATCAAATCGGCAAGGACTTGTCCCCTGGGATTTATTGAGTAATCTCCCCAGAGAGGATCTCCACGGCTCGGCGGAAGTGAGCTGACGGTGTAATGTACGCAGAAATGATAGTATACCTCCTATCAAGGTGAAGCTGCACAGCCACTGCCTGAAGGGAGGTATCTAAAGAGAAAGGAAGAACGGAGACATCATGCCGGGTGTAAACCGCACATCCCCCAGCCCGGCCCCCATCTCGGGGTGGTGGGTTCGCAAAACCCTTATACCCCGGGAGGGCGGGTAGGGAGGATGCAAATAGCATGGTCTCCTGCAGAATGGGACAAGACGAGCATCCGCAGCTCCTCCCAGTTGGCCTGGAGTCCACGGCAATACCATTGAAGGAATATGTCCTCCAGGCCTAGCTCGGAGGAGACGCGGGGGTTCTCTTCGAACAGAAGACCCTCACGGGAATGGCCGTACGCTTCCCGGAGGAAGAACCCCGGGTGCTGTTGGCCGGACAAAGCGATGAAGCCGCTGTCGCCTTCGAGGACTTATTGAGGGAGGTTGGGCTCGCCATGCGAGTCTTTTCCTCCTTCCGCCTCGAAACTTTAGGCGGGCGTTGCGGAGGAGGAGGCGGGGGGGCCCTCTTTTCGAGGAACCACCGTCTCCGAGCCACTCGCTCCACCCCTAGGCGTGGGCGAATGAGCCGAAGTTTTTTTGTTGCTGTCCTCCTTTCTGGGGACAGCTTTAGGAACCCCGCAAGATGACCTGGCGACATACTTCAATGGTTTTGCCTCCTGTGAGTCTAACGACTCGGTGGAGGCGCGTGGCCGTTTCGCCTTACGGAAAACGGTCACGCTGGTGGAAGAGGGGGGAGCCCTGGTTTTAGCCGGGGCTGGGGATGAACCCTTTTTGCCGCCAGCTTTACCAGGGCTGCGCCAGGGTTGATTAGAGCCCGCAGAAGGGCTCCGAATAGGCGCCGAAACAACCGTGCTCGTTGGCCTGGATGTGCCAGTAGCAGAGGGTGCCTTTCTAACCATTGCGGTATAAGACGTCCCAGGCAGAGCCGGGCGCGCCAGGACCAAGTCCTTAGCCTCGCGGAATGAGAGCCGATCCTGGGCCTGAACGGCCAGGATTTCTTTCTCAAGGAGATATGCACCACATTGCTTCGAAGAAGCGGGGTGCGGCTCTCCGCAATTGACACACTTGGCCACACACGATTTGGACTTATCGTGTGCGGCCTTGGAGCAATTTACACAAACTTCGGGTGACCCTGACTTTGCACATCTACAAGAACGATTCGTATGGCCGAAGCGGTGACAGTAATAGCACCGCCACAGGAGTGGCACGAATGCCCTTACACGGTAGCGGGACCTACCGGCAGGCACCGACTCAGGGAGCTTGTCACAGTCGAACGTGACGAAGAGTGTAGGGGTGGGTCTCGAGGCCCTTTCCTGTTTTCTCATCACACGTTCGACCTTGACCACCCCAGGGTCGGCCAGCTCTAGGGTGATGTCCTCAATGGAGTAGTCAACGAGTTCTCTCGCATAAACTACTCCTTTCACAAAGTTCATGGTAGAGTGCGGCGTCACACTCACCGGGGTGCCATGAAGTGTCCGAAGAGCACTTATCTTGGCCGCCTCGGAGGGATTCGTCGCATTTGCCAGAAGGCTCCCGTCCGAGAAACGGGTCACCTTCGGCTCTCTACTAATTACCCTAGCTAAAGCTCTCCTCTGATGGATCAGGTTGCCCTTGGCCAACATGCTGCCATCAGTGGAGCGAATAACGAGGAAGCTTTTGAAGCCAGCGGGTTAAAAAACGACACATAACCTCTGAATGAGGGGCCCCGATGTCCTCGAGGCTCCCCTCTGCGCCCCTTTAGTCTTAGTCAGGGGGTCCACAGTCAGATGTTCCGATTTTGGCTTGGTCGCTTGCCCAAACAGCAGACCCATCCGTCCCCGCGCCTGGAGAGGAGCCCCCGAGTCTTTTTTTTTTTTAGGAGAAGAGGCAGGAGCCCCCAGGCCATATAGACTGGCCTCAGCCAGGTCCTTGTCCGAGAAGGTCCTGGCAGTAGCAGGGGCACCGGTTGGAGGAGATCCCTCCCCTTCTTGTACTGCCTTGGAAACCCTAGCCGTTTGCGGAGGACCTTGCATATGGGCGGACAGGAGTTCGGTGCTTCGCACCGAGCCCGGATTCTCTCCCATTGAAGGCCCTACCGTCTGAGGCTGGGTTGCCTCAAGGACCATGTCCATCTCAGGGGGAGCCTCCAGTTGGCCATCCCACTCCAGGACATCACAGGTTCTATTGGCAGCAGCGTCATTAGTCATGTCTGGGGAGGCACAGGCATTGACCTCCACTAGGTTTAAAGTTCTAGCCAACAGGTCTTTTGAGGGAAGCGCCCGAAGGGGCCTGGTTTCCCTCTCCCCCCGAAGGGGGGTTTCCCTACCGAGCCATTTCAATGGGGAGCGGTCGGCTATGGGCTGCCTGCTGGCTTTCTTGGCAGTCCCCTTGGAAAGAAAAGCGGGGACTGCCGCTGGGAAGAGGGAGGTGCCCGAAACCACCTCCAGAGAAGAGGGTGAGGGGGAGTCCCCTACACCCGTAGGTGAAGGAGAGGAGTAAGCCTCTTCTGCGGTTGAAGAGTTATGGAGGGTCCCCTGGGAAACCAAAGGGGGAAAGAACCTCCATTTTCTCTGTGGAGCTGCCTGAGGTCGGCTCCATTGTTCTTAAAGGGAAAATGGGGAGAGATTTTTGTTTTTGTAAGTTTTCATTCATGGGCATGGTGACCCTCTATTTTTTTACGGAAAGCAAACGATGATTACCCCTCGCAGTAGCCCGCTCTGTAAGGGGGGTGTACGGGCCTGGCAGAGGCAGGTGCCGCCATTTAAGGCCACCCCTCCCACCTGGTGGCCTGGCAGTCCCTCAGCATGGTGGCTCCACCTTGGACATGGCGTAAAAAAAAAATAGATGGTGAAGTGAGAAGGAAAAGGAATGTGAGGAAGGTATGGGTGGGGATGAAGCAGGTTGTTAAAGAGCCACCATCCCAAACCGGAGCTCAGGGGTTAGGGAACATTGTCCCCTTCCCCTTCAACCCCGATCCGGGATAGTTGGCTTGAGAAGAAGGTCAGCATCTACCCTGTGAAGTTAGAGGCTGACCGGAGAAAGTTGTGGGAGAGGTTGTATCAAAAGCAAGGAAACACGGGGGAAACACAAGTGTCTGAAGGAAAGAAAAGAAGCTAAGCTGGGGCCAGACGGGGCGCTGTGACGTTAGCACGGCGGCCAGGATGGCAAATCGCCGCGCCCCTTACGGGGAGCGGTAGCAACCGCGCTCGGCCTGTACCGGGACAGGGAACGTCCCGAAATGTCTGGGGACAACGCCATGGTCACACTAAGGAGCAAGCAAGTGCTCAAATCAAATGGCAGTGCGTCCCGCGAGTGTGTCTAATTCAGAGAGGTCAGAAAGCAACCTGAAACCGTCGAATATTGGTGGCAGGGGGGGAGAGGTCCATGGGAAAATCGCGGCATAATGGCACACAACTCTAAGTTCTCCTCGAGAGTCTCCTATCTTCTTTGCCAAGCAGCCAGAAATCTGCCCGTATTCCTGCCTTGTAATCGGTGCGAGGAAGAGCGAAACGCTAGTTTGATCGCCCAGTCATCGCGGACTCTTTGGTAACCTCATCGACGCGCTCATTCCCCGCATTTCCTACATATAAGGAACTGAGTAAAAGATAATCTCTTTCTAAAACCCGAATGTGAGGGAGAAATAAGTTTGTGTTTCTCCAGAAACCATACCAACCTGGAATTCATCATCCTTTCAAAAAGCTTGAATGGGGAACAAGTAAGGGCAATTGGGCGATAGTGGGTCGGAAGTGTCCCTTCCTTTCCTGGTTTATGAAGGGGATGTATGATTGCTTCCCTCCAATTGGAAGGGTAACAGCCCTTAATCCAGATCTAGTTACATATATTGAGAAGATGTGAAATGAGTGTTGAATGCATATTCCTGATCATATCATAAGAGATACCATCAGGACCAGGTATGTTGGATCCATATCTTTTAAGAGCACTTCAAAGTTCATGAATGGAAAAGAGCTTATTGTATGGTTCATTATCCATACAAGGATCCATGAAGTTCAAGAGGCACTGCTCTTATATTTTCCTGACATGTTGAAATTCAAAGGAATAATTGTTAGGGCTGGAAGTGTCAGCAAATGTCTTTGCTAGGACATTTGACATTCTGGACAAGTCTCCCCAAAGCTCGCCTGCTTCAACTATATTTGGGGCAGAGAAACCATTTGCTCTACACATGAGCTTTTTCACTCTTTTCCAGACTTTGTCTGGTAGAGTTTGGTGGTTGATAGAGTTGATGTACCCTTTTAAGGAAATTCAGCGAGCCTGGCGGAGGGTACGCTGTTGTACTACCTTGGCTCAGCTACAAGCATACTTCTTGATGGCAGTAGGGTTTCGATGGTGGCGATGACAAGCTCGCTTACACTCTGTCACCACTTTGCTGCATTCCTCAGACCAAAAAAGGGAGATGTGTCTTGTGGGAAGCAGTTTTGGAGAAGGGCATGAAAGAATTTGCCGCTTGGTTGACATGATCATGGAAGTTCTCCAGGACCATGTTAATGTTACCCGGAGGAAAGTGTCCAGAATGGTGAGAAAGGTATTTAAACTTTGGCCAATTGGCTTTCCTCGTGTTCCACCTATTGCCCTGTGGAGGAGGAGGGCCACCCAGGCATGAGGTCAGAACAACTGGGAAGTGATCACTTCCTCTCAGATCAGGATCCACCGACCAGCTGTAGTCTGCTCTACAGTCTGAAGAACAAAGTGACAAATCTACACAAGTAGAGCTGTTGGTCTGGACATGGAAGGATGTTGGAGTGCCATCATTAAATAATGATACATCCAAGTTCTCCATAAGTCTCACAATCAGATTTCCCTTGGGGTTGTCATCATAGTCTCCCCAAAGGTGGTGTCTTGCATTAAAGTCTCCAACAAGTAGGAATGGGGTTGGGAGTTGGGAGATGAGAGATGAGATTGGCTAATTTGTTAGCCAAGTCTGAAGCAACTAATCCTTCACCAGGAGGAAGGTACAGTGAGCAAACTCTGTATAAACATTTGGTATACACACAAATCGCCATGGCTTGAAGGTCTGTTCTCAACGGGATTGATAAGAGATAAGTCTTCACAGACACAAATAGCCGAACTGTGAATGGGTTCTGGAGGATTCTTAAAATATCACACATAGTGGTGGGATATTGGGTAATTGACGAATACCCAATTAGATCTCCTGTAATGCTATACACGAAGGATTGTAATCATGAAGCAGGAGTTTGAATTCTTCCCATTTGGAGAAGATCCTTTGTAGATTCCAATGAACAATTGGAAACATACTCATTGTTTAAGGGTAATTAAATTTTTCTTTGCACCTGGTGAAGGTGGCTTGGATTTTGAACCTTTTAGATTTTTAGGTGAAATTAACACTTGAGGCATAAGTTGTTTGAATGTTTTAGGAATGGCACCTTTATTAGAGGGCAAAGAACCATCTGTCAGTAGTGAATATTAGAGGGTGGTTTTTGCTGGCAAAGATGCCTCTGAAGATATTGGGTCCTCTGTACTGGTAGGTAGTAATGTTGAGAGAGATGGTACTGAGTCATTCTGAGAGGTGGTTGGTGGGTCAGCTAGGGTGGGTGAAGAAACCCCAGAAGGCTGTTTCTCCTCTTCCAAAAGAGCCACAGCCAAAGCTACATCAGAAAAAAATCTGTTCAGCTTCTTCTGGAGTTACTGATGCTGTAGATGTAATAGGCTGGCTAGTTGTGACTGATGGATTCAAGGCAGATTCAGTGGGAGGAGGGTGGATGTCCAAAGGTGAAATGAACACCACAAAAACATCCTCAGAATCTGTCGCCATGTATTCAGGACATGTCAATGGTTGGTCAGACAGATGCTGATGGAGGGGAATTTGAGGAACGGCGAGTCCTTTTGCGCCTTGGTTTAGTATAAGCAGGAACCTCCCTACTGATTGGAACGGGAGGAGGAGCATCATTCTGAGGCAGAGATTGTATTAGGGCTTCTTGATGGATATTCTGCAGCCGTAAAAGTGGAGGTCTGAATGGTCTCTGCTGTCTGTTATTGACAGGTTTGGTCACTCTAAGAGTGTCTGAAAAAATTCACTCCTGGTTGTATGTATAATTCTTTAGTTCTCCTTCTAGCATCCTTCATGCTAATTCAGAATTTATTCAGAAGAGTAACAACCTCTCTCTCATACAAGAAAAAGGTGCACTGCTTAGAGGTGGCTAGGTGACCACCACCACAGTTGGCAAAACTGTTGTGGGAATTCTCCATGTAGGGCTTCATGGGAATACACAGATAACCAGCCTTGATATTCTTAGGGAGTTCCAACCTATTGTAAGTTAATATAATAGTAGCGGAAGGAACTCTGGTGCCATTAATATTACAAGTGACATGGTATGCACCAACTACCTTCTGAGAAGTCAGTTTAGCAACAAGCCGGTCCACATCATATTCAATAAGCTCCCCCAACCAGATAACCCCCTAGCAGGTGTTAAAGGTAGGATGGGCTGATGAGGAGATATTGAGGAAAGCAGGAGAATCCAGTGCTTTGATTTTTTGATGCTGATCAAATGAAGAGGACTCCACAACAAGGCAGACATCATTCCTAGGCATATTTGGGAAGGTTCACCACATTTGTCAACAAAATCTTCATAGACATTAAAAATGTCAGCCTTACTTAATGGTGTATCATGGTCTGATTTTGAAACTACAAATCTATCAATCAAGATCATTGTTGACTTCAGAACCAAACGGATTGAGTCTATGAAGATCACAGTCATTGGTGGCATGAGAAACAGAAGCCTGGGGTGTCTGGGAAAAGTTTATTATTATCTTTACCCATAAATAGTTGTATTAAAAGAACACGTACCCCTGGGGAAGTGAAGACATATTACTGTAGCTGACCCCAGACTAGGCGCTTTACACCATCCTCAGGGTAGCCCTCCCCCATGCTACAGCTATCGTTTTAAAAACACGGCAACATCATGAATGGAAGTTTGATGATGGCTAGGCTAAGACCCATGCTGTGAACTACTATCAGCCCCAGAAAAAGTGCGGCCTTAAAGGCGATACCTTCCATGAACATGATCAGCAACCCGTACATCGGTACTCAACACAACGGTCATAGCCCACTGTGTCATTGAAGTACGCAAACCCCTCCACCACAACACGGTGATCCTCAGGGAGGGGGTTGCATGTGTGATGGTATTGGTAAGGTAGTGTAGTGTAGTGCTTTGTCTAGCAGTAGTAGTTATTTAAAGTAAAATTGGTAAGTTTGTCTTCTATGCATTGGTGGTAGTTTCTTTGGAAATCTAATTATTTCTTCGATATATGATTATTAAAATCTTTTATTTACCATTTTTAGATATTAAAAAGCTTTTGGGGGATGATTTATATTCAGATACACTAGTTTATAGTTTTTTGTTTTTATATCATTGCTAGATCAGATAGGGCTCTTCCTTAAAAATTCTTGTACTTCTTAATATATCAGGCTGGAATTAAGGCAATGTCTAATTTTCTAGAATAAAGTTTTAGATAGTATTTATTAAAGTAGTGAATTTTGTTATCTTTTATGAATGCTACAATGAAAAAATTTATACCTTTTATATCAGACTATAAAAATATTGTTTATAATCTTCTTCAGTATTCATCCCTATGTACTCCTATCTAAAGATCACATTAGAAATGTTTTACTCTTTAAGTTTCATAAAAGTGTTGATGCAAGTACAGTGGCAAAAAATAGGGATTTTAGTCTAGAAGATGGACCAAAAGAACTTGATTGATAACAGTTTGAAGCTGTTATAACAACAACTCCTGCTATAACTTCAAGGGGAATCGCAGAACAATTTAACCCATATGATTGTCCTGCAGCAACTGAAAATGATTGGAAAGGTTCCAGTGATTGGAAAATGGGTCCAGGGAATTTGCAAGTGTGTTGCTTGATGCGAGTCATTGCTCTCATGATATTTTCAGGCACCATTTTGGGGCAGGCTTGTTACTTGTGAATTCTTTATCATAATGTTGAATGCAGCAGTTCATGGATAAGTTGAAGAGGCAGAATATAGTAGGATATTGAAGAAATTGTCCATCATGAACTGTTAGACAATAAAAAAAATTAATGTTAATCTCTACTACAATCAATTTCATTGTTTGAAAGCTGCTTTGGGTCAAAGGTGACCATCCTTAGTCAATAGAAGGGTTGTGATCCAGCATCAAGATAATGCCCTTCCTCACTCATCTTGAATAACCAAAGATCTTTAGGAGGAGCTTGGTTGGCAAATATTGCTTCAATCTCCATATTCTGCTGACCTTGCTCCTTCTGATTATCACTTGTTTAGAGAATTACAGAACCATTTGGATGGTCTTAGGTTCATATCAAATCAAGAGAAGAGGTTGAAAATGAGTTAGATTCATATTTCGCATGAAAGCAAAGAATTTTACAAGTGTAGCATTTATAAACTTGTTGAGAGATGGAATCACATTTTAGAAAACTATGGAGGTTATGTTTAAATATTTCTATAGTCATAAGTTTTTAATTTTTAATATATACCCTAAAATAAGACATCACTTGTTCCAATCTGATACTTTAATTAATATAGTTTCAATGTTTTTATATTATTATCTATACCAGTATCAATGAGTGCAATAAATCAAGGGAGCAATTTCTTCTTGAAGCTGATAGAAGTCTTGTACATATAACTTGCTAAGAAGTTATATGTTGTTAGTGTCAAGCAGAAGATCTCGAGGACCCTGGTCAGTCCATGGGCAAACTTGTCAAGAAGATGTGCGAGAGTAAGGCAACCATCCACAGAGCAGTGCACCAGGACCTGGGCAATAAACCAGCAGAATGATCGTTGGCTGCCTTAAAACTTCTTTGATGCTTCTGAGCATGGTCATGAGTGAGGGAGACATTATTGCTCCTCAAAACTCCCCACAGGGATTCAAGGTTAATGCAGACTGTTATATTGAGGTGCTGGAGGCTCTAGTCAAGCTTTGGATGGATCAAGCAACTGTGAGAATACCTTGCATTTTCCAGCAGGACTCTGCTCTTTACTAGTCCTCAGACTTGTTGCCCCTCAGCTCCCCTGACTGCAACCCTCCTTAAATTATTTTATGTGAATAGTTTTTGAGAAGGATGTCAAAAAGGAGCTCAAAAGGGGACAATCTTTGCTTGGTCCATTGATGAAGATGTGGTAGGTCCATATTTGTTTGCCTCATCTCACCAGTGCCCAATCTAATGCCTGCCTTTTGTTTCAGGTTTTGGTGAAGGAGGGAGGACAGAGCTGCCTGGAAGCAGTGTAGGTCCCACGTCTTTTGCTGAGGTCTGACGTTTCTTCCTCCCCCCACAGGCGAAATATATAAGTACAGGTTGATGAGCAATTGGAAACGGCCAATAGCGAATGCACGAAGGAAGTTGAGCTGGACGTAAAGCCATCTCCTTTGGTCCTGCTGCTCTTGTCCATGAGTGAGAGGAAAGAAGTCGTGCACTAAGCCCTCAGTGTGGGGCACAATTAAGGGCCACAGCCAACTGTCCCCTTGGTCCCCATTGAGAGAGATAGACCGCCTGCCCGAGTGCACTTTCTTCCCTGCCCCACACTCAGGGAGAGCGAGTAAACTGTCCCATAATGTGCAAAAATGCCCCGGGGCAACCTTTAATAACCATTAAACTAACTGAGCTGGCTAATTGGGGGTTTTGTGGTGGCCACGAGTGTTGGAGAGAGAGAGAGAGAGAGAGAGAGAGAGAGAGAGAGAGAGAGAGAGAGAGAGAGAGAGAGAGAGAGAGAGAGAGAGAGAGAGAGAGAGAGAGAGAGAGAGAGAGTGTAACAAGGAACAAGGAAAGTTAGTACCCTAGGAGACCTTACGGTCCATTCAAAGAGGGTACCTTGGGACTAGCAATCGAGCGGGCACATGGCTGCTCAATTGTTTTGCGTCCCTAAACGGCCACTTTTCAAGACTTTGTCTAGTCTTGACTTGAACTGGTCAACAGATTCACTGTTGACAACTTCCACTGGAAGTGCGTTCCACTTACCGCAGATACTGTAGGTGAAAAAGTTTCCACACAGATTGCGGTTGTAACGCTTCAGTTCAAGTTTGAAGCCGTGATTGCGCGTTCTGTTCTCACTCAGTGTGAAAATATCCCGGTAGTCAACATTGTCGAACCCTCGAAGTATTTTGAAAACTTCGATGAGCTGACCACGCAGTCTACGGGTTTCCAACGAGAACAGATCTAATTCCCTTAGTCTATCCTCATAACTTTTATGTCGGATAGAGGGAATCAGTTTGGTTGCCCTGGCTTGTACGCGTTCCAACCTTGCGATGTCCTTTCGAAACGAAGGACTCCAAAATTGTACGGCATACTCCAGGTGCGGCCGAACTAGGGAGTTGTACAGACAAAGTACTATCTCCCTGTTACGGTATCCAAACTGGCGCTTTATGTAGCCTAACATCCTTTGGGCTTTCTTCTCTGCCTCAATGCACTGTTTCGAGAACTTGAGGTCGCTAGTGACAGTAACACCCAAGTCCTTCTCAGTGTCACTCGATTCGAGAGCAGTGCCCTTAAGGATATAATGAGATTGGGGATTTCTGTGGCAGATATGCATTACTTTGCACTTGTTCACGTTGAACGGCATTTGCCACGTGTCCGACCACTCCCCAATCTTCCCAAGGTCTTCCTGCAGGCGGGCAGTATTTCCATCCTTTGCAACGTTCATACCAAGCTTGGTATCGTCGGCAAATTTGGAAATCTTGGCAACCATGTCACCGTCCATGTCGTTGACGTAGATGATGAATAGTAGTGGTCCCAGGACAGAACCTTGAGGCACTCCGCTAGTAACGGGCACCCACTCAGAAGCCTGTCCATTCACCACCACCCGTTGCCGTCTGCCACTTAGCCAGTTCTCGATCCAGCCGGCTACTTTTCCGTCTATGCCCAGCGCTCGTACTTTCCGGAGAAGGCGGCGGTGTGGTACCTTATCAAAGGCTTTCTGAAAGTCTAAGTAAACCACATCCACCGCCTTGTCCCGATCGTGCTCACTGAACACGAAGTGGAAGAATTCCACAAGGTTCGTCAGGCATGACCGTTGCCTTCGGAAGCCGTGCTGGGAACTCCTCAGTAGCAGGTTTGACTCTAAATACGACGTTATTTTCTCCACCATCATGCTTTCCATGAGTTTACCGACTATCGAAGTCAGACTGATAGGTCGGTAGTTTGACGGATGGCTGGAGGATCCTTTCTTGAAGATCGGAGTCACCTCCGCCTCACGCCAGTCTCTAGGAACGCATCCGGTCCGGATTGACATGTTAAAGATAGCGCACAGATGTCGTGATACTTCATCGCACACTTCCTTCAACACCTTGGGTAGAAACCCGTCCGGTCCAGGGGACTTATTCGTCTTTAGGTCAGCGATCTTTTTCTTTATTTCTCCTTCGGTGAAGTCCATTGCCTCCAACTTTTCCCCCGAGTAGGAATGCGTGGGCTGGGGGATGGGACCACACTCTTTAGTAAACACTGAGGAGAAGTAGTCATTGAGAAGGTTAGCATTTTCTGCATCTGACTGAGTTAATGCACCCTCCTCGTCCACTAGGGGCCCAATCCTACGATGGATTGGTTTACGGCTATTTACATAGCCGAAGAACTCCTTGGGATTCTCCTTGCAGAGTCTCGCCACTCGGAGTTCCTCAGTACGCTTAGCCGCCCTTATGCTGGACTTCACTCTCCTGGCTAGCCTCCGGTACTCGTCAAAGGCACCCGAGATCTTCGATCGCCGGTACGCATTTCTCTTCTCCCTAAGCAGTTGGCCGATTTCTCGATTAAACCACTTTGGTTGAACAGAAGACCGACGGAGGCATTTTAGAGGGATGCAACTTGATTGAAGACTCATGAATTTATTTTTGAAATTGTTCCACGAATCCTCAACCTCTTCGCATACCGCTAGCCTTACATCAGTCAGCCCAGCACGAAGGCGTGCAAAGTCTGCTCTTCTCAAGTCAAGTTTCCTTGATTGACTGGCAACAGACCTTACCTTCGGGATCTTGACGGTAAATCTAACTAGCTGGTGATCACTGCCACCGAGCTCTTCGCCTACAGAGACATCCTCAACGATATCATCCTCAGAGGTGAAGACCAAGTCGAGGATATTGTCTCCTCTCGTCGGTTCTCTGACCCATTGAGTGAGGAACTCGTTGTTGGCGAACTCCAGGAGTAGCGCGCTATCGCCACAGGCTGCTCTGGTTTCCCAGTCAACTTGTCTGTTGAAGTCGCCCATAACGATGCACACTCTGCCTTGAACAAGCTCACCCAGCAGCTGGTACAGTTCCCTGTCCTTCTCAACGGGTTGGGAAGGGGGTCTGTAAAGCACCAGGGTCCTGTATCTGACAGGACCTATCTCTAGGTCAACGCCTAGGAGCTCGTGATCGGATATAATGTTGGAGTTCGTAGATTTGATTGTATCCTTGACATACAACATTACACCGCCACCCTCTCTGTCTGGCCTATCTTTGTGGAAGAGTTGGTAGCCAGGAACCGTGAATTCGCCTTCAAAGTCTCGGTTTGACGTTTTTATCCACGATTCTGTTATGGCTACCATTTCGGGTTCTTCCGTCGCTACGAGGCCACGGAGCTCAGGAAACTTGTTCCTGATTGACCTCGCATTGAACAGAAGAACTTTCAGGGAGTCCCCGACTGTAGGACTCCCTATGCTCTTCCGTTTCCCGGCTTCTTTGTTGGCGAGGCACCCCTTTTTGCGACCTCTGAGAAGGTCGTTCCTGGAGTGACACAGGCGTACTGGCGTACGTCCGCCCTCACTCTGGGCCGGATACTCCTTTCGGTCCTCTCTACGACATTCTGGATCATGTTCGACAGAAAGGCCTTTCCTTTAAAGGAAAGATGTACCCCATCCCTTTGGTAGAGATCATTTCTACCATAAAAGGTGCGGTACGGGTCCACAAAAAAGACCCCCTCTGCCGTACACAAATCTGCCAGGCGCCGGTTTAGAGACACATTCATCGAGTGAGCGGTCCGTGTTGGACCTCTCCTCGGGAGCATCCCGACTACCACACGCTTGCGGGTTTTCAGCCCACAGTCGTCCAC